>ML776900.1:181406-203166 GCA_009831015.1 Picea engelmannii | reverse complement strand
GTACTATTCAGTGCAACATTGGCACTGAGAGTGAGCCCAAGTATGTCAAATTGTCAAAAGGTCTGACAAAGGAGCAGAGGTCTGAATACGCTGGACTTTTGAGGGAATTTGCTGATGTGTTTGCCTGGACCTATGAAGATCTCAAAACATATGACACTTCTGTCATCGAGCATAAAATCCTGTTGAAAAGGGAAGCAAAACCATTCAGGCAGAAGCTAAGACAGATCAATCCTATTTTGTTGCCTATCATGGAGAGGGAAGTGAAGAAGTTGCTACAGGCCCAGATCATCGTACCACTAAGATATTCAGAGTGGGTGGCCAACTTGGTACCAGTAAGGAAAAAGAATGGAGAAATCAGACTCTCTGTAGACTTCAGAAACTTGAACAGGAGCTCACGGAAGGATAACTATCCCTTACCAAAGATGGAACATATATTGCAAAGGGTAACAGGGGCATCCAGAATGTCCATGATCGATGGCTTCTCTGGCTACAATCAAGTCTCTGTTCTACCTGAGGACAGGGAAAAGACAGCATTTACCACTCCATGGAGCACATTCATGTATGTCAAGATGTCATTTGGATTAATGAATGCAGGGGCACCGTTTCAACGTGCCATGGACATAGCTTTCATTGGAGAAAAGGATAAATTTGTGGTCGTCTATCTGGATGACATTACAGTATTTTCAAAATCTGATAAAGAATATTGTTGTCATCTTAGGAAGCTTTTCCTGAAATGCAGGAGTTTTGGCATTTCAGTAAACCCCAAGAAATCTGTGTTCGCCATGCAGGAGGGAAAGTTACTAGGCCACATAGTATCAACGGAAGGAGTCAGGATCGATCCTAGCAGAGTTGAGGCAATACAAGCCTTATCAATCCCGAGGTCCAAGAAGGAGGTCCAATCTTTCCTTCGTAAGATTAATTTTTTGAGGAGGTAAAACTTATAACAGCCATGTTAAGGAAAGGAAATGAAGTCAGGTGGACTTCTGAATCGCGACATTCCTTTGAGCAAATAAAGAAGGCCCTGACTGAAGCCCCTATGCTTATCAGTCCCAACTACTCGAAGGATTTCCTCATTTTCTCCTTTGCCTCACCTGACACCGTGGTGGCTATTGTTTTATTACAGACAAACAAGGTCGGGCTAGAACAGCCTATTGCCTATTTCAACTGAGCATTGAGGGATGCCGAAGTAAGGTATGACACTATGGAGAAGTAGGCCTATGCCCTGGTAAAGTCTCTCAAGGCATTTAGAATCTATGTCCTGCAGTCAAAAATCATCGCTTATGTCCCCTTAGCCATTGTTAAAGACATTCTTATTCAGCCTGACATAGATGGGAGGAGGAGTAAGTGGATAGCCAAGATTCTGGAATTTGACCTGGAAATAAAGCCTACCAAATTGACAAAAGGTCAAGGTTTAGCCAAGTTGTTGGTTGAAGCCAATTGCCAAGCTTTGGGGGTAAGTTTCATCAACGAATGCTCAGGAATTCAGCAGGGTCGGTTGTCTGAAATAGACCCTCAAAGAGAGCCCCATTGGCTCGATGTCCCTGGTATAAGGATGTCATATATTTTCTGCAAGAGTTGCGGCCTCCAGACGGCCTGCAAAGAAACAAGGCAAAAGCTCTGAAGCTCAAAGCAGTCAGATACTGCCTTGTCGATCAAGTTCTATATTGGAAGGACCCCCTGGGGGTGCTTTTGACATGTGTAGATCCGCAAGAGGCTGAAAGGATCATGGTTGAATTTCACAACAGCCTATGTGGAGGGCATCATTTCTGGAAAACCACAGCCTACAAAATCCTCAGGGTTGGATACTACTGGCCCACTGTATTCACTGACGTCTGCAGAAGGGTCAGAGCCTGCACCAAATGTCAAAGATTTGCAGG
Source organism: Picea engelmannii (assembly GCA_009831015.1). Classification (NCBI taxonomy): domain Eukaryota; kingdom Viridiplantae; phylum Streptophyta; class Pinopsida; order Pinales; family Pinaceae; genus Picea; species Picea engelmannii. The sequence goes on along the minus strand of ML776900.1, from coordinate 201,289 downwards.
AAAACAACAACTCAAGTCTTTGTCGTTAAATCATGTGGTTGTTTTAGGACCTTTCCAGCAATGGGGCCTAGATTTCATTGGAGAAATTCACCCCGCTTCCAGTTGGCAGCACAAATGGATCCTGACTGCTACTGATTTCTTCACCAAGTGGATTGAATCTATCCCCACCAGGAGTGCTTCCCACAAGGTAATCATTGGATTCCTGGAGGACCTCATCACAAGATTCAGCTTCCCAAGTAAGATTGTCACTGATAACGCAGCCTCTTTCAGGGCTGAGCCGTTAGCCAAGTTATGTGAGCAATTTGGGATCAAACTGATTCACTCCACCCCATACTATCCCCAGGGAAATGGTTTAGCAGAGTCCTCTAACAAAAGCCTGATAAGGATCATCAAAAGACTGTTGGAAGACAACAAGAAGGCCTGGCATTCAAGATTGAAATTTTCTCTATGGGCCTATCGAGTGACCACGAAGAGATCTATAGGTGTCTCTCCTTTCCAATTAGTCTACRGAGCAGAGGCTATTTTTCCTTCTCATTTAGCCATTCCCGTAGCGAAATTCCTCCAGGATCATTAAGAGGAGCCTGATGACATGATCAGAAGAATTCATCAGCTAGTGGAAGTCCAGCAGGCCAGGGAGCAGGTAATGGGCAGAATTCAGGACCATCAGCAAAGGATCAAGCAGGTTTTTGATAAGAAGGCCAAGAAGGAAGAGTTTCGGATAGGAGACCTGGTAATGAAATGGGATGCTCCTAAACAAGATAAAGGCAAACACGAAAAATTCGAAGCCATGTGGATCGGGCCTTTCAAAGTATCCGAAGTATTCTTGAATAACACCTACAGGGTACGGGATTTGAAGGATCAAGAAGTTTTCAATGGCCCCGTGAATGGGCATTTCCTAAAAAGATTTTTCTCTTGAGACGCACATGGTTTTTCGCGGTTGTAAATATTGTTTTTATTTCTGTCTTTAAGTTTTAAATAAATGACCCCATAGCCCAACAACAAGGCACTGGAGCTGCAAAATGAGTCCTTAGAGCATCACAGGGACGACTCTATCCCCCATGGAGCCTAATGTTAGTAACATTTCTTGTCCTGGGCACAAATGCATTCAGGCCTGCAAGTTGCACGAGAAGCGCTCGAGTGCAGCACAGGAAATCTTGTTTCCGGCTTCCAAGCAAGTAAGCGAGCGAAATTATATTGTCGACGGTCCAGATTCATCCATAAGAGCAAATCGACGGTTGGCGGAAAATTGCGGTTAGCGGAGTTGCGCCAAGATTAGCACAACGAATAGTGCTTGTATTGCATGCAGGAAAGGATAGCAGTCGTCCATCCAAAGGACATGTGGCGTGAGATCTAGTCACGTCGGCTTTTCGGCATCTGGGATTTCGAAGGGTGAGGGTTCTATGTTGTTCTACATCTCGAAAACCCGAACCCCGAAGCACCGAAAGCGCCCAGAGTCGGGCCCAATGTATCACAGAGCAGTCTTAGTCGTCCATCCAAAGGGGACACCTGGCGCGCGATTAGGCTCTTCGCCTTTTCTCCCATGGCGAGTTTGAGACGCAAGGAGCGGCTCCTTCATATCCCCGAGGCGCGAAGTGCCCAGAGCGTCCAGGACCCGGGGCCCACAGCATCGTCGAGTGAGTTCAGGACCGTCAAATATGAGAGGGACGCGTGGTGCCCAATTAAGCCATCTCGGCGTTTCACTTATCGCGACTGTGATAAGCAAGGATCAACTCCTTCCTATTCACAAACGCCGAAAGCGCCTTTGAGAATAAACACAAGGTCACATCCCATGGTCACTTGGGAAATAAAAAGAGTTGTGCAAGAGGGGCCAAAGGCATCGAGTTTGGTCACAGAATGAATCATTGCGATCTCCAGGTGCCACTTGATTCGACCTCAATCCTGGTTTTCACTTGGAGTAAATGAAGGTGAGAAGGGGTGGTTGAAACCTCTCCTCATTCATTAAGTGTAAGGTATGGAGGGTCTGGCAAGCTGTCTGCCCGAGAGGGTCCTGTATACTGATTTTTTCCAAAGAAGCCATGTCGATTCCTTCACTAGCCAGAGAGGTCTGCATACGCTAACTCGGCACTTAATGGCTCAGCTACCCCCCTTGCAGGAGCCATGCACAATTAAGGTGGCATCTGAGGAAGGATATTCGTCTGAATTTGACTGAAGGGACACCAAGCCTTGGATGACTGAGCACACCTCTGTTAGGCGAATTTTCTGAGTATATAGACTCAGTTTTTGTATTTTGTAAGTATCAATGGTTGAGAAAGGCTCCCGGTTGTAAAGCTTTAATGAAGCACTATTCTTCCTGGTTATGCGTGGACTTTTGAGACTTCTTGCCTTATGAATGTCAGTTTCTTTCACGTCTTTGTTTACACTGTATTAGAGCAGCACGGAATTGGAGGATCCAGTCGAGTTGTGACTATTATAGGATGATGTAGGTTGGATCACTGTAACAGTTGCATCATTTCTAATCGGTCTCTATGATTTCCTTAGCGCTGAACGACTTGGAATTGGAGGATCCAGTCAAGTCCCCCTTTCAGTTTCCCGAAGCCCTGAATCAAGAGGATCTTGCATTCAGAGTTTTTCTTCTACAAACTGTTAAAAGGCCTGTTGCCTGAGGTAGTTTGCTCACACTTCTTACCAAGTCTTCCACCTGTCCATCTTTTAAACAGCTCACTGACTGAAGTTAGATAAAGACCTCCTTCGCTCCTTGCATACCAGACCCAGTCCCTGAGCTAGAGTGATATCTCCCTGAGTCTCTACCCATTTGATCACCCATTAAAAACTATTGTGACATAAAACTGATGGGCGTTGGGCTCTGCTCTTGCAAGCAATCCAAGAGTGACTTCTGACGCCAACACACCCAACATTTGGTAGGTGGTGGCGAAGTCTGGGTCTGTCTCATAGAGTTGGGGCCATCCAGAGGTCTCATGTCAGCAAGAGTCTAGCACCGTGGTGAGTGTCACGATTGGTGGTCTGCTAAAGCAATTAGCTACGTGATTGTTGCTTCATGTTTTATACTTGATGTTGAGGTGGAATTGTTGCAAGTATGTGGACCACTTTTGATGGCGGTCATTTTGCAATTTTCCTTGTGTCTGCATGAACTACAGTGGCTTATGATTAGTGTGGATCATTGTCTCCTTCCTAGGAATGTAATGTCTCCACTGGCGGCAGGCTTACACAATGGAGTACATTTATTTGTCATAAGTAGGGTACTTACGGACAACATCTGATAGTGTCTCACTATGATAGGCCACGGGGTGGCTGTGCTGAGTGAGAACGACACCCACAACATATTCTGAAGCATCTATCTCGATCTCAAAAGGTTGTTGGAGGTATGGTAGTGAAAGTACTGGGGCTGAACATAAGCGCTACTTCAAATCATCAAATGCTTGTTGTTGGGAATGGCCCCACGCAAATTTCGCCTTACCACCACCCTTGGTTATTTGGCTGAGGGCCCATGCAATATGGGAGAATCCCAACACGAACCTGCGGTAGAAATTGGCAAGGCCTAAGAAGCTCTGAAGCTCAATGAGTGTGGTTGGGGATGGCCAGTTACAGATGAATTGGATCTTGGTTGGGTCCACATGTACGCCATGCTGATCAATGATGTAGCCTAGGTAATGGACCCTATCCATGCCGAAGGAGCATTTTTCCAATTTGGCGTATAGCTTGTGCTGCTGCAGGGTGTGCAGAACCTACTGAATGTGTTGCAAGTGTTCAGCCCAAGTCTTGTTGTAAATGAGAATGTAATTCAGATACACCACTACAAAAGTATTGGTGAATGGTCGTAGGATATTGTCCATCATCCTCATGAAAGTGGCTGGAGCATTTGTCAAACCAAAGGGCATGACCAACCATTCAAAAAGGCCTTCCTTTGACTTGAATGCGGTCTTCCATACATCTGTTTGTTCTATCGGGACCTTGTGGTAGCCAGACTTCAGATCAATCTTACTGAAGTATTTGGGCCCCCGTGAGTTGATCAAGGAGGTCATCAATTCGGGGAATCGGGTATCGGTTTTTTACTGTGATTTTATTCAGATCCCGGTAATCAATGCAGAGTCGTCAGGTTCCATCTTTCTTCTGTACCAACATGATTGTGCTCTCACATGGTGATGAGCTGGGACGGATGTGCCCTTTGTGGAGCAGTTCTTGTTTCTGTCGCTTGATATCCTCATCCTCTAACAGAGAGCGACAATAGACTGTCCCATTGGGTAGTGGTGCATCGAGGGTCAGATCGATGGTGTGCTTGACCTGGCAGTGCAGAGGTACCCCGGTCGGTGAAGAGAAGATATCTCAGTATTCTTCCACGACCTTATCTACTTGCTTCTGTTGTGTGGAGAGGTCGGTCGCAGAGACCCTGGATATGGTTGTGATATTTCGCTTATTCTAAAAGTGAATCACAAAGAAGACAAACTTCCCCGTCTGAGAGATGACCTTACTGCATTGCTTAGCAGAGATCAAGGAAATAGCACTAGGTGAGACTGCCTCGGGTATCTTGTACAATTTCTTGTTCAAAGTAATAATAACACTATGAGGCCTAGACTCATATACAACGTGACGTTTCCATAAATAAGGTCGACCTAAAATAACATCACAAACTTCGAGAGGAGAAGCATTACACAATACATCGTCTTTGAAGGGCTTGATGTCGTACAATAGTCGACATTGTTGGTTGATGTAGAGATCGCTTCCTTGGTGGAGCCATCCAATGGTGTAGGGTTGTGGGTGCGACGTTGTCGGCAGGGCCAACCGCTTGACAACCTCTACCGAGATGAGGTTCTTCTAGCTACCGCTATCAACGATGAAGTGCAATGGGGTGCCTTTTACCCACATCTATGAATGGAAGAGGCGCTCTCCTTCTTCTGGCTCGTTTGGTTCACCAGGCTGGAGCTTGGTGGTAGCAACGGTGGCACTGGGTTACGCGTCAATGATTCATCTTCCCCTTTCTGGTTTTGGCTCAGAGTCAGAACCTGCATTTGATTCAGAGGCTTTCACTTCGGCCACCAGCAACTGCTTTGAGCGGCAGTTAGCAGTGTTATGCCAAGGGCTCTTATGGAAGTCGCACCACTTCCCGGTATCTTTCTTTGTCTTTCTGGTGTCCTTATTTGCTTGTCGCTTGGACTGGTTGTCTTGATATTGTCCATCTTTACTCTATCCTTTGTTTTGTGGGTTGGGGTCGCCCTTTCCTGGCTTTTGTTGTGAGGGGTTCCCAGGCCCAAATTGTCGCGTCTTTTGTTTGAGCTTCTGCTCGATTTTGACAGTATATCGGTATGCTACGCCAAAGGATGAGATGTCCTGAAATTCCATTTCGGTCTGGATGTATCTATGCAAAGCACCACAATACTTTAGCACTAGATATCACTCTAAATCTTTGATACCCAACTTGGTGCGCAAGGTATGGAAGATATTTGTGAAATCTGGCACTGCTTGGTCTCTTTCTTGCCGCAATGTGGTCCATTTGGTATACAAGTCATAATAGCTTCCGACAGGGTAGTATTGTTCATTAATAACATCCCTGAAGGATTCCCAGGTGACCATGATTGTAAATAATGAGGGTTCCTCTGTTTCCTTTTGCTCACAGAAATTTTCCCACCAATCTTTGACATGGGGAACGACTTTTAGGAGCGCAAAAGTAATCTTTTCTCTATTCGAAAAGTTATGGACAAAAAAATACCATTCTAGTAGATTCAACCACTTTTCTACAACATCTGTGTCTATCTGACCTTCAAATATAGGAATATCAAAGTTTATTTGTACCTTGAAGGGGGCGACGCTTCCACTCGAAGAAGATGCATCACTTGTTGATAGCCATCGAAGGATTTGCACGAAACTATCCATCATCTCGTTCCTCTGTTGCGTGAGGGCTTCCTCAATCAACAGTTTGAAAGGATCTCATGTCCCGTCATCTTTCGTTTCTCTTGCCATGAGAGGTCACTTGGGCGTGCGAGAGCTTTTGTCCTCAAGGGAAACAAGCTCAAGACCCAACTCTTTGTACTCCAACCTCGTTGGGGACATGCATTAAGACAATAAGGAGCAGACCCCTCTGATACCACTGATCCGGATTTTATGAGAAGAACGAAATGACTACAGATTATTAACAGGTGCTTAACACAAAATAACAGAGATACAATAAAACTAGTTTTTCTATTCAATAAGGAAATAAGCTGAAATTGTAAAATGCAGCGAAAACAAGCTTGCAGGAATGGTGGCGGCTTATCTCTAAGAAGAGATGTGACGACTGTGCTCATTCACAAGAATATCATTACAATGAGGATCTAAAGACCTTTTTACAATAAATAGAAATTCCAAAAACCCTAGACATCCACAAACCTAACCCTAGGAGATGAACTGCCAAAAGTCACGTGGGCCCCGTTTGGGTAAGTTAGTACATCAACTTCCCGTGGTCGTAACTTTTGCAAACGATATCCATTTTAGGCGCATGATAGCCCGTTGGAAAGGTATCATCGAGGCTATTAATTTTGGGGGCTCAATCATGTCTTTGTCTATCATGGAGAATCTCGATCCCAAAAACCTTCATTTAGGCCCTCAAAATGGCCCCGGAAGTTAAAACTACTAAAAATAGTAAATTGCCAAAATTGCCAGAAAATTGTTTGACCAGTTGGAAAAGGTGGGTGGCCACCGATATCCACTTGGATCACAAGCATATTACAACTTGAAGAGATTTCTTGGACATGGGAATTTCTCTTTCTTTGGGCAACATGGTTGAGGGTGAAGACTGGTCATTCCAAGGCATGGAGAAGTAGGCACAACAACATGGACAGGTGATGAGGTAGTGAGGCAAAGGTAGTCTGGACATACAATTCTTGGTGCAAAGATTGGGTAACTATGCCATGAGGTGGAGAATGGAGTCAAGTTGCCACGGATGACTTTGTTTTTGGGTGACTTCATAGTCCAGCAAGGTGAAGGGCGGCCTTGCCTTGATCTGAGATCGTTGAGCGGATGGACTGAATAGCGGAAGGAAGTCAAAGTACGGATGCACCAATAGGTTCAAAGTGCAGCACTTAAGCATTGTGGAGGAACTACTTGACGAAGATTGGAGGATGGAAACAGTAGTGAGGCAAGGGTGGACACTTGCCTTAGTCTTTGGAGTTGGATGGAGTGGCAGAGATGCTGACAGAAAAGACTAAATTCAAACATCAAGATGCACATTTCAATAACTGGACATGAAGGATAGACTAGCTACCCAACTAGTGTAAGACCTGAGGCATCCAGTATGTTGAGACATGGCAGAATTGGTTGAAGTATGGAAGCAGCAAGAAGTGCAAGGAAGTTAAACACTTAGACATTTACAGTTTGGTCGCACACAACTTTGGGAAGAGGGCAATGTGGATGGTTTCATAGGTTGCAGATGATTGTAGTATGAGTAGGAAACTTGGGGTTTCCACTTTGACAAAATTTTGGGTTTCTAGGAGACTTAGTTGCAAATGGAGACATGAGCTCGAGAAGAGTTGCAGATCGCAAATTTTGGAGGTGTTGTTGGGGTCAGCAACAAATTTAGGTGGGGGAGGATGTAAGACCCTTGGCTAAAAAAGTGTGTGCCTAATTGACTTGACGTTGTGGTGACCTTCAAAATTTGGGATTGTTGAATGGAGCAAAGGGTATAAGCGTGTCAAACATAACGAAGAGTAATGATGGTGTCTTTATATCGAGTGATTCGGGACACCTTGGGCGTACAATGCGCCAAGGGAAACTCAACCAAGATGCCTTGCGACACAATTCAGACGACAAACAGTTTGACGAAGGGTTGAGGGAAAGACTTGGGTGCTCCACCAAATGGAAGAATCAAATAAGGCATGAGGACGAAGCGCCTAGACAAGTCAGCTCATCTTGGCTAAGCATCGCACTCAACCAAACGATGGGTTGATTGGATACATGGAGGCACCGGTCATTAGTTCGGTGGGTTGGCAGGACAGGAGAATGAAGCATTCAATGGGTTGGCAGGACAGGAGAATGAAGCATTCAATGGGTTGGCTAGGAAAGTTGCCTGAACACACCCAAATGAGAGCTCAACCCAATGTTGTGAAGGGACGTGACTCATGGGTTGCGTCGGTTCACCTAAATAGATTATTTAGGGAGCCAACGGCTATAAAGACACAAGAGTGCATAGCCAAGGTGGTAGCTTGGAAGAGAGCAAGATGAGCTATGTGGTTCTGAGGTAGGCTTAGACAAAGAGGGGGGAGATCCCTCAAGGAGCCAAGCCGCTCCACGTGGTGGGACTTGTGTTGCCTTGAGGTGACTCAGTGACGGAGATGGAGCGACTTTTTTTTGGTTCGATTTTGGGAAAGTCTGGAAACATGGGTATGTTGAAGGCATGTGTGAAGCAGAACCAAAATCTATGAAGTCTACAGTAACGAAGGGACAACAAGTCTGCAGTCGAGGGCACGTCTGAGGTGCACCACAGGATGTTGCAGAGACGATTGCGAAAGATAGTCTTGGTGTGACGAATTTGTGTATGAGTGTCTTGGTGAGGTGAGGTGAAGTGAGTCGTCCGACTCTCCCCAAGTTGTAAACCAAGCCGATAGTGCTCATATTGTAACTTTTTCACAATAACAAAAACTTAGCTGAGTATTAGGCACGGTTCATGCCACCCGCACTATTTCTGTGTATGTCTTTCATTTTTTCTACAATTGTTCTTGTGCTTTCTCATGTTCATGGATGTATGGTTATATATGACTAAGTGTTAAGTTGTTAACAATTGTCTAAGTATACATGAGTTGCACTAGATTAGGCGTGTGATTCGTTGGTGGGCTAGAACGAAGTATGGGTATGCTCTAGGTGAAGAGGCGTAGTTTGGACAAAGTATCCTTGGTGTTGCCAAGCAACCAAGTGAGAAATGTCGTGGTGTCGCACGCCCTCAAGAGGTGCAATATCGCAAGGCACAATGTGGGGACGTGACAGATAATGAAAATCAAGTTCATTATTAAACCTATATATGCAAGAATCAAATTTATTATTAAAGCTATATTTAATAAATAATTATTCTCGGGATTTTTATTAAAGTTATATATACAAATAAAACACATCCTTGATGATTAATTAAAAATTGAAGAAGCTTATCCTTTCCTAAAAAAGCAAGGTATTGTTTCATGTAATTATATTGTTATTCTGACAAATGCAATGGATGATTATTTTTGGCTAGGTTTACAATGATGGTACTAATAACGTCAACCCATGAATGTATATTTTTAAGTTGGAGAATATGAAATATTATCCCAATTCATATATTGATGAAGGGTAAAAAAGAGTTCCATGTTTTGGTCATTCAAGTTATCTTCATATGTCATGTTTCTATAAAGCTTATGGTCAAACACTTTATATTCACGTGCCTTGTTTTTTAAAATATTGGAGGGAGGTTTTAACGTATTTAGCAAGACTCTGGTGGTTCCCTCACCATGTTCTTTCATTCTGCAAACTAAATATGCCCCTTTATTTTCATGGGGGAGATTTCCAAGCACAAACCACAGTCCCTATTTGGGCCTCCCTGGCTTTATCACATCAAGAGGATCACTTCTTTCTTATTGACTATCTCGTTAGCTCGTGGCAATAGGTGATATGTAGAGGTTGAACACCCCCATTAGATATTAGATCAATTTGACCTCATATTTATTAACAATGTCCACCTTGCCCCCAACCCTCCCTCGGTCAATTTCCTTCCTTAAGGATCTTGTAGAACCCTAGATCAAACATCAATGATCCAATAGACAAAGTTTGTCCAAAAGGCCCCCAACAAACACTTTCTACATAAACAATTACTACTCTCCAGGCTTGATCGAGAAATGAGTCCTCCTCCATTCAAAGATTCTTCTCATTGAGATTGGTTGTTAGGAGTGATGGTGCTCCTTGTTTAAGGGCTCCTTCTAGGATTCTTCCCATGATTATACAACCAAGGCCTCTTCTTCAAGGGAACTCTCTAAAGGAAATTATTCGACAATGCATAGGCCCCTTTGCAGTGATTGTTGACTTGATTGAGGGACCTTCTTCTATCCCTCATTTGGCCTTGAATTTTTCTTCTTCCAAATTTGTCGCGCCATGACATACTTTTTCCACTTTCATTGCCATTGTCTTGCTTCTACATTCATTGGACGTACGAAGAGACACCAATAGAATGGGTCACTCTTAACATATTGAAAAACATAAATGTACAAGCATAACATGAATCTTCAAGCTCTATTTGATGGTTCATTTAAACCTAACATGCTTCTAAGCTTCACCACCCACTATCCCTAAGCACTCTCCAAAGGATATTATCCAATAGTTCGTCGGTCACTTTGCGGTGATTGATGACTCAAACAAGGGACCTTATTTTATCCATATTTCAACCTCTACTTGATAATTGATTTAGGCATAACATGCTTCTAAACTTCACCAAACAAAAGAGGATGACAAAACACTAAATCCATGCAAATTGTTATATATAACAACCAAGAATTTGTTGAATGTGCATTGAACTCTCCACCCCAAAGAAAATTTTAATGTTATTATTATTATTGCTATCCATCATATTATTGGTAACATTTTAAAATTAGACTTTCAAATTCTTGTGAAGATAGAATTCTATGGTTTATATTTATTTTTCTAATTGTACATCCTTAGGGTGTTATTAGTGAATTTTTGGTTTGGGAAGATCCCCTTCTGCTCGTGAGCGAATTCTTCTCATGACCAAAGTTTGTGACGTGGAGCTAAACTTTAATTACATGAAAATCATTTTTTAAGGGGAAGTTCCTCTAGAGGCCTTTGTCATTTGTCTGCTACCTATAAAAACATGCCACGTATCAGTTTCTTATTCAGCCAAAAATGTATGAATTCAGCCTACCCTCTTGTCGAAGTAGAAAAGTTCCCCTACTAAAGGAACTGTTGTGATGCATGCATCCCTTCTCTTCTCTTCTTCCGCAGATTATCTTCCCTCTTATTCTTCGTAATTTCTTTCAGATTGTCATCTCTTTTGTGGCGGGATTCATCTACGTGGACATATGACTTCTAATTATTCTTCCATGCCCTGGTCCGGGAATTGGGTTGAAGCGACATGGCTAGAAAAATAAAAACAATCGCAAAGTCGAAAACCCCTGTAAATTGATAGATGAAACCCTCGAAATCAATAGATAAAACCCTAGAGAGAGTTTCTCCTAATCAATGGCAGATTCAAAATCCAAGAACTCGATTTTGTGCAAATCAAATATGAAGTTGAATCTTAATCGCAAATCAAACACTACAGTCACATGACAATGGAGAAGACCAGTGGATATATTGGTCGATGCAATACCTTACCTAAAACTTGCTAATACTTTTCATCCATAAATTAAAAACCCTCGGTATGTGTGTGAAAATTCATACTTTTGAAATTTCCATAGGATGTGTGAAAATTTATATTCTTTAAATTTCCAAGCATGTGTGCATTCTTTAAGGGGTCGGTTTTATGGAATCTTTCGTCATTTGTCGAAGGCATGTGAAAAACATGCCACATCACCATTCTCTATGCCCTATGGTAACCTACTATATGCTTATATGTTAATTACATTAAGGTGTTTTTAAGGAGTGGTTTTATTATCTCACTGAGTTGAGGTCGCACGCTCGAATCCCGCATTATGAATCCAAGTAAGTCGATTTTTGCTAATTGTCCATTGTCTCTATAATATAATGAAAGCTATTGGGACCAAATAGGTGTGCTTTCAGTGGGAAGAAATTAATATTTATAGGGAAACTTCTTGGCCTTACAATATTTGCAGCTCTTGTTCAGTGCAAAAGAATAGGTAGGGTTTAAACCTCTTAAAATGGACATGCTTGAAAGTGGCCTTATATCATGTTTAAAAGTGAACCAATCCATATTCAATTTTGACTTGATCCACATTCTCTCTTTTGCCTCAATGAAAAGTTCATTCCAATAACCATCTTTCATTTTCCCCTAATATCATGTTGGAAAATGTCCCAATATGACATTTATTTTAAGTTCAACACCAATTTTTTCCACGATACAAAGTCAAAATTATCCCTATGAGATGTTTCAAATTCACTCAATACTAAGTTTCAAATTAGCCTAATCTGAGTGGAAGAGTGGGTTGACTACAACCTTGGGACGAGGTGGCTCTTCGCAGAGTTACAACAGTCATTTAGCAACAACATAACTTGACATTCATACGATGGGTGTATGGTTCCTTGAAGCGGAAGCAATCAAGGTGCGAAGATGGAAAGACATTAGAGACGAGTTTCGATGATTGCATGCAAAGTTTAGGACTTAGAAAGGTTTTTGATGTAGACATATGGACTCAACCTTGTATTGTAGTGAAGGTCTTGCAGTTTTGTAGAGATGCAGATGATGATTGAGGGGAGTTCATGCGGATAGTCGGTTGGTTGGGCAAGTGGAGGTCCAAGACAATAGACTTAGAACATGGTTGTAACGAAGGATGTCCTTGGAAAGGTGTGGTTGGTTTAGAGTTATTGCATTTCCTAAGTGTTGTGGTGATTTCTTTGAAAGGAAGTTAGATGACTTGGTGGTTCAAGTGTATTATGTTTCTGCGGTGAAAACCGATAGACTTGAGCGTGACTCAAGTGGTGCAAATTCCAAGAAGCCATATAGCAGTTGGGACTCCTTGATGGGGTGAATGTATAGAGAGATTGGGAGACCTACTTGGATGAGTCTTGTGGTGGACATAGGAATATTTTGATGCAACAGTCGTGGAGGTGGCTTGAGAAATTTGCCTAACTCTTTGATGAGATGCATTGGACAAGTCATTGTGGTAAAGTATCCAGAGAGGTCTAGACGTGCCAAGTTGAGAGGATGGGTGAGGTGTTGTGGTGTTTGGTTCCTTAGCCATATTTGTTAGGTCATGCGATGACTTGACAGTCGCGATGACAGTGCCAAAGTTTGAACGCTTGCAACAGGTGCAAGGCAGTTTTGTTCTAGGAGATGGATGGAGTCAACAAAGAAGTCTACCAAGAATTGTTGGCAATCGACCTAGATGGGAAGAATGTAGACCAAGTGACTTGGGTGGTGTTTGCTCGCCTTTGGTATGTGACATTGGATGAGGTAGGGTGCACCTTTGTGACTTGCAGATGATTGTGCGATGACTCAGAGATCTGGCAGGCTCGTTGGTTGAGGTTGGCAGAAGTATTGCTTCGAATGTGCCTAAGCCATGTAAGTTATTTGAGGTGACTTATTCTAGATGGAGCACTTTGGATAATTCATTGGGACATTTTGAGTGTGCATGTTGGCCACAATCATCACAGGTGTTGAATTGCAGAGAAGTGACTTTATGAAAGGAGGCGAGTTGAGGACTTACCTTTGTTTGGAGGATTGTGCAGACAGGTAGATTGGAGCATGAAGATATTTCTTAGACATGGGCATTTCTCTTGCTTTGGGAAACATAGTTGAGGGTGAAGCCGGACCATTCCAAGGCATGGAGAAGTATGCGCAACACCATGGAAAGGTGATGAGGTAGTGAGGCAAAGGCAGTCTAGACGTATAGTTATTGGTGCAAATATTGGCTAATCGTGCCATGAGGTGGAGAGTGGAGTCAAGTTTCCACGGATGACTTTGTTTTGGGTGACTTCATAGTGCAGCAAGGTGAAAGGTGACCTTGCCTTGGTCTGAGATCGTTGTGTGGATGGACCGAATTGTGGAAAGAAATCAAAGTATGGATGCACCAGTAGGTTCAAAGTTCATCACTTAGACATTGTGGAGGATCTCCTTGACGAAGATCGAAGGATGGCAACGGTAGTGAGGCAAGGGTGGAAACTTGCCTTAGTCTTTGGAGTTGGATGAAGTGACATAGATGCAAACAAAAGAGACTAAATTTGAGCATGGATATGAACATTTCAAGAACTGGACGTGACAGTTAGACTAGCTACCCAACCAGTGTAAGACCTAAGGCATGCAGTATGTAGAATCATGGCAGGGTTGGTTAAAGTATGGATGCAGTAGGAGGTGCATGGAAGTTAAACACTTAGACATTACAGTTTGGTCGTACACAACTTTGGGAAGAGGGAAATGTGGATGGTTTCATAGGTTGCAGATGATTGTAGTGTGAGTTGGAAACTTGGGGTTTCCACTTTGACAAAATTTCAGGTTTCTAGATGACTTAGGCGTGGATGGAGACATGAGCTCGGGAAGAGTTGGAGATCACAAATTTTGGAGGTGTTGTTTGGGTCAACAACAACTTTAGGTAGGGGGGGATGTAAGACCCTTGGCTAAATATGTGTGTGCCTGACTGACTTGACGTTGTGGCGACCTACAAAAGTTGGGGTTGTTGAATGGAGCAAGGGGTATTAGCATGTCAGACATAACGAAGTGTAATGATGGTGTCTTTATATCAAGTGGGTCGGGACACCTTGGGCGTATGACACACCAAGGGAGACTGAACAGAGATGCCTTGCGACATAAGTCAGACAACAGACAGTTTGACAAAGGGTTGAGGGAAAGACTTGGGTGCTCCACCAAATGGAAGAATCAGATAAGGCATGAGGAGGGTGCACCTAGGCAAGTCAACTTAACTTGGCTAAGCCTCACACTCACCCAAACGATGAGTTGATTGGATAGATGGGGGCATTGTTCAAGAGTTCAGTGGGTTCGCCCATCGACAAAATGAGTCATTCGGTGGGTTGGCTGGGCAAGCCGCCCGAACACGCCCACATGAGAGGTCAACCCAATGTTGCGAAGGGACACAACTCATGGGTTGCGTCAATTCGTCTAAACGAATCATTTGGGGAGCTAGCGGCTATAGAGACACAAGAGTGCACATCCAAGGGGGTATCTTGGAAGATAGAAAGAGGAGTTATACAGTTACGAGGCAGGCTTAGACAAAGAGGGGGGAGCTCCCTCAAGGAGCCAAGACCCTCCACATGGGACTTGTGTTTCATTGAGGTGATTCTGTGAGGAAGATGGGGCAACCTTCTTTTGGCTCGATTTTGGGAAATTCTAGAAACACATGTTTGTTGGAGGCATGCATGAGGCAAAACCAAAATATATGAAGTCTACAGTAACGAAGGGACAACAAGTTTGTGGTCGAGGGCACGTATGAGGTGCACCACATGAAGTTGCGGAGATGATTGCGACAGATAGTCTTGGTGTGACGAATATGTGTATGAGTGACTTGGTGAGGTGAGGTGAAGTGAGTCATCTGACTCTCCCCAAGTTGTAAACCGAGCCGATAATTCTCATATTGTAACTTTTTTGCAATAACAAAAACTTAGTTGACTATTAGGCATGGTTCGGGCCGCCCACATTGTTTCTATGTATGTCTTTCATTTGTTCCGCAATTGGTCTCGTGCTTTCTCATGTTCATGGATGTATGCTTATATATGACTAAGTGTTAATTTGTTAACAATAGTCTAAGTATATAGGAGTTGCACTAGAGTAGGTGTGTGATTCGTTGGTGGCCTAGAACGAAGTATGGGTATGCTCTAGGTGAAGAGGCGTAGTTTGGACAAAGTATCCTTGTTGTTTCCAAGCAGCCAAGTGAGAAACGTCGTGGTGTCGCATGCCCTCAAGAGGTGTGCGATCGCAAGGCACAATGTGGGGACGTGATAGATAATGAAAATTAAGTTCGTTATTAAACCTATATATGCAAGAATCAAATTTATTATTAAAGCTATATTTAATAAAAAAATATTCTCAAGATTTTTATTAAAGGTATATATGCAAAGAAAACCCATCCTTGACGATTAATTAAAAATTGAGGAAGCTTATTCTTTCCTAAAAAAGCAAGGTATAGTTTCATGTAATTATATTGTTATTGTGACAAATGCAATGGACGATTATTTTTGGCTAGGCTTTCAATGATAATACTAATAACGCCAACCCATCAATGTATATTTTTAAGTTGGAGAATATGAAATTTTATCCCAATTCATATCTTGATCAAGGGTAAAAAAGAGTTCCATGTTTTGGTCAAGCAAGTTATCTTCATATGTCATATTTATATAAGGCTTATGGTCAAACACTTTATATTCATGTGCCTTATTTTTTATAATATTGGAGGGAGGTTTTATCGTATTTAGAAAGACTCTGGTGGCTCCCTCACCACGTTCTTTCATTTCGCAAACTAAATATGCCCCTTTCTTTTCATGGGGGTAATTTCCAAGCACAGACCACAATCCCTATTTGGGCCAACTTGGCTTTATCCCATCAATAGGATCACCTCTTTCTTATTGACTATCTCGTTAGCTCGTGGCAGTGGGCGATATGTAGAGGTCCAACACCCCCACTAGATATTAGATCAATTCGACCTCATATTTCTTATCAATGTCCACCCCGCCCCCGCCCCCCACCCTCCATGGGTTGATTGCCTTCGTTAAGGATCATTTAGAACCCCAGATCGAACATCAATGATCACATAGACAAAGTTTCTCCAAAAGGCCCCCAACAAAACTCTTTTTACATAAACAATTAATACTCTCCAGGCTTGATCGTGAAATGAGTCCTCCTCCATTCAAAGATTATTATCATTGACATTGGTTGTTAGGAGTGATGGTGATCCTTTTTCAAGGGCTCCCTCTAGGATTCTTCCCATGATTATACAAACAAGGCCCTTTCTTCATGGGCACTCTCTAGAGGAAATTATTCGACAATGCATAGGCCCCTTTGCAGTGATTGTTGACTTGATTGAGGGACCTTTTTCTATCCCTCTTTTGGCCTTGAATTTTTCTTCTTCTAGCTTCGTCAAGCCATGACATATTTTTTCCACTTTCATTGTCATTGTCTTGTTTCTACATTCATTAGATGTACGAAGAGACATCGATAGAATGGGCCACTCTTAACACATTGAAAAACATAAATGTACAAGCATAACATGAAGCTTCAAGCTCTATTTGATGGTTGATTTAAACCTAACATGCTTCTAAGCTTCACCACCCACTATACCTAAGCACTCTCCAAAGGACAGTATCCAATAGTGTGTCGGTCACTTTGCGGTGATTGATGACTCAAACAAGGGACCTTATTCTCTCCCTCTTTCAGCCTCTACTTGATAGTTGATTTAGGCATAACATGCTTCTAAACTTCACCAAACAAAAGAGAATGACAAAACACTAAATTCATGCAAATTGTTATATATAACAACCAAGAATTTGTTGAATGTGCATTGAACTCTCCACCCCAAAGAAAATTTGTATGTTATCATTATTATTGTTATCATTATTATTGTTATCCATCATATTATTGGTAACATTTTAAAATTAGACTTTCAAATCCTTGTGAAGAGATAATTCTATGGTTTATATTTATTTTTCTAATTGTACATCCTTAGGGTGTTATTAGTGAATTTTTGGTTTGGGAAGATGCTCTTCTTCAAAGACATGCTCGTGAGTGAATTCTTCTCATGACCAAAGTTTGTGACGTGTAGCTAAACTTTAATTACATCAAAATCATTTTTTAAGGGGAAGTCCCTTTAGAGGCCTTTGTCATTTGTCTGCTACCTATAACAACATGCCACGTATCAATGTCTTATTCAGTTAAAAATGTATGAATTCATCGTACCCTCTTGTCGAAGTAGCAAAGTGCCCCTACTAAAGGAACTGTTGTGATGCCTGCATCCCTTCTCTTTTCTTTTGTAGATTATCTTCCCTCTTATTCTTCCTAATTTCTATCTACATCGACAGATGACTTCTAATTCTTCTTCCATGCCTTGGTCCGGGAATTGGGTTGAAGCGACATGGCTAGAAAAATAAAAACGACCGCAAAATTGAAAACCCTTATAAATTGATAGATGAAACCCTCGAAATCAATAGATAAAACCCTGGAGAGTGTTTCTCCTAATCAATGGCATATTTAAAATCCGAGAACTCGATTTTGTGGATATCAAATATGAAGTTGAATCTTAATCGCATTCAGTTTTGTGAGCAATCAAACACTATAAGTGTTCGAGCTAGATTGTCTACCAATTGACTAAAATAAGGGTTTTCGTAAAACTGCGAAGGGATTCAATTTCTTTTATGAAACAACATTGATGGAACGTAAATCCATGTTTTTATCAACAAATGAACAATCCATTTATAGTCATGTTGGTTGTTTTTTTCTCATTAAGGGCGACAAATATTCAACACATCAAGATGCAATTTTTAGTTGAAAGCTACCATTCCATTTAATTTTCAAAATATTCAAACTACAATCAGTGGAAAATGGAGAAGACCAGTGGATATGTTGGTCGATGCAATACCTTAGCTCAAACTTCCTAATACTTTTCATCCATAAATTAAAAACCCTCGGTATGTGTGTGTGTGAATTCATATTTTTTAAATTCCCATAGCATGTGTGAAAATTTATATTCTTGAAATTTCCAAGCATGTGTGCGTTCTTTAAAGGGTCAGTTTTATGGAATCTTTCGTCATTTGTTGAAGGCAAATGAAAACATGCCACATGACCATTCTCTATGCCCTATGGTAACCTACTATATGCTCATATGTTAATTACATTAAGGTGTTTTTAAGGAGTGGTTTTATTATCTCACTGAGTTGAGGCCGCAGGTTCGAATCCAGGTAAGTCGATTTGTTTATAACTGTCCATCATCTCTACAAAAGAATGAAAGTTATCGAGACCAAAGATGTGTGCTTTCAGTGGGAAAAAATCAAGATTTATAGGGAAACTGCTTGGCCTTTCAATATTTGCAGCTCTTGTTTAGTGCAAAAGAATAGGTAGGGTTTAAACGTCTTAAAATGGACATGCTTGAAAGTGGCCTTATATCATGTTTAAAAGTGACCCAATCCATATTCAATTTTGACTTGATCCATATTCTCACTTTTGCCTCAATGAAAATTTCATTCCAATAACCATCTTTCATTTTTCCCTAATATCATGTTGGAAAATGTCCCAATATGACATTTATTTCAACACCAATTTTTTCCACGATACAAAGTCAAAATTAGCGCTATGATATGTTTCAAATTCACTCAATACTAAGTTTCAGATTGGCCTAATATGAGTGGATGAGTGGGTTGACCACAACCTTCAGACGAGGTGACTCTTCGCAGAGTTATAATGACCATTTAGCAACAATATAACTTGACATTCGGACGGTGGATGTATGGTTCCTTGAAGCGAAAGCAGTCAAGGTTTGAAGATGGAAAGACATTAGAGACGAGTTCCATTGATTGCATGCAAAGTTTGGGACTTAGAAAGGTTTTTGAGGTGGACAGATGGACTCGGCCTTGTATCGTTGTGAAGGTCTTATAGGTTTGCAGAGATGCAGATGGTGGTTGAGGGGAGTTCATGCAGAGAGTCGGTTGGTTGGGCAAGTGGAGGTACAAGACAATAGACTTAGAACATGGTTATAATGAAGGATGTTGTTGGAAAGGTATGGTTGGTTTTGAGTTCTTGCATTTCCTAAGTGTTGTTGTGATTTCTTTAAAAGGAAGTCGAATGACTTGGTGGTTCAAGTGTATTCCTTTTCCACGGTGAAAACCGATAGACATGAGGGTGACTCAAGTGGTGCATATTCAAAGAAGCCATATAGCAATTGGGACTCCTTGATGGGGTGAATGTGTAGAGAGATTGGGTGACCTCCTTGATGGGGTGAATGTGTAGAGAGCTTGGGTGACCTCCTTGATGTGAGTAAATATTTTCTCTTATGTTTTTCAGCCTTTCCTCCTCAATGTCAACAACTTTTTTATTTTATGCTTTTCGGCCTTTCCTCTTTTATTGCAGGAAGTCTTGTGCAAGAAATAACAATTTGATATGTCTATCATGTAATATCTTAAAATTAATTTTATAATTATAAAATATCCCACTTCATCTAATCAATCCCCTGTCACTGATTTGAGTCAAAACACATCACTCACTTTACATTGTGAAGTCGGTCACAAACTCATATTTTACTCCCACCTCAGGAAATTTAACACGAATAGATTTAATACCAAAAATTTCAATA
>ML776900.1:164601-178336 GCA_009831015.1 Picea engelmannii | reverse complement strand
TCCCTTCTCGTCAGATCACAGCTCACCTCCGTCCAGTCACGAGTATAATAGTGATTTCTCTTTCGACTCTGTAGCATAATTAAATATTCAGAATATGCTAGAAGCGTGATGGACCCAGTAGTCCATATTTGTAATAATCAGAATATGCTAGAAGCGTGATGGACCCAGTAGTCCATATTTGTAATAATGAAGAATCATTTGTTCATGTCTATCGGGCCGACAGTGGTGTCCCAACGGTTCATGGGTTCTGTAAACTCCACAGTGTAAAGATTAGGAATATTTTATGTCATTCTAGAAAAGGTATGATGGGTCCCCATATGGCCGAGCCTCCAAGGGACGAGATAACAGCTGTAGTCCACAGCTGCCCCATCTATCTCTTCAGAGAATCTTTTGTAACTGGCAGTTGCCAGTAGCTCATTACCGGGAACCTGCTTAGATATGTATAAATAAGTGCCTCCTCTCCTCATTCTGGCATCCGGGAATTGAGTCGAGAGAGTCTAAGTAAGTATCTAGTGTCGAGCAGTGTGTATCCTCTTTGCTTCTCTTGCCTTCGGGATCCTGAGTTAACAAATGAAAAACACTGATCTCAAGTGTAATATCAGTGTATAAGGTCCTGTCCGCTCTGAATTGGTGAAATTGGTATCCGGGAATTGAGTCGAGAGAGTCTAAGTAAGTATCTAGAGTCGAGCAGTGTGTATCCTCTTTACTTCTCTTGCCTTCGGGATCCTGAGTTAGCAAATGAAAAACATTGATCTCAAGTGTAATATCAGTGTATAAGGTCCTGTCCTCTCTGAATTGGTGAAATTGGTATCAGAACAACTTTTATAGATTCACATGCCTTATTATTTGTGGTAGTGAAAACAAGCAATGACTTGAGCTCCAGAGTTTGAGGTATTGTGGATTAGGGTTCACAATAGTGGATCATATTGCTTATTATTTATGATGTTTTGAAAATTAAGCTATGGATAGTGGTAAACAGGTCTCATGAGTTGTCGTTGTGCAGAGAATGGTGAATCAAATTTTAGAATTTGAGGCTTGGGAGATTAGGGTTTGAAGTAGTGGGTTGGATTCCATTTCTTTGTGAATTTTTTCAAATTGAGTTTGGGGTCGTCTGTTCGTGTCCTACCAATGCGTGACATGGATTTTTGTCTTGTTGACTTTCATCCTTCCTCTACATATTAAACCCTGCCACCTCCTACAATTATGTTGTTTACTTCTCGTATTCTGGTGTTCCACCTTTTGTGTGAGGCTTTCTAAACCTAAATTGATTTTCCTACCCTATGTCCATGCAACAAATGAGGTCTCCTCCTCCATTTATTGGAGGCCACGTTATCCAAAAATGGTACCCAAAACACTATCGACAAGTGAGGTTGGAATGATACATGTGCAGGTCAGTTCTCTTAGAGGTTTTGTTAACTTGTTCTGATCAAATTCACATGATACTAAGTTTTGGATTGGCCTAATATGAGTGGAAGAGTGGTCGATTTTGGAGGGAAGTGATAATGAAATATATTACCTATGTCTTGCTTCGAAAAAATAAGAGGCGGACCTATAATATTTGTCACTTACACAGTTAAAATTTGCATCCTTGATCACTACTCCACCCCTGCGATTCTATGATGCCATACGAGAGGTCACAAAGTTGTAGCTTCTTCTATGTTTTGAACATAATTCTATACATGCAATGTTTGATCACATGATACAATTGGGCAGGTGCAAATATAATTGTTGTTTGTATTATATGCCTATATGTTTTAAGCACTATTACAATGTTTTCCAAGCTAATTAGAGGATAACTTAGGAATACCCATGGCTTTTTTGTTTTGAGAAGATATGTATAGTTTATATTATAAACAATTGATGTAAATTTGATCCTAAATGACATGATTTTGTATTTACTAGTATTTAGTGATGATAATAAAAGTTGTCTTTTACTTTATTTCATTTTAATAGCAAATTGTGATTTAATATGTGAGTAACAAATAGCTCTAAATCATGGGAGGTAGGCGTGGGAGGGGTGTTGTATGGCCCTAGAAGAAATTGAGTCCTAGACTTTTCCTTAAACTTGGGCAAAACATCAAACAATATGGTTGAAGCCTATGCGGTTTACCAAGGGATCTTGTTAACACAAGATCATCAACTGAATCAAATAACAATAGTGGGTGATTCTAAAAACATCATCAGATATTTCATTATGGGAACTACTCGTAGAGATGCCAAACTTAAGAGAATTATTAAGAGAACAAATCTACTCTTGACTACCACCCAAGCTCAATTTTTCCATATTTTAAGAGGGAATAATCGGGCTGCAGACAGTATGATTAATAGGGAAATTGGCATGGCCCCTGGCTCCTTGAGCATCCAAGGGTAGGTCTCCTTTGTAGCACCTCCCTAATGGAAAAGACCTCATTAAAAAATTGGGTCAGCTGGGCCCACATCGCATAAGGGGAGACGTGTGGACTCAACATGCAGCAAGGGATTAGTCATATAAGGTGTAGAAGTGACAATACCACCACCTTCTCCAGGCTTGTGGGTATGCTAAGGACATGCTTGATGATGGTCTGGTCGTCGGATTTGAGAGGAGAGGTTCTCTGCTTCATTTGTACTTATTCCCGTGGGACTTTACTGCAGGCAGTACTTAGCAATATCAGCCCAACTTCAACGATGATGGATTTGTTGATAGGAGAAAAGGTTGCAATCATGAATGGGAGTGAGGTGAATCGGCTAGTACATGCCATGACAGCCTCGTTAGGAATTCTGGTGCGTGAGAAGATCTTAAGAAGCCCAAATTCATGAATCCCCGCTTCTGAAGGTTCTACTAAGGATAGGGAATGCCATTGGAGGTTATTAATAAGGAGCGAGAAGTCAAAAACCTGTCAATTGGTCAGGAATTCTAGCGTTCGGCCTGTCTTCAGAGAGTTTATGAAATGCATTGGTGGAGTGAGGAATCGATTACCTGGTGGCTAGGCAGAGGATCTCATTTCTATATTTTTCTTTCTTTGTAGTTGGAGGTTGGCTCCCAATGGAGCAACTTGGTCGAAGTTCAGGGTATTGATACGAAGATAGTAGTTGTTACTCCATCAATTGGTCTGGAATCCCAAAGTTTAGCCTGTCTTTGGAGAGTTCCTATGATTCTATAGTGGCTTGCAGAGGTGGTTTTCTAGTGGCTTAGGGAAGGCACTTTATCTTTCTTCTGTCAGTCGGATCCCAGCAAATCAATTTGGTTGATTTCCTGGTAAGTCTTACTGGTCTACTTTTCATTTTGGTTGTTATCCTGTGGAGAATTTGTCAATTCTAGAAATCAACCCATGTTCTCAGTTTCTCAATATGGAAAATGAGAAAGAGCCATAAGAAGAACGAGAGATGGAAGTTGATGAGGTGATGGAGGACAATTTCACCTTCACCCACCCTCTCTCTCTCAAAGTGGACTCTCACAGTTCGACACTATCCTTTTCTCTTGAAACTCTGGCCTAGCATAGAGTGCGCATCGGGCAACTCCAAGTTGAAGTGGACTTTCTCCGTAGACAGGGAGAGTCCTTGCAAATTCAATTGGATGCGACGGGTGTTATCCTCAGAGTCCTCTGTCCAAAACTAGGAAAAACAAGAACACAGACGACCTGAGGACAAATCGAAGATTATGTTGCCTAATTTGAACGTGGTTGTGGCACCATCAACATAAGAAGTCATAAAAGCAGAAATCTAGTCTAGCAATCCAACAATTTTGCAAAGTTTTGATTTGTGTATGGTAAATGGCATGTGATCTTTGAATATTTTGGAACCAGTAAAGCTTGATAAACACTATAGGACTGGCATTTATATCAATGTAAAAGACATAAATATGATGTTGGATTTCTTTCTCACCAACATTTCCTTTTGTACTTGGCGACTTCGGTTGCGCCATTTTATTGAATAATTTTTTTACAAGTTTGTATTAAAAAAAACAAATAGTTATAAATGATATATAGAATAAAAAAGTATACACATGTAACATCTTTTGTTTATGCGATATATTTAAAAATTTTGTTATGCCATTCACTTTTCAATTTTATTTGTGTTTCATGGTATTTAGAAAAACATACACTACTAAATTTTAGTTTGATGTTCCCTTTCTCCTATGAAGGTATGTTAATATTTTCAATGTTAATAATGATATTCCAAGCATTCTCATTGTTATGAGTAATACAATTGTATAAGATTGTTAATTAGTAAAAACGCATTTCACCGAAAGTTTTCTTTAAATCTACTTCAAGCTTAAGAACATTGAGGCAAGTGTGGATTAGTTGATTATGGAGTTTTGCATTATGATTTTAACTAGCATACCCCAAAGCTGGGGAAAGGGAACACCGAAGTGAATCGCGACAATTTGTTGATTGAAGATAAGAGAAGTGTGTTGGATGGTTCATGGATAACCAATAGAGTATACATTGAATAGGATCAATGAATAATGTATTAAAATGATCTTTTAGATGGTTAAGCATTGTCATAATTGATTTCTAAATGTATATGGAAGAATTCTCCAAACCCTAAGTGCCCCTTTGGCCCAAATATCTTTAACCTTAGAGGCCCCATGTGACTACCATAAACCACCAAATTGATGTAGACTTCTGCTTTTTTTTCCAAGCCCCTAACATCATTGAAATTATCAGTTGTGACATTGATCTCCTGAATGTTGAACCAAACTGTCCTAATAGTGTGTTTCGGAAGTTCCTCGTTCCTCCTCATGAATCCCCTATGCACTACATTGTAGAGACAAAAATACATATCATGTTATGTTATTATAATGGTAGAGCACAAATTGGAATTTTATTTAAGGAGAACAATCACAACAATTATTTCATAAGAAAACTTACTTTTGTAAGAAAATTCAAATTTCAAAGATGACATTTCAAATATCTCAATTTTTCTAAATGTGACACATTTAATGGAAGATATAGAACTTCTCCTTTGAAAAAAACAATTGCTTAAATATATTTTTACAATCTCCTTGAACTTTTACGTATCTTCCCCATGAAAGAATTTTTAATGAAAAACACAAAAATTCTAATTTTGTTGTTGTTATAAACACTCGATCCTTATTTTTCCTAAACCAAAGACCTTCAATTCCTTGAGTATCATGCAATCCATTATTGAATATAATTGCCAAGTCATGAGAATCCAAATAGACCTTGTAACAAAGCAAAATGTACATATGAATTTCAAGTTAATATATTTGGTAACTTATCTAAAAACTCTTCAATTTCACTTGCACTTATGAAGTTGAATCGCTTTCCCTTCTTTTAGGGACCAATTGCCAATATGACAGCCATGTAACCTTGTAGTCATTTATGTGTCTTTGATAACAAGTGATCTCTTTTCTAGCATATTTAAAATAGACACCCCACCAATATTATGAACTTTGTTCCATGGCCATCCTATGAAAAATGAGCAAATGTCAAGAAATGATTATTGATCCTTCATAAGACGATCATGGGCAAAGAGGTAGCTCCCTAGATCGTCGATTTGACCATTGCATTTTCCTTTCTCTTTCTTGATTATTTGTTAAGCTTCCATTGATAAACCTACTTTTACCGGTGGCCTACTTGATAATAGTATGGTAACATAAAAATAAAAGTGGGCCTCCCATGCACTTCAATAGGACACAATCCTCCACGGAATGGACATCGAAATCTTAACATTCAATACTCAACTTAAAATTGTGCCAGCGGTCATCTGCTTGTAGCATGTGGTGGATTGTTTCACTATCACCTTAGTTGCTTCTTTGATTATATCACTCATATCTTTCCTCAACTGAGGCCATCCATCGAGCAAATTAAGATGAATGGCCAAATTCTTCATATCATTCAAAACACACACTCAATCCTTTTGGCGATCCATGATTTTGGCCACCACACTTAGACCCACTAGAATAACATCATCTTGAACATCGTAAAAAAACACAAGAATTTAGAATTCATATTAATTATTCTCGGATTTAATATTAGTTTTGAATGAGGTATAATAAGCACCAAGTCAGAAAATTAAAGTAAATAGCTCTGTCGGTTCTGGATCTTTTTTTTAAGGAAAAAATAAAAGAAACGATATGTATTCGAAGAGCCATTAACAATATAACAATACTCTGAAAGAGCCATTAACAATATTGATATGAAATTCCTGCAAAAAAAAAAAAATTAAGCTTGTTGAAGGCTGTCGACCCAACCGACTCTAAAACCAAAAGCAGACTGGCTATTCTATCTAAGAAAAACACATAATTGTTACATAATTGCTAAAAATGGGGGCTATACTAATACTAAAACTATGTGATCTGATTTGAATAACCTTGAAGCTTTTTCCTGCAATGTCGGTGTTGGAGTCCTTGGGGTGACTTCCTACCTTCTTCTTAGAAGGGACTAAGCTTGAACCTGCACCATTCTCATTCTTCTCGGAATCCATCTGTATCATATTTCTCTTTCTCACCCACATATGGTAGAAAATATCAATAGTGCAAGAAAAATCACAGGGCACCAGACAAGAATCAAGCATCAAGAATAAAAGATGGGTTTGATCTCCACTGGTTAACAGATTTCTCCCAACATAGATTTGAGCTAACAAAAAGAATAATTTTAAAGTCGATTCCGATAATAAGAATTCCGACAAAAAAAATAACAGAAGAAATCGAATACCAGGGCTTACCTGTGAGCGTGAGAATGGACTCCTTCGGAAATTACAATTTGTAGATTCAAGCTGTCATTCAAATTTGGTCGTGTATTTGTGTAAGAAATCCAACAGATGATCGCCTTCTTTCTGTCGTGGCAGGGAGTCATAGTCGGTGCCGACGAGTATTGTTGTGGCCGCTAACGTTTTCCTTTCTTTGTTCGAGACAAACATGAAAACCATGCAGACGACGCCTTATTTTTGTCATGAGACGAAGTTAGCGCCGACAAGTATTGTTGTGGCCGCTACCATCCGTCTTTCTTGTTCGAGACAGACCGGTTTAGCTAACGTTTGCCTTTCTTTGTTCGAGACAGACAGGAAAACCATGCAGATGATCGCCTTATTTCTATCGTGAGACGAATTCGGCGCCGACAAGTATTGTTGTGGCCGCTACCATCTGAGTTTCTTGTCCAATACAGACTGGAAAATCGCTGGAAATGGATGTGCGATGAAAACCGTTGATAAAGGTAAAAGAATAGATGTCAATGTTTGATAGGTCGTGGACAGACAACAAAAAATTTGGGAAGAACCCCCCTAAAGAACGCCTTCGGTGTAATTAAAAATCCTATGCAGTACGCGTGCGATTGGAAAGATCAAGATCGTTTTTTTTAAATGCACATTTAAATATTGAATATTGGAGCTTGCATGCACTTATCATAACTTTAAAAGTTATTGATGTTGAAACCTATGCACATTCTTGACTTTGGGTTGGAATATATTTGAAAGTAGTGTGAGCCAAAGGTTGAAAGTATACATGAGTTGGAGATTTCATGACAGTACATGTATTTGTCCATCATACATTCATTTAACATTGTTGTTTATTATTATAGATTAAATATTATATGTGTTGGAGAAAGTTGATTACTATGGGTAGTTAGTTTAATTTATATTAAGATATATGTTAAGGTTGTAAAGAATTATATATTTCGTTATTATACATCTAATAATTCATCCTTGACCAAAAGTTTATTAATGTTTTCTAAACTATGACATTACAAATCCATTTTCTATATTTTTTTGAATTATTTAAAATTATTTATGTAACATTTGATTTGGGTAGTGAATTCGACCCCTTATTTGGTTGGCAGCGGATGTCTAGAAAACAACGTCATTCATTTTAATGATTTCATGGGTTTTTCAACACTGAACCGCGGTGTTAGTATCAACCTCTTGGAATCAACATGATTTTTTAATGATTTCACGTGTGCAGGCACATTTTTTCTTCGTCTAGCTTCTTCATGCAAAACCATAAAAATTGTTTTAATTACCGAGCAACCAGTCGATTTGACCTCCAAAACCTGTCAATTGGATTTTGCTTGCCGACCAAGTTGTAAGGCAACCCGCTTCTTTAATGTAGCAGTTGCATAGTTATGTGAGGGGCTTTTCAATTTCCGAGGCATGGAATTTATGGGTGATTGTTTCTGCGTGTCAAATATGACATAGATTTTTAAGCATGATCAAATATGAAACTGAGTTTTGCTTAATATTACTTGTTTTACAATTTAGAATATTTTATTTTTTCTTGTTTTATTTATAATATTTTATTTTTTCTTAGATTATAGATTTTTATAATAAGTTTGGTTTAGATTTTATTTAAGAAGTTATTATCTTTGTACTTTTCACCCTATTCAAAACATGTAACAATCCTGCATAGCGGGCAGGTATATGATGCCATGCAACCTTGTTTTGCTAGTTATAGTGGTGTACTTTTCGTTAGATATTTTTATTCTCGAATCATGGATGATTAATATCATAATCAAGTGAAGAGTCAAATGTTAAGGTTAACCACATTTTACTTGTCTATCATGAATTGAAGTTGTGATTATACCTTGTACTTAACATTCATTGTGAATCAGAAATCTACAGGTGTTAATAGCTCAATAAACCATTAGCAACTAAAAATAAAATAAAAATAAAAACCTTTATTATATGTCGTTGTTTTAAACCTTTAAAACTACTTTTTGAGGATAAAGATGGGGATAAATAAACATTATATAAGATAGATAGAATGAAAACCACTAGGTTACTAACGAAGAATGCCAAAAAGCAACATTCATTCACAACAAAATCTTAAAGCCCATTTAACTATGTAGATAGATCCTACCACTTTGGGGATAGCTTTTTGGGATCGCTATAATCAAAAGAATCGGGATCATAAGCAATAACCTCATTTTTCTTTGTTTAATACCTCTTCCGGGAAAGCACTTAGACATAAGCAATCACATAGTGATAAAACACATATTATACGGTAAATAAACTTAAGCAAACACAAAACCTTACGAGAACAAAAATATAGTTGTTTGTCTAATACACCTTCTTTTTGTTTTTTTTCATGTGAAACACCCCACCGACCTTCAATCTTCTCTGCACAATCTCTCAAAAAAATATGGGAGCAATGGAAAGGAGATACTTTTGGAACTCCTGACCTTATGCTTAATGGTTGGTTTGGCTGGCTAGATTCACCAAGAACTAGATATATGTATTTGGAAGATTAATGCATTGCTCATTAAATCTTCTAATGACCATCTCAACACCATCTTCTCGAAGTCACTAGCCACTATATCGTATATGGCCTTCTTTTCATTGGTTACTTCATTTTCCATGACCTTTTACTCAATATCTAATTGATGTCAAATCTAAAAATGTTTATCAAACACTTGACAAGTTGCTCGCACTTGAACAATAAAAAGCAACAATAATAATAAAAATGAGATATTGGTATTGTAAAGGCTTCTGGAAGAAGTGTAGGTTTTGGCAAGCGATTAGGTCTCGCGCTCCTGTGCTCCTGGACCTCCCGCAGGTCGTCGGCCCTGTGGCCCTCCCGCCCCCTCCTCCCTCCACCAAATCTACAACAAGCTCCATAGGATCAATGGCGGCTCCCTCGCCCTCTGCTCAGAAGAAAGGCGGCCCTCCTGGTGTTGATGCAGCGGCGGCCCCTTCAATCTTGGCTCCCCTTCATGGTTGCGCTCCCCCAGGAGCTTTGTCCGCACCATCATCAAAGCAAAGAGGCGTCCCTCCTGGTGCGGCTGCGGCGGTGGATGCTGGCCTCCCTTCCTTGGTCGTGGCTCTCTCTTCCGGGCTGCCCTCTAGTGCAAGCACGGCCCCTGGTGCTCCGGCAGACGAGATCTCGCTAGTTCTGGCCCCCTCCTTTAAAGAGGTGGCTTCTCGCCAGAGATTTCCCTCTGGTATTCATGCAACGGGCCCTGAGGCTACCTCTCGTCAAGGTCGACCAGCCGGGTCGCATGCAGCAGTTCCAGAAGCTCCTGCAGTCTCAGTTCAAATGCCAAAGGAAGCCCTAACTCATGCATGCCATTACAGCAAGCATGCACTAGTATGCAGTTTTAACGGTTATTGGCCTAATCTGTCGGATCTGCTCGCATGGATCTCTTCCGAATGGTACCCACTTTTAGAGGGTGAAGTCATCACCTGCCCTTATGCAAAGGGGTTTTTTATAGCAGTTTTCGAATCTACAAACGACAGAGACAAAGTGTTTAACGTCGGGCCGTGGTTCTAGGGCAGAGCAGGCATGTCCATGCAACCATGGACCCCTATCTTTGATTCATCCAGAAACTGTATCTCCTCATCTCCAGTCTGGGCGAGACTTCCATACTTGCCCCTGCATTTATGGGGGGATGAGTCTCTTAAAGCGATTGGCCATGGCCTCGGCAAGTTCCTCTGCAGATGTCCGGACTCAAAGCCAGCCCGCTCCACCTTCGCTCGAATTTGTGTTGAAATGGATTTCTCCAAAGGTTTCCCAGCTGAAATAATTCTTCAAGGCAAGGACTTTTCCAGGACCCAAATCCTCGACTATGAGAATCTCAGCTTCAGGTGTAGGAACTGCTTTGAAACGGGGCACTTAGCCCGTAGCTGTGGAAAACAACCCGGGAAAAAAAGGTCGTCCAAAAACCAAAGACCAACCTGGTGGACGGGGGCACCATCGGAACCGCGCATTGAAAGCAAGGCCTAGGAAGCGGCAGAAGAAGCARAAGTTGAACCCGACACCAAGCCTCCTGCTAAGGGGGAAGCTCCGGCAGAAGCCTCTCCCAAGTCGCCCACCCGACCAGAACCCCAGACCTCACGCTGGGMAGATCTAGCCGACGAGGAAGACCCTCTGGACCCGTTGGAAAGTCAATCTATGCACCAAAGTATTGAATGGCAAACGGTGTCAAAAAAGGAAAAAAAAATCCAAGCAAGAAATTATGTAATAACGCGGAGCCGTTCAGGCTCGCTGAAATAGTTTTATTTCTATAATTTAGTAATGAGTTAGGATCTTCAGGCAGTAGTTTTCCAGTTTTCAAGCAAAGCTTTATCGATGTATCGAACCGAGTGGCATGTCCACTGTTATTAATACAAATCTCCATTAACTGTTTCTGTCAAAAAAAAAAACAATGAGATATTAAACACTTATCAAAACCCAACCACACAACTTGCCTCCTCTGACCAACAATAATATATTTTTCAATAATCTAATTTTAAGGTCACAACCAAGACACACATTAAATTGGTGTATGAGACCTCCTTGTTTGTGAGACAAGGGACCTCCTCCGCACAACAATTTGACACCCAAAGTCTAGCAAAGGTATACATACCCTACCCCCTTTGGATTTGAACCCGGGACCTCCAAGGAGGAAACACATGTTCTTAACCATTATCCCCATTCAAGTAGTTATAAACCCCTCAGATTATAACTATGGTTATTTATGCCTATAGCTATTTGGTCCATTCAAGTAAATTATCAAATTATTAGAAATATGGCAAGTGGGCAAATCCTCCTCTGTAATTGAATTAGTTTTTGGATAAAAGTATTTGTGAGGCATACAAGAGGTCCATGGTTTAATACTCTCCAAGGGAGTTTGTACTGAGTATCTACCTTTATTATTATCGAGTATGGTGGAAAGCACTAACCCGTCCCTTAAATAATAGGAGCCTTCACTATAAATTGAAAAAAATATATATAAAGGAGAGTGTTAAGGAACCAAGGTATGTGTGGGTAGGAGCTATCATTTTCTTTAAAACAATTTTTTATATGTTATTGAATATACTACTGGGCAAGGAACCAATAATCATGTTGAGTTCTATGCTTTGTGGTTTTTCTTTTTAAAACAATAGCAAACAAAGGTTTAAAAAATTTTAGGTATATGGAGATTCCAAGATGTTGATTGATTGAGAAAATAATAATTGTAAAATTGAAAACATTCTACTAGGTCCAATCATGAATCAAGTTTTGAAGGCAAAAGTAGTTTTGACAATACTCATATTTACAAAGAATCCATTCAAATGGTCAATCAATTGTCTAAGGAAACATTATTGATGCAGGAGGGGATCCTATCTGTGCAAGTGTTCAAAGGGGAATCTCAAATTTGAGTTTAAATTTACATCCACTGCAAAATTTTGCATATTATTTTATCTTAATAGTATTTTCTGGGGAGCCAACTGTAAAACCATGTAACAACAGACCCAACTACGGATGCAGCACCGGAACATCGACAAGTTTAAGCAAAAAAGAGCAAGCAACAAAAAACAACCTAGTTAACAAGAACCAAAAGGCCCAACTGCAGCCGCAGGACCCGAACCCCGCAAAGTTGAATCAAACAACAATAAGCAGCATCTAACGAACAAAGAAGCAAGCACCAACCAGCTGACCAGGAATGCTGGTGAAGAACAATATTGGCCAAATTCAATCCACACAAGATTGTATCAAAAAATTCAGAGGAAACTGTATTGTAACACATCTGTTAACCAAATATTTCAGGGTGTGAGACCTGTCAGGCAAAATTTAAAGCTGTCAGGACCGTCCAAATGCCTGCCACTGTGCAAGCAATTAAGAAAGGTGTGGTTTTCACGGTTGGTATTTTTTAATACTGGAAGCGATAAAAATCCTCTTGCAGTCCATCTTTGTATGTGATTACTACGACCAGAGAAGCAGGACTGTAATGATGTCTTCGGCTCATTCCTGATCGCCAACGTTCGACCCAAAACCTACCCCCATCACAACCATAGTGACGCATCGCAAAAGGAAATCGTATTTTCTCCTCACATACAAAGATGTTTTGTAAGAGGATTTCGACTCAGGCATCCCCAGTAGTGAAATTTCCCACCTGCAAACTGCAAATAGCAAGCGAAAATAAACACGGCACCCAAACTCGCTCGTCAATGGGGAACAATAGAATGGTAGTTTCAATTGCGGTTGCAGAACCCCAAGCATGCAAACTGCAACAAGACCAACAGGAAAACAAGAACAACAACAACAGACAAATAAGAAATCAATGAACATGCAAGAAGCAAGCATGAACCAATGAACCAACAATGCCGTTGAAGAACAATATTGCCCACATTGACTGCAAAGAACATTGCATATAGAAAAAACCCAGAAGAAAATGTATTGTAACAGGCYTGTTAAGTAAACATTTATAACAGGACATGTTTTTTGCCTATATTATATTCCACAAACCTCCATTTATATGCTAGTACCACCCTTTTGGCCTTGTTTTGACATAATTCACATCTCCCTACCATTCAATGGGGTTACTTAAGGTATCTTTACATTTCAAGCTATTTTTATGCACTTTGATGCTTTAAATTGATATTGGAACTAATGTCGCTTGGGTTAGGTACCACTTCTATTTTTGGAACAAGATTGTCGGTACCAGGTACCAACCCGTACCCGTGGAGATACCAATGGAGCCGCTCAAGATCTGTGCGTTATGGTCTGAATGGGAGATAGAGAGATTCGCATGACAACTGGAGTTAGCGCTCACAGGATGATTGAAGGCATAATGATAAGGCTGAGTCGTTAGTTCTTCATCGTTCACACTTCGTGACACTACGTGTCACGAAGATGTGAAGTACGTTTTAAAACTTGATTTCAGGCTATTTTCGGATTGGGGGAATCCGTTTGTTTTATGTATTGTTGCTTTAAGACTGTTATGAAGACAGGATATATATAACTAGGAGGTCACTCCTAAAGACAGTTGGATTATGTTGGATTAGGCTATGTCGTGAACATATATTTCTGAATACAAAACCGTTGTTACGTTATGTTACC
>ML776900.1:121899-154429 GCA_009831015.1 Picea engelmannii | reverse complement strand
GAATGAATGCATTTCAGGAAAAACTCTTTTTGTCATGGCTTGAATCGAAATGGTGATGATAGATGATTAAAAGTTGTGGTAAAATAATCTTGTGAAATCATACTTCTGCATGGAAATAGAAGTACCAGCATTCAAACATAGGATTGTTTTCTGATTAATGACTTAAGTAGGAAATGCTAAGCTTCAGGATAATCCTTAGGATTCAAGTTCTTAGAATAAGTGTGTGTTTTCATCTAAGGATAGCATTCAGATAGAGACTAGAACCTTACCCGCACATACAGTGTAGCAGCTCGAAGTTTACCAACCCTGGTTTGACAATTTAGTGTTTCAGGTCATTCAAATCTTCAATTTAGCAGCCTGACATATTGCATTTCAATAAACTTGGTTATAAGTACCTAGTACCTTTTATATCAAAAATTAAGAAAAAAAAAAGTTAAAATGTCGTGTTCTCTCATTATTACTATGCATTTATTTCATTATCTCATTATTACTATCCATTTATTTCATTATTATTGCATTTATGTTTTTCTCTTATCATTAATACAAAGTGTACTCCTACTAGATTAATACAAAATGATATACATATAATTATGTATGATGACATCTGTGTAATTTCTTTTTAATAGTAATTTTGAATTTCTTTTTAAATGAAAATAAATTAGTAAAAATATAGTTAAAGATAAAAAAACAAAATGATAGAGACAATTATATATATATATATATATATATATATATCCCTTTTAATAATGATTTTGAGTTTTTCTTTAATAAAGAAAAATAATAATTATAGAAAATTGAGGATGGTTTTATAGTAAATTGACAATTGTTGGGACACTCTAACTAGTTCAATGATCCCATCTAGGTACACTCCATTTCCAAATTTACTTGGTTGGGACTAGGCTACCATGCATCCTTTGTTTAAGATAAGACTTAATTGAAGCATCGATAAACAACAATCATTTTATAAAATTCTGTATAAAATATTTAAGAAACCAAGATAAGAACAGTGTAATATTTTCATGACATTTATAAGATGAAATTATTACATACTTAATAACTATGTCATGGAAGTCACACAAAAGTAATATATATATATATATATATATATATATATATATATATATATACAAGAACTGGTAAAGATATATTAATCGGTGTGGATAAATCCACTGGAGTTACAAAAAAAGCAGCCATGGAGGACTGTGTCTGAGTTCTTCTCTATGAGGACTATTACAAAAATTGGGGTGTTCAGATATCCCCTTTGCTTACAACAAATATTGTGTGGAGATTTTTCTATGTATATTCTGCAGAAGGAACCGCTTATAAACACAAAACGACAAAACATGGAGCTATTTGAGATTAAGGGTGATTCACTTAGACCTTCTTCTCCGCAGGGTTGCTGCTCATTTCTCCTAGGATCAGGAGGGGGCACATTCAAATCGGGCACCTGATTAATCGAATTGGACCGGACATTCCTCGAATATCCTTGCTGAGAGTCCGAGTTGCTTGTTGGGGCTTGCGTGTCATCAAGTTGGTCCAACCTGAGCAGAAGAGTGTCAATGTGCACTCGATTAGCAACAATCTAGCTTCTCTGCGCCTCATTTTCATCCTGTAGCTTGCTGATCAAAAAACGATGATGGGATAGTGTTTCCACTTCGAACGCCCTGTTGGCACTTAGTGCTCCCAATTGCTCTCGGAGGTTGTTGCATCCTCTGCATTCAGGCTCCCAATTATCTTTTGGCCAGGAGTCCAAGTCTTCCTGCCCAGAATTCTCCTGTTGCATTTCTTTGTCCCCGGAGGAAAGTCCAGAATTGGCCGGTTCTTGCGAATTCTACATAGGGCCCAGGTGGAGAAGTGAACGCGAGAGGGGACGAATAAGGGGTTGCTCAACAAGATGCGGAAGGAGGGTCAGGAGAATGGAAAGAAGGGGACTCCAAGCTCTGCAGATGGGCAGATCCCAACACCGAACATCCCAAGGAGCTCTTGAATACTACGATAATGCCTGTAAGGTGACGAAGAGGCTGAGTTAAAAGCCAGGAGGGACTGGATAAACATACGGGTGAATTGGATTTCCCACGAGAGCTGCTTGATTGTTGAGGAGGGAGATGACGAACGAGCCTGCGAGATTGTGGGAAGAGTACAGTACCTAGCACTGAACGACGCCATGGAGGGATGTCTGACAATAGGGGCGCTGAATCAATGATGGAGGTGAGAGACTAGAGTGTCATGTCCACACAAGTTAGCCGAGTATACCGGATTTCCCATGCGAAGAGGATAATTCGCCCTGCTTGAAGGTGAAGCCTGTTATCCCTGATTTTTAGGGATAACTAGGAGATCATGTCTCGAGCCCCACAGGTCCTAGACATGGAGTAACGAGAGCAGGATTGACCTGAGCATGGCCCTGGAGGGCCCATCCTTTTCTTCTTCCATCAGCTTTGTCTTGGCAGCAGTAGCAACATCCATCACCATCGGCTTGGTCTTGTATCAGACGAGGTTCTTGCTCCATGAGGTAATTGGTCCAGGTATCATGGTATGTGTCACTTTTGATCATTAAGACCTTTAAATATATGCATCTGATTTCTTTTATCTCTAACAACTGCTTGGATCTTACATTACCCCACTTGACCATGCTCTGGGAGATTGACAGGGTATCCTAGCAAGCATGTGCCCATAGGTCTGGGTTTGCCACTGGGGGATTTCTGAAAAGCCATCGCCCGCTCCCCTCATAGCACCACTATTTCATCTTATCTCCCGCTCACTTGTCCCATTCTCCTTGTTCAGGCATTGGGTTGACCTATTTGTAGGATTGCACCTTATCTCGTGGGAAGAAGGGGATAAAGGCCCAGAAGGTAAAAGCAGCTGGTAAAAGACAAAAGCCTAGAAATAAAACCTGGAGATGCTTCGCCCAGGGATCCCCAAGAAGGCAATAAAAAGCCTCTCGGTGAGAAATAAGAGGGACCTGGAAAATACAAACAAGACCTAGTCAAGAGGATAGGGGGTCTCATCACGAGCCAACCTATTAGGTTCATGGGTACCTTACAGTATGGCATTGCCACCATCTGGTTACCACGCCAGGGCAGTGACCTTTGGCTGCATGGCCAAGGGAAAGGGGGTCTCATCACGAGCCAGCCTTCTCATCTCTGTGAAAGTACTTGTGGGTAACACTGTCAACTCTGGTCACCATGGCAAGGCAGTGTCCTCTAGTTAGCCCTTGAATAAAATAAAAAAAAGAAGAAAAAGAAAATAAAAGAAAAGAATAAAGGTAAGAGTGGGCTTGGAAAAATTTGCATCAATGACAAGTACAACTCGCCTTCTACAAAGGCACCCACAGATAGCATCATGCATCCTTGGCTCTCACTTCACCCACATGTCTGGACATCCCCTAGCCACATCACCTCACTTACATGGCTTGGATGAAACCTTCCTGGAAACTTCCCCTTTCTTGTGGATACTAGCCCAACAGGACGTCTTGTCTTTTTCTCTAGTCTTGTATTGTACGTTTTGTAATGTCTTTGAGCTATTGACTGGTGTATTAGGGTCTTATGCATATGTTTGATAATATTGATGATGAAACGTGATTAACATTGCTATGATCTCGATGACTGATGAGCCCATGGAGGGCGTAGCCTTTGATGTGCAGGATCATGCCTGACGGATAGGTACCATTTGGACCGATACACATGGGGAGATGATCAGTTTGGACCTCCATGGGGCTGAAGAGCCCACCAGATGGATGTTGATACCCCATCAGGGGGCAGAGATAGGACAGTGGTTGATTAGGGTCTTGCACCGGAGAAGAACATGATGTTCCATTAGAGGCACTTTGGCGGAGCTCGGCCTAGGGGGAATGACCCCTTTTCAGTGGAACGTTGGCCTTGGAAGGCTTAGGACACCCCCATCCTCACCATGACGTCATCCAGCTTCATGGACATTCATGGAGGCAGACTGGGCAGCAGTGGCACATGTGGCATGTTGGAGACGCCCCTAGGGTGCTAACGTTTTGCTCATGGATGTCGCATCTGCCCTATAAGGGGCTAGCGCCTCCCTTGAAGGGGATTTTACCTTTTTTACAGCTCAGTTAGGGTTTTAATTTGACAATTTAATGTAAAAACAATATTATGTTCTTGTTGGCCATTTTTATGACCTAAAATTAATTAAGGTCATTGATACAGTATATATTGAGGAGTTTTAGCCTCATTTTATCATAACACATCACTCACTCATTAGTGAGGTCTGATTTTAGCGCCCTACTTGGGTAACTTTGTTGGTTTAGTGAGGTGCACTTATTGAAGGAAGGCATTTCTTGGCATGTTTTGGCATTTCTCTTGAAGGAAGGTTTACAACTAGGGTTTGCATGCTATTTCATGGTGAATGTAATTGTTTTTTCTGCAAAACTTCTTGATTGAATGGTTGTAGTCTTATATTCTTGCATATGTTTATAATTTGTTGATCTAAAACCCTAGGTGGCAAGCACACAAGTAGGTCTTTGTTCCATGTCCCCTAAAAGAGAATTTTTCAGCCATTGAAGAAGGAAGAAAGAGCCTAGCCATAGCTACACTCTTATTGCATTTTCTCCCTGAGCTAGTCGTACTTTCAGAAGTCAAGAAGGAGGGGACGTCCTAGGCCTAGGTTATCTACACCTAGGGCCATCCTTCTTCTAGGGTTTGGTGCTAGAGCCTTGCTATAGCAACACTCTCCCTCATTACACTCTCTAGTCTTGATTTATCTTTCATGCTAGCCGTTTTTGCCAAGTTAACCTAAGGAAGGAGGAGAGAGCACGAGGCCTTGTTTTAGCAACACCGGAGTGAGCCTCTCTCCCCTAGGGTTTTGATTCTGAGGCCCTACCATAGCAGCACTTTAGAACCCTTCCCTCTAGTCCTTAGTCTCCTTCAACCCTTGTGTCCTCTTCTAAATTGACTCCATTAAACCTTAGGCACTGATCTTAGACCTCTAGCGTTGAAGTGAAAGTGATCAAACAACTCTCAAAACCTTTGCTAAATTGAAACCCTAACTAACTACTAACCCTAAGAAAGCTGACGTCACCCTTGGTTACTTCAACTTGATGCAACATTTTTCATTTTATAGGCAATTGAATGGTGTTTAAAGCATTTATTGAATGAGGGATTGATTGGATACATTGATTGCTACATCATCTTGATATTTATTGGTGGAGTGATATTATTTCATTGTTGTATCAACAAACATTGACTTCGTCAATATTTATTGTTATAATTGCTTATATATTGATATCAGATAGACTTATGAAGTACTAACCCATTGAATCATAGCTTGCATATATTGGTTTGTTGTTGCTTTGTTCCGGGCAGGTGTTCTTCTTTGGGCCTTCACTTCATCATTGGTTGTTTAGCCGGGACTATCTGTTTTGGTGGTAACCTGTGAAGGGGGAACTTTACTTTTGACTTTTAAACTTTTGCCTCTTCAAAACTCCAGGTTACCGGGGACGTCTCCCCTGGGCCTAACCTCCCTAAAGAGAAAGAACCTCCCCATCGTGGTGACATTGGGTGGGATAGGTTCATGTTATGCCAGTTTGGCCTTCTACCTTATATCCATTTGACCTAGCTACAAACTGTGTGATAACAAAGCCATTTTGTATGAACGAGGGAGAGGATCCGCGCATGGCACATGCCATATGGTGCGGTGACAGTTTGTCACGTGGACAACTGAAAGCATCCACTCCTTCATGCCATGAGATATCTTGCAAGCCAACGGTGGGACACTTCCTTTTCGCCACACTTGAGCGGTGCTTTCTATATGCCTAGCCATGTGGTCATGAGGGGTGCTTAATGAGCCCCCATGGGGTGGGCTCCTTTGGTAGGCCAAACTTTGCTCTTGGAGGTTCATTAATATAAGGTGGTTAGGGTTACCACTCCGTCAATGTTGAGAGTGTCGGGATTTGTCCCGATGGCTTCATTTGCCATCTTGTCAGCTTCACTATTGTTGTTTCAAAGGATGTGAAAAAAAGTGAGCTTGATGTCTTTGGAGGCCAGTCTAATTCTGTCAAGAGTCTATTTTAAACTTGGATCTTTGGGGTTTGTACCCTTGGTCATCAATCTTATTATGGTGAGCAAGTCTCCGAGGACGATGAGCTTTCTTATACCCCTGGAATGGGCCAGTTGGACTCCCTTTAAAAGAGCAAAGGCCTCAACTTTGTTGTTGGTATCTGTCCTTAAGTTCCAGTGATAGCAAGTTGTCGTTTTGCCCCCGGGATCATAAAGAATCCCCCCTGCACCTGCCTCCCCTAAAAGTAATATTTCAAAACCATTGATGTTCACAATTAACCACTTTTTTTTCCAAAGAAAATTGCTCATTATATTGATATATAATTTGTTCTCTTGACAAAGTATACAAATCTTGCTCAACACAGTTCTAGTCCATAAACCATGCTCTAAAAACATATTCTACCACTGACCCAACAAAACTAGAAAATCGACAAAGATAAAATCCAACACGTAGGCTGCAAAAAGAGATTCGAAAAAAATCCAGAAGGTGCTCACCCCCAAAGGACCTCAAAGTGTTAAACAAACATTGCACGCCCTAAAGGACCTCAAGTGGTAAACAAACACCGCACAC
Source organism: Picea engelmannii (assembly GCA_009831015.1). NCBI lineage: Eukaryota > Viridiplantae > Streptophyta > Pinopsida > Pinales > Pinaceae > Picea > Picea engelmannii. Next base: position 147,838 of record ML776900.1, on the reverse strand, counting down.
CCCAAAGGACCTCAAAGTGTTTCCCAAAAACATCGCACGCCCCCAGTGAGGATCTCAAAGCTTTGGCCCAAACCTCTTCTTGCCAAGGAGAGAGGACCACAACGAATGGAAACAATACTGCAGAAAAGTTCGCACAATGAGAGATAGAAGAAACACTGTCGAGGTTTTGTCGCAGAGCCCTCCAGGGCCACCAATCGATGTTGCCTCGCTCACTCTGATGAAGCACATATCCGAGCCACTAATCCCACCAAGGCCATTGACCGCCTTGCTGCGACGTGCCCTTGTAGAAGCTCACTCTGTCGACCGCGCCCCCCTCGCTCACACTCGTCCTTCTCCTCGCATAGCCCCGCTCGCCCTTGTCCACTCGCTCACCCTTCTTGCAGCAATGCACTCGCTCGCCCATCTCGCTGCAACTTCTCCTTGGGGTTTTTAGGCTGAGGCTAGCAAAACCCTAGCTGTAGAGCCCTAACTCTTCCATACCATCAGTGATATCTTACATAACATATGTTATATGGATTAACCACTTTCTTACTACAAACAAAGATTATAATATGCATTATTATTGTCCTGTAATTACCACATCACTTTTTTTTTTCAAACTCATTAGATATTTTCATTTTTTCAAAGTGTTAATCACCATATCAATTTCATATTGTATATCATTTGTTATATTTTGGGAAAAGATATATCATTCATTCTAATATATGTTATTAAGATTCTACCCTTTGATTCATTAGTGTTAGGGGACTTTCATCCTCTTTTTATGGTTACAATCCTATTTAAAGATTTTTTATTTAACTATAACCCTAAATAAGAATGGTGCCATTTGCAGTTGATTAATTTATTTTAACATAACTTTGTGTACTTTAGCGATACCTAATGCCTAAAATTTTATGTTGAAAAATATACGTTATTAAGACGTGGGCTTCTGAAACTTTAGTAAGCCTACAAGACATTTACCATAATATAAATTGCATACAAGCGCAAAAACAAAACTATAATATATTACTATTGATAAAATTTATTTCCTTCTTTAACAAGTGTTGCATGGCAGCGTAGTCCCTAACTAAAAGTTAATTTACGTGAAAAATTAAAAGTTAATTTGTTGAGTTAATTAAAAGTGAATTCAAAGTTAAATTACCCGGAATAAATGTGACACGGTGAGCTCACGGGTTCACATTTATAGTCATGCTTATGTATCACGACTCTGATCGAACGCTTCCTCATTCCATGCTTGTGTACAAATAGAATAAATTACATTAGTGAATAATTTTTAAATTAATTTTTTGTCTCCGCTTGAAATTAATTTTTTTAATTTTCTAAATATAAATTTCTATTTTATCTCCAATTACAAAATAAAAATTTATATTTAAAAAAAAATTAAAATATATTTTTTCAATTTAAAGATTAATCAATTTAATAGATAATTTTTTTAAAACTTTTTAAATTTTAGAGTAGAAAGTGGAAAATTTGCAAATTATTTAAAAATAAAAATAAAAAGTATACAAAACAATTATAATATAAAAGGATATAATAAAACTTTTTAATAAAGTTTCTTTAATATTTTTTTCATATATATTTGAAAATAATTAATTTTTTGAAAAATTAAAATTTATTTTTCACATTTTTAAAATAAAATATTTTCTTATATGACATTCAAGTGAAACTTTTTATCTCATTTGTAATATATTTGTCGGCTTAAAAAGTTTATTTAAAAATAAAATTTTAAAAATATTACTTAACATAATTAACAAACATAATTTCTGTGACAGACATCATTGATATACGAATAATTTATTAAATGAAAAATTGAAAAATAACGTATGCAACCTACACTTACATGTTACAACGATTGTACTAAGGCTAACCCCAACTGCAAGAAATGCTACAGGCAGTGTGTTCTCACTCTCTTGTGTAACAAGTCAGCACTCAAACTCCACACACAAGAAATGCTCTAAGTTGTGGACAAGACGAATGCAAAAATTGAACGACAAATTTGTGGTCATACCCTCTCATACTTTTCTCCTCCAACATGTGGTCAATACAGCGTACCCGTTTATCGAACCATTAGCGTACTTATAAAGGGCCCTAATAAATACAGACAAACAACATGCTCCCTCCTTTCCTTGTCAAACTGTCAAATCCATTAATTGTGTAATTAATTCTATACATTGAATAAAGTGAAGCCCGCAATAACACTTCAAGGATATCAACCAATTCAATTTTAGAAAAATATCTTTTTTTTTTTATTAAAAAAAATACATATATTGATTTCCTATGTTTTTTTTTACACAAGAAAGAGGTTTTTATATTAATAGCAGTGGTATGACCACTGTGGAAAAAACTACAAAATTCGGCCTTGCATTGTATGCATGGGCTTCGAGATTACATAAGGCTCTGCTCTGGTATAGAGTTCCAGGATTCCCACTACAATATGGCTGCCTGTAATACAAAGGGAGACTGTGCTCCTGTGTACAAAGAAAAACCCAGAGAACCAAAAAGGAGCTAGAGTCAATAGATAGATAAACCATAATTAATCCTTCGCATCCGGAGTGATGGAGCTTGCGCTTGGAGACGTCTTCGCACCTGCACTTGTTCGGCAGCTCGAGTCTACAGCTTGGAGTTCCAACTTTCCAATTTGTGCCTCTAGTTCAGCTATTTTGCTATTAGTTTGTTGTGTTGTGTGAGTGAGAGCTTCGACCGCTTCCTCCCTGAGCTGGATGAGGTCTTCTTCCACCATTTCGAACCACCGGCTTCCTTCCTCATCCAAACGAAGCAGGGAACCTCTGTGTGCATTAAGTGTACGCTTCAACCTACGAATTTCAAGTTCCAGGGAGGGAGGGGGGGTTGGGAGGGGAGGCTGAATTGGAGTTAGACGCCATAGTGTGAGCAAGGGCAGAGAGCAAGAACCAGGTAGGGGACCAAGCCAAATCAGTCGGCCAAGAGCGAGCAGGAGGAGGGACTGAACACAAGCCTAGTCAAGCCAAGCGAGAGACTAGGCAGCATCAAGAGAGCAGGATAGGCAGGAATAGGGCGCCACCTTCCCGTATTTAACACTGGTTCGAGCATGCATTTCCATGAGAGGAGGCTACTTTGCGCGAGTGCCATGCAGGAGGGGGATGGGTTCAGAGCAGAACGACATGAGTGACGGGAGGTGAAGGACAAGCAAGGAGTGATGAAGGGACGCGAACGGGTAAGGGAAGTACCTTCGCGTGAGATGGGGGGCAGACAAAGGTAATGCCTGAGGGCTGCCACGCTTCGAGGAGCTCGGAAGAAACATGCGCCTCATGCCACATGAGGTCCAGGTGAGTGCCCTCCACGTGTCGTTAAGGGACAGGGTCGAAGAGATGAAGTCCATTGATGGAGAGTTGGCCCCTGCTCAAGGGGGTGGCAACTTTGGCAGCTTGGTTTGCTTCGCCATTGAGCTGTCTAAGCACACACAAAAAGTTGATTTTATGAAAGGAGTGAGAGAGCCACAAGATTTTCTTGGTGATTTTCCGAAGGTTCATTTGATTTGGCAACGTGTTCGTGGCCAGAGCTTGGGATAAGATCTGGGAGTCTCCTATCACCATAATGTCTTGGATAGCTAGCTTACGGGCTTGGATGAGTCCTTGCCAAAGGCTTAGTGCTTCTGGGATGTTATTGGTTTCTTCTCCTAACCCCCAGGAATAGACTAGTTCCCGGAATTCAACAGGGTCATAGATGACCCCTCCCCCTCCTACCGCCCCTCATATATTGATTTCCTATGTTACACATTGGATATAGCATGTAAATTTAAAGTCATCAATAAACTAATACAAAATCAAAGGGCAACTCATTGCTATAGTCCCATGCCTTTAGCAGGGACTAATAAGTTAATGCATAATATTTATGTTAGGGTCCTAACCTGCACATAGGTAGAACAATATATTCGGATGTAATAAAGGTCAATATTAATAAGGCCTTTCAATAAAATAGAATAAGGCAGATGTAAGAAGACGTAATAGAAGCTTCGGCTTCTAGAAGGATCTTCCTCTAGATGCTTCTTTTTAGTATAAATAGGAGTCGAGGGTATCAGAACCCTAGCTTGGATATTATTGTAATAGAGCTCTGCTCAACTGGAGGTTGCCCCCTCGAAGAGGCCCGTGAACATTGCTTTAAAATTCAAAGTGTTATTTATGTTGTTATTCTTATATCATTTCAGTGTTATTGTGGTGAATGTTCTGGTTATATTGTTGTTATTCTGCCATTACTAGCATTTTATTTATGTTCTACATACATTTTATATCTGGTATATTACAAGTGGTATCAGAGCACTTTTCTTGACAGAAAGTGTGGGTTAATTTTTTTTTCCAGGGTAGAGACGTATTCCGACGTCTTTAAGCCACAGAGATCTGTCGTTATGCACATAAACCCGCGGTTGAAGGATTCATACACGCAGAAAATACAAGTGGTACTCAAGCGCACATCTGTTGGCCACCCTTGTAACCCTTGTTGGTACCCCTTCGAGTGGTAGTGCATTAGACAACACCTGTGTACAGATCGGCCTAGATTACCTGAAGCCCTCTTTAGATAAACCAATCGGCCGCCTGACTGCTATAGTGTCACCGAGAACAGCACTCGAGAAGATACTATCTAGTACCTGGGTAGTCGGGTAGTACGACTAAGGGTACGGTCTATCCTCCTTAGTTAGTGCCCTAAGATATTGGGCTGAGTACTATTGTTGGACCCCACACGTATATCAGAGAGCTATAGCACCGGGAAAACCCTTGTCTGTAGAACCCTTGAATACCTAACCCTTGGGGACAGAAATATAAACAAGTTAAAACAAACAAGATCTATTGTCGCGCAACTATGTTCGGGTTGCCAAGTAAATACACATTTCTTTCTGGTTAAGCATTTGGACATTTCCTCTCTGCAGTATTCTTCAGACCAGACATATTTTTTCACCCTTATTTCAGACCTATTCCATTGGATTCATCCCTTCGCCCTTATCACATTCATCCATATCATTTTTTCGGCAAATTATTTTTTTTACCCCGCCCGCCCCTTTTCAGTTCCCCCATCCTCAAAATATATATATATATATATAAGCCATAGGTGGTCTTTCCAATATAAGCGTACAACCACCATTTTTGATCAAAACACCATACAGACGGTCTTATACTGTAACCATTCATAATTACACAAACCATGAACATACATGTTGGAATATTAATTTCAAGATACGAGATATAACACTTATCGGAAAAAACACCAGGTTTGATGCAACTGCTGAGAGGGGTGCTCGTTTCCACCCAACCGTAGGCTCAACGATTTCGAATGGATTTACCACTAGCCACCCCTGAGCTTAGACCATGATGTTGTGAGACTAAGTCTCTGTTCGTCAAAAGTCGAGAACGAAGGTTACTCCCCCTCTTCTTTGCTTATCAATCACTCTGTATATTTTTTTCCAGAGTCCTTCCGGTTTCTCCCCTCTTGCAATCTCTGTCACGACTGTCCCCCTTCCACACCTCTTTCCTGCCTTTTCTTTTCCGGCAAGGTTGCGTGTGGCACAAACTTCCCCACGGTGGTCAGGTCTGAGGCTTCCACGGATGGGTGGTTCACCCCCATCCCTCATTAACTCATGAGGAGCTTCTTCACCTACCAACCTGGCGAGTAATTCATTTTGGGGCCAGTGAGTCGCTCTTGATCTTCGGGCCAGTGAAGACCAAATACGGTGTTGGTTTCAGTGGAAGTTAACGCCACCATTCCAGGTGCCTTCCACCACCTTTCATCAACCATCGTGGTCTCTTTTCAGCACATCCCCCTCCCAGCAGTCCTACAACATATATTCATAACATTATTTACATTCGTCGACCTTTTATACTAAGGTCCATTCAAAATCACACATTCACATCTTTGAGTCTGCCATAGTTCTTGGCTAGTATAGTTATTTTTACAGACTGGGGGAAACAGGGTGTTACATCACCACCCAACTTGAATCAGTCTTTTCGGCACTCTGCACCAAACTGCATATCCCTACCGATAACCCTTCCTCTTCCTCACCCCCACATACTGAAGGTGACCATTCCTCTCATTCCCATACCTTGCAGAACCATCACTTTCAATGTGACCTATGCCTTCCACGGGTGGATGTGACCAAATTTGATGGCTCAGACCCCATTGGTTGGGTAACCCAAATGGAACATTACTTCTCTTTATACAACATTACAGATGATTTGGCCAAACTCTGGTATGGTGTTCTCCATCTGGATCAAGAGCATTGGCAATGGTGGAAATGGAGAAAAAATTCTCGTCAAGGTTATATTGCTTGGACACAATTTGTGGCAGAGCTTTATGAACGCTTTGACACAGACACCAACCATTTGGGTCGTTTGACAAAGATAAAACAATTAGGAACAATGGAAGACTTTATAGTTGCCTTTGAGTGCCTGGATTTTAGAACAGAGGGCATGTCTAATGCCTTTTTCCGAGAGTGTTTTATCAGCGGCCTCAAGGATGAAATCTGGGCCCATGTCCTCATGGCTCGACCTAAGAGTTGGGTGGAGGCTACCAAAAGAGCTAAAGAAGCACAACAAGTTGTATCTTCTCAAAACCGCAAACCCTCCTTCATCCCTTGCCCTAAACCAGTAAATCCCACTACTCCCTCTGCTCCACTAAAGATCCAAAATTTGACCCGGGCTAAAATGGTTGAACGCCAACTCAAAGGCCTTTGTTATAACTGTGACGACAAATATTTCCTGGGCCACAAGTGTAAAGAACAAAATCTTTTTATGGCCATCTCCGAGGAGATCTCAGAAGAAGATGAAGAAACCCCCTCTATGTCTAAATCACCTGAATCCATGGACATAACCCCTCCCTCGGACCCTCCCAAAGTAGAACCAGTCATTTCCCTCAATGCTCTCACTGGCTTCTCTGCTCCCCAAACCCTCAAGCTAATCAGTTACATCAAGCATCAGAAGGTCATCATTCTGGTTGATAGTGGTAGCACCCATAATTTTATTCATCGCCGCATTGCCCAAGAAACTCATTGCTACATCCATGCTGTCAATAATTTCCAAATCATGATTGCCAATGGTGGTTCCATGAAATGTAGAGGGCTTTGTGAAAATGTGCGTCTCCAAATTGGTGACTACCACCTGAAATCCCATATGTTTGCTATCGACATGGGAGGTTGTGACATTGTGCTGGGTGCAGACTGGCTAAGGACTTTAGGTCCCATTCTCATGGATTTTAAAGACTTAACCATGCAATTCGACCAGGAGGGCCACCAATATAAGTTCCAAGGCATCACCGCCGGTTCACCTGAGATCATTAGTTCCCATCGCATGGAAAAGCTGCTCAAAAAGGGTCATTCTAGTGTTATCGCCCAACTCTATGCCATACAAGCAACATAGACACCCTCGGTACCGAAAGACCTCCAAGCCATCCTTTCTAAACATCAATTGGTCTTTTCCACTCCACAAGGCCTCCCTCCTTCCCATGGTGTTCATGATCATTCCATTCCCCTTGTACCAGGAAGTCTTCCTCCCAATATCCGTCTGTATCGTCACCCCTTTTCCCAAAAAAATGAAATTGAGAAAATGGTCCAGGAACTCCTTAATGCAGGCGTTATCCGCCCCAATACGAGCCCCTATTCGTCTCCTGTGGTCATGGTCTTAAAGAGAGAAGGTTCTTGGCGAATGTGTCCTGACTTTCGTGCCCTCAACAAACTTACCATCAAAGACAAATTCCCCATTCATGTCATTGATGACCTCCTAGATGAATTGAGTGGCGTCCAATTCTTCACTAAACTGGATCTTCGTTCGGGTACCACCAGATACGTATGAAAGAGGCAGATATTCCCAAGACTGCCTTTAGAACTCACGAGGGCCACTATGAGTTTTTTGTCATGCCCTTTGGCTTGTGTAATGCCCCCTCCACCTTCCAAAGCCTCATGAATCACATCTTCTGTCCTTTTCTCCGCCATTTTGTCTTAGTTTTCTTTGATGATATCCTCATCTATAGCAAAACCTGGACATACCATCTTGCTCATGTGGATCGAGTTCTCCATCTACTCTCTCAGCACCAACTTTTCCTAAAACAGTCTAAATGTGCTTTTGGCGCCCCATAAGTAGAATACTTGGGTCATCCAATTGGCAAAGATGACGTCAGAGTGGATCCTAAAAAGATTGAAGCTATGCAAGACTGGCCTCACCCAAAGACTCTTAATAACTTGCATGGATTTTTAGGCTTAACAAGGTATTATCGCGAGTTTGTTAAGAATTATGGGAAGATTGCAACACCTTTCACTACTCTCCTAAAAAAGAACTCTTTCACTTGGACTCCAGCCGCTACTCAAGCTTTTCAGACCTTGAAGATGGCCATGTGCACCACTCTAGTCCTCGCCCTTTCCGATTTCACAAAGACCTTTGTGTTGGAATGTGATGCCTCAAGGAAAGGAATTGGTGTTGTCCTTATGCAAGAGGGTCGACCTTTGGCCTTTACCAGCAAGCAACTATCTGAAAGAAATCTAGGCAAATCCATCTATGAAAAGGAAATGTTGGCTATTCTTCATGTCGTGGATCTGTGGGGTCCTTATCTATTGGGGCAACGGTTCCAAATTAAGACAGACCATCAAAGCCTCGAGTATTTTATGGAACAACGCATTTCCTCCCCATAACAACAAAAATGGGTGACTAAACTCTTTGGATATGATTATGAGATCATTTATAAGAAAGGAAAAGACAATGTGGTTGCGTATGCACTTTCCCGAAAATATGAAGATGAAGGATCCCTTTTTTCTCTTTCATTCATTGTACCAGATTGGCTCCAAGCCATTCGCCAAGAATGGCTACAAGATCCCAAAAGTTCGCAGTTGATTCAACAATTGCAGTCCAATTCTCCAGATTCCCCAAGGTACTCTTGGCTCCACAAGGAACTTCGATACAAAGGTTGTTTGTATTTAAGTAAACAATCAAAGCTTAAATCCACGGTACTTTCTGAGCTTCGTGCTACACCCACAGCCGGGCACTCCGGGTTCACCAAAACCTATGACAGGGTCAAACGCTCATTTTTTGGGGATGGTATGAAATAGGACATTCATAATTTTGTAGCTGAATGTGACGTGTGTCAACGCAACAAGGGAGAAACAGTCAAATCGTCGGGCACACTACAACCACTCCCAATTCCACCCGCTATTTGGAAGGATATCTCTATGGATTTTATTACTGGCTTACCCAAATCGGGAAATAAATCCATCATCATGGTGGTTGTTGATCGCCTTTCCAAGTATGCTCATTTATGCGCCCTTCAACACCCGTTTACAACATCCATGGTTGCTCAAATCTTCATGGATCAGGTCTTCAAGCTTCATGGTATGTTGCACTCTATTGTTTCTGATCGCGACCCAACTTTCACAAGTAATTTTTGGCAAGAACTGTTCAAGATACAAGGCACATAATTGCATCTCAACACAACGTATCATCCCCAGACTGATGGCCAAACGAAAGTTGTCAACAAGTGTTTGGAAACATATTTGAGGTGTTTTGCCTCGGCAAAGAAAAATCAGTGGGCTCAATGGTTACCCCTAGTTGAATGGTGGTACAACACTTCATACCATACAGCTACACGCATGACTCCTTTTGAAGCGGTATATGGACAGAAGCCACCTTCAGTTCTCTCATACTTACTGGGTGCCTCAAAGGTCCAGGCAGTTGACCTAACACTTACAGCTTGAGAGGCTATTCTCCGTACCCTCAAAGAGAATTTGGTCATGGCACAGAATCGCATGAAGCAACAAGTACATCAAGGTCGCTCTGAACGTCAATTTGCAAAAGGGGATCAGGTGTTTCTTCGACTGCAACCTTACAAGCAAACTTCCCTCAAGGCCGGGCATTGTCAGAAGCTAGCGCCCAAATTTTATGGTCCTTATACCGTGCTCAAGCGGGTGGGACAAGTCGCCTATCAGTTAGCTTTGCCCAACCATTCGAAGCTACATCATGTTTTTCATGTTTCATGCTTAAAGAAGGTGATTGGAGCTAAGTGCCAAATTCAAACCAACCTTCTAGAGTTAACTGAAGAAGGATCCACTTGGCTACAACCAGAAACAGTTTTGGACCAACGTGAGCGTCACCTACGTCAGAGAACCATTAGGGAAGTGCTAGTCCAGTGGAAAGATACAACTCCAGCAGACGCCACTTGGGAACCAACTACCATTATGCAGCAATTTCCTCATCTCAAGCCTTGAGGACAAGGTTGTTTTTAAGGGGTCGGACATGTTAGGGTCCTAACCCGCACATAGGTAGAACAATATATTCGGATGTAATAAAGGTCATTATTAATAAGGCCTTTCAATAAAATAGAATAAGGCGGATGTAAGAAGACCTAATAGAAGCTTCGGCTTTTAGAAGGATCTTCCTCTAGATGCTTCTTTTTAGTATAAATAGGAGTCGAGGGTATGAGAATCCTAGCTTGGATATTATTGTAATAGAGCTCTGCTCAACTGGAGGTTGCCCCCTCGAAGAGGCCCGTGAACATTGCTTTCAAATTCAAAGTGCTATTTATGTTATTATTATATCATTTCAGTGTTATTGTGGTGAATGTTCTGTTTATATTGCTGTTATTCTGCCATTACTAGCATTTTATTTATGATCCGCATACATTTTATATCTGGTATATTACATTCCCTAAATCACACTTAAAATTACATTTGAATTGGATTATTCACAATAGTAGTAGTAAATTGGATAATGGTCTATAAGCACTTCGACTATTTAGTGTTAATAAGATGATCTCATATCTTCTACTTTTTTTTGGTATAAGATGATCTCATCATCTTCTATTTTTTTGGTAGGTAGAATAAAATGAGCCTTTAAATCTTTGAATCTAAGGTAATTTAAACATGTTCTAAGAGATATTTAAAAGAATATTGATTGAATCATATAACAATCTAAGGTAATTTAACCCTGTTCCAAGAGATATTTAAAAGAATATTGATTGAATCATATAACATGTGTATTATTGGTTGTGGTATACAAGGTTTAATATTCTAAGTAAAGAAAGATGATCTTATTATTATTATCAACTAGTCATCTATTATTATTTATTGTCTTACTTATCCTTTTTGTTATTTTTTTTTTTTATAGGAACGGGTATGGGATTGTATTTAATTCTTGGCGTAAATGCCTCTTAACAGGTTACAAAATGTGAGGAGAAGCCCAACTTTCCTCTACAGCCAAGATCTCAAAGGTCTGAATACTTATAAACCAGAGGTTTCTACAAATAGCCAACAAATCAATCTCTGTTATTTTCCCTAACTCGTGTATACAAACGAATTGGTTCAGTAAAATGCGAAAAAACATGGGAGTACAAAAAACTCTTAAGGAATGGGATCCCAATCTTCGTCCTTGTCTCTTAATAGGGTGTCGAATGAAAGAAAAGTTGCTTTGTTGGCTTTTGAGTCCGCGTCCTTGTTATTCTCCCTTAGCACATGGAGGAAATTTATACTCTGAAAGGTTTTAACTAGGGATTTGATTCTTGTCACCAGTCTTGCTAATCTGAAGTCTTTGGGAGCCGATTTGTCCACTATAGTTTTTATAATGGACTAAGAATCGCCAATTACATTTACCGCTTTGGTGCCTAGATCCTTGGTTTGCTTGAGGCCTTGGAGCAAAGCCAATGCTTCTGCTTGGATGCTGGTAGTGTGGCTCAAGCCCCAGGCGAAACTATGCTCGATTCTGCCTTCTAGATTCTTTATAACACCACCTGCACTAGCTTTCTCGGGATTGCCTTTGGCTGCCCCGTCGAAGAGTAGAGTATGTTTGGATTGGTTATTCATCTAGGCTGAAAAGTCTTTCTCATTGAGTCTAATTTGCCATTCTTTACTTGGCTTGCTTTGCCTTATAACTTGAGTAAACTAGAGGCCCAACCTTTCTCCCCATTCAATATCCTGCTGACTTAAATTGGTTTCCTCAAGCTGATCGCCCAGGATTTCTTTCAGTTGATTTTTGATCTTGACCGTGACAAGCTTCGCTTCCTGCACTTGATCTCTGAAAATTCTCTTGTTCCTTTCAAGCCAGATTTGCCAACAAATGATCTTTGGCAAGGAGAGCTAGGCCACCTTGAAGCTTTCACTTTTTGGAAGTACCCCTGGGTAGTTGCTCAACCAGGTAGCAAACAAATCAGTGATGGAGGTGGGACAGTTAAGAGTGTTTCTCCAGGGGCCCAGAGCCTCGTTCCAGATCTCTTGTGCAAATTTACATTCCAGCATTAAGTGACAGAGATTCTCTTCATTTTCGAGGCACATTATGCATCGGGAAGTCCCTTGGAAGCCTCTTTTCTTCAATCGATCCCCAGTTAGGGTTCTATTGTGGCACATGAGCCAACATAAAAAATCGATTTTAGGAATTGTCTTGTGGCCCCAAAGCCCCTTCCAAATCGTGGGGTTAGGAGGGACGTGGGGCTGTTCCAGCAGTTTTGCATAACCAAGAGCCATGGTGTAGCTGCCTGATTGAGAGCCCCGTCCACATTTGTTTTGTCTCCTAGCATGGATCGAAGCCATGCCCTTCAGGTGAGTAAAAAACATGTCACAGTCATGTTTCAACTCCAATGGCACTTAGAGCTTCTTCCAACTAATCTAATTGTAGTCTTCCCAACAAGAGATATCCCACAAAGTGATGAAGCCGACGTTGATCATCCAAGCCCGAAGCGCGTGCAACGAGCTGATTTCGGCGAGTGGGGGGTTGCTCATGATGCTGTCTTCCCAGATTTTTATAAGCTTGCCATTACCTGGAATCCAAAACGCGTGGAGGTTTATCAAAGGGGTAGCTTTGACGTAGAGCTTGAGGAGATGCGATCCAGTTTTTGGAAGGGCGTTGTCAAGACATCGTTTCCTCTGACCCCTGAAATATTTTTTCCACAGGACAGTTTGCGCCCAGCCAGGCTTTAGTGCGATAATTCTCCATATTTTCTTTGCTCCCATTGCCACATTTTGGATGCTAAGGTCTTTAAAATTCAGTTTGCCTTCCATCAGGGGCTTAATGACTTTGTCCCAGCTTACCAGGGGGATTCTCTTTTCATTTTGTTTACCGCCTTTCCAAAAGAACTTTCGGATGTAATCCTCCATTTTCTTGAGGATACAGATAGGAGCCAACATGACAGAGAATTGGAAGATTGGGAGACTGCCGAGGACAACCTTAATGAGCACTAATTTGTCAGCATGGTTGAGCCAAGACAAGCCCCAGGCCTGAATCTTGAACTTGAAATTTTCTAAAAGAGAGAGCTAGTCTTTGCTAAAGGCAACCTTTTGGAAAATTGGAAGGCCCAGGTACTTGAAAGAAGACCGGTTGGAAGAGGCAGCAAAGCCCAAGCATCTGGAGATGGCATTGAGGGCGCTAACAGAAACATTCCAACAGTAGATATGACATTTCCCTTTATTTAGGATACTTCCTGTTGCGTCACAGTAATCATTCAACACTCCTTTGAAACGTGAAGTCAAAAGCATATTGTTTGTGCCCAACAACAGAGAATCGTCGATGAACAACGCGTGATTAATATTTTCGACTCCTCTTGCAATGTTCAGGCCCATAATCTCTTGATCTAGTTGTTTCTTGTCCAGGTAAAAGCTTAGAACACAAGCTTGGAGGACGAAGAGGAGGGGAGAAAGGGGACACCCCTGCCGGAGCCCTCTTGTGGATTTGAAAAAATCTGTTGCTCGCCCATTCACCAAAGGAGCGATCCAAGGTTCAGAGATACAAGCCCGAATCCAATTGATGAAATTATTCCCGAACCCAAACTTGTGCATAACATCAAAGAGAAAACTGTGTCTGACATGATCAAAGGCATTTGCTAGATCAAGTTTAACGACCATACCCTTTTCTTTTTGATGCAGACTTGAGTGTATCACCTCTTGTACTAAGATAAAGTTGTCCCCGACCTGTCTCCCATGAACAAAACCCCCTTGATTCTAAGGGATAATAGTAGGGAGGCTACTTTTCAATCTGTTGGCTATCACCTTTGTTATCAACGTGTAACCGATATTACAAAGAGAGATAGGGCGAAATCTGTTGAAGGCATTAGCTCCCTTTTCCTTAGGGATGAGGGCAAGGAAGGCAGAATTAGTGCTGCCCCCAATTTTCTGACAGGCTTGGGATTTGAGAACAAGTTTATGCCAATCCTTTTCAACTATCTGCCAACAATTTTGGAGGAATCTGACAGTAAACCCATCTGGTCCGGGGGTTTTATCGGGCTCCATGGCAAAGAGAGCAACCTTAATTTCTTCTTTAGTGACCTTAGCTTCCAGTATTTGATTCATCCCGTTGGTGATCTTTGAAGGTACCACATCGAGAAACTTGGTGTTCTGGGTCCTCTCCCCTTCTTCACTGTAAATGTTTTTAAAGTGAGAGGACGCTGCCCTTTTGATGTTGACGAAGTCCTTGTGGGTTGTGGCATCTTCTTTGATTTCTGAAATAGAATTAAAACTTCTTCTCGCTTGGGCTTGTTTGTGGAAGAAGGAGGTATTCCTATCTCCCTCTTTAAGCCAAACGCCGTGAGATTTCTGTCTCCAATATTCTTCCTCCGACAAGCATGCCTTATGATACTTCTGTTGTAAGTCTGCCTCCCTGTCCAAAATTTCTTTTGTGATTTTTGCGCTTTCCGTCTGTAGTTGATGGAGCTCAAGGTTGGCTTGGACTTGTTTTCTTTCAAAAGCTGGATTAGGGAGAGTTTTGGCCCAACTTTTCAGGACTACTTTCACTCTTATGAGTTTTTCCTCCTAGACGAAGAAGGAAGATCCCTTGACAGGCARCCTCCAACTTTCCTTTACCTTATTCATGAAATCTGGGTCCTTGACCCATAAAGGGCTAAATCTGAAAGGTATAGGGCCTAGGTTTTTTTGGGCCAGGAATTCGAGTTTGATAGGTTTATGGTCTGAAACACTGCAAGGGAGAATATGCATTCTAGCCTCTAAACCTAAAAGGAGGAAATAACTTTGAACGAGAAATCTGTCTAGTCTTGCTGCAATATGACCAGGACCAACTCTTTTGTTTGACCAAGTGAACTTACCATTGGAGGGCTTGATGTCGAGCAGATCCCACTCTTGCATGAGGTCCTCCACCCATTCCCTTACCGGACTCCTGACATTGCTGCCTCCTCGCTTCTCTAACAAAAGCAAGGTGAGATTAAGGTCACTGACGATGATGACGTTTTCCAGGTTCTCCATTTCTGCCAGATTTCTGATGGAGTCCCAACAAGCCTTTTTTTCCCCTGCGTTAACTGGGACGTATACATTGAAGAGATTGAAGACCTCCTTTGTGTCTAGATGTTGGAGTTTCAAGTATAACCAGTGATCATTTAGAGTTTCAGTGACCAACGTATACTTGTTGTTGTTCCAAAGAGAGCCCAGCCCACCCGAGGCTCCTCGAGCAGAGACGGCCAATCCTCCACCTTTATTCCAGAATTTCTTACTAATTTGGAGGAAGTCTTTGTCCTCCATTTTTGTCTCCTGGATTAATAGAATGTCTGGGGTTTCTATCCTTACGAGGCTTCTCACAAATTCTTCTTTCACTTTGTTCCCCATACCCTTGCAATTCCAGAAGACAACCTTCATCACTTACTTTTTTGAGTGTGTTGAGCTCCCTTAGAGCCCTGAGTCTGATTCCTTGTCATCTTCAGAGTTTTTGCCAAAAGTTTCTCAAGGGTTTGATGGCTGCCTTGAAGCTTTTCTTTGTAAGTTTCCTGCTCTCTCTTATCTCGGGCAGACTTTCGGCCTCTTGTCGATCTTCTGGCTGAAGTTTGTGTGTCCCCTATTTCTCCTTCCTCCTCTGATTCCTCCGAGTCTTGTTCCTCCTCTTCAACTTCTGCTTGTTTTTCCTGGAGACTTTCTGAGGCACTTTCCCCTGTCCTCGGGCCTATAGGTGCCCCTTTGTCAGGGGACGATGTCTTTTGTTTTTCGACCTCTTCCTCTGGGGTTGAGCTTAAGGGCCCGAATTTGTTTGCTTGACCGTTTAGGGAAGGGCTTTGCTGAGCAGAAGCCGACTGAGGGCCTTTACCATTTGGAGCCCCGGATTTGGGGGTTTTATGGGAGATCTTTGTCCACTTGACCTGATTCCAACCTTCCTCCTTCTCTTTATCCTTTTCTCCATTACTCGGGCAACCCCTAACAAAGTGTCCGTAAACATGGCATTTTCGGCACTTGAAAGGAAGCTGCTCGTAATCTAGTTTTTGCACATGAGTCCAACTATCGACATTGATTTTTATTGCCTCCGAGAGTCCCACCTCTAGATCGACCTCGACGCATATTCGGGCACAATCATATTGGTCCTTATTGTTTGCCTGGTCAATAAATTTACCCAAGGCGTTACCTATGTGCTGCAAAGAGTCCCAATTCTAGCAGTGAACTGGGAGGTTCGACAGCCTAACCCATACTGGGACAGCCGTAGGAACCTCCACTTCTGGATCGAAGTTCGGCGTCCACTTGTTGAGATACAAGCCCTAAGTGCCCATTCAGAAATATCGGATCTTTATCCTCTTTTGCGGTGAACTCGAACAAAAAGAAGCCTCCAAGAAGTACGAGGTTACATTATTCTTGATCAAAGGCGTCCAGTTTTTGACCACCCAGTTCTCCATTGCTTTTGGTGAGGGCCAAAGGCCAGTGAACTGTCCCACAAGGGCTCGATCCGCTAGTGACAAGGCAACTTGGATCGATCTCTTGGGGGGGAGAAAGATTTCTGGAATATCATCCAGCTTTTTCATGAACTTAGGGGGTTCAGTTTTCTTCTTTTTCGGCAGAGAAGCCAGCAACAAATTGAAAGCGTCCTCAGCTGTTGGGGGAGACGGAGGGGGAGGAACCTGAGAAGAGCCCAATGCCTCCATGGCGGCGAGAGGGAGCCCTGGTTCGAACGCACACGCTCACAGCGAGAACTTAGTAAAAAATGTACTTATCATTTTTGTTATTATTATCAACTAGTAATCCATTATTATTGTCTTACTTATCCCTTTTGTCTTGAGTTGCTATACTTCTTGAAAAGTCACCAATATCTTCATTTCATTTGTTAGTAAAAGTTTGTACTCTCAATATAAAGTTTATTTTTATTTTTCTTATAAATCCATCTTAATTACAAAAAAAATATTTTAGGTTATCAATATATATATAATCTCTTTTAAGTTATCTATCTATATATATATATATATAATCTCTCTTACTATATTATTTAAGAGACAAATGAAATGAAGCACGGTTATTTTGATTAAAGCTCAAACCTTTTTAATAATAATATGTAATATTTATTAAAAAAAGCTATTGGCAATGGGCACATTTAATGATCTTTTAACCATAAATTTAAATAGTATGGTTATCAATTGAAGATGCTAGTATATTCTTGATCCTTCCAAATCAATAAACCAGATCTCATGTTCATAACTTTTTAACATTTTTAAAAACTTTAATTATAACATTTATTTAATATGATTAAGAAATTAATTTGTGAACATCTAATTACCATCTTCAAAATGATTAACAAAATATATTTAAAATTACAAATATACTAACTTTTTAACTTTTTATTATTTTATGAAACCAGATTGATAATTTCAATCAGCAAACCAAACCAGATTGATAATTTCAATTAGCATTTTTTACTAGTAAATCATTTGCTACAAACACTGCGCTATAGATTTTAATAGGCCTGGCATTTTTACTGTGTTAATTAGGATTTTTTTAACTACCCGAACAGTCGTAAGCCTTTCGGCGTTCACCAGCCGCGAGCTAGCGGCTGTGCTAGTCAATGTATTTACCATTATAATGCTCCACCACAAACTTCTATGTCCACCCATGTAAGGAATATTAGGGCAAGTGCAGAGATTTATGCTGCCAACCACAAAATCCCTTAAACCCCTTATCACTGAATGTCGCCTTTACATTGCATACTTTTAGGGGTTTAAACATTCTCCCGCTCTGTGAGCTCAGCTCAGCTGAATGCAAGGATGGCGGCCGAGGATACGCAGAGTAAGAAAGAGGGGGAATAACAGTTCCAGAAGAACAAGTACCACCACCAGCGGCAGCTGTTCCTCAACGAGCTTTAATTTAAAGCGTGCTGAATCTTTCAAAAGGAGCAACGGCAGGAGGAAGAGGCAGAGTAGCCAGGGTGGCGGACCTTATGGCTTTCAGCGTCACCTTGCAGGGCCCACGTTCGAGGCCGTGCGTTCCAGGCCTGCGTTTTGTTTCCAATCCGATGCTTCACAGGGCCACCGTTTCTTCTCCCAACCTTCACAGGCCAGTCTCTCTCACACACTCTATTCTGCTTATTTTCTTCTTGTTTTCAGTTTACTGTGCTGTTTTCTCTCACTGGATGATAACTGTGTAACTTAATTATAGACTGGATTTAGCAACGGGGTTAATGCGTGCACATGCAAAGGCGAGTTAGAAGAGGCGTATTATTTATATATTTCTCGAAAGAGCTTTTTCACATACCAGTCTGTTAAATCTTCTGTTAGTGTGATACATTTGAGTACATTATGAATGCTTTGAAAGTATACACATTGCCATGCTATATTTTAAATCGCTTTTTTCATTCTTGGTGTACTGTTGGTGGGAATTTGTTTGACATAATCGAACAAACTTTCAAAGTCTCCTTTATTCATTTATGTTGCAGTTATTCCTTTGCCTCAGATGCATCTCTCATAGTTATGTACCGCCTCGATTTCAGGCAATTGAGGTTGGGGGAGTCAAATTCATGCAAGCACAACATCTCAGGGGAGACAAATTCAGGCGGTCACCACGGAAATAGCTCAAAGCTTGGTGCAAAATCGTTAGTTGATCCTAGAGCCGGCAAGTGGTCTGTATCTTCAAAGCATCATTTATTGTCTGGCCATGCCAGAGATGCTTCAGATGATAGAGAAATTTTTGCAAATAATGGGCGTTTTCAAGCCGACTGCCAGCCAACTAGACCTACACCTGACCACTATAGAGGCCACAATGCACATACGCCAGAAGATAATGATATTTGTCGACAAAGTTTTGTAGCTTATGGGCGTTTTCAAGCCGATTGCCAGCCAACTAGACCTATACTTAACCACTATAGAGGTCACAATGCATATACGCCAGAAGATAATGATATTCGTCAGCAGAGAAACCGTGACCTCGACAATGCTTCAGAGGATATGAAGAATGTAGTGCGAATGAGGTCCAGTAACTTGGGACTGACGGAATCAAGCCCAAATCATAATGAAGGATTCTGTTTTGCGGACCATGGTAAACCAGGTGCTTTTAACGGGGTGCCGACTTATTACGTTTGCAGTACCCCTCAAAATGTAGCAGTCCAACCAAAGAACTTTCAACACAGGACGGATGAGAGATATGACATTGGTTCCAGAAGCAGCATCTCTCGCGCCCACCTGGACAAAGTTGGTTTCAAGGGGCCTATGTATCACGGGGAAAATCTGCAAACGTCAAGAATCCAAACAAAGTCGGGACAAGAACGAAGTCGATATGCATGTTTCCCTCAAGGTCTTAGTATTGCCCAAAAAAATGCTCTAGCAATGAAGTCGGACAGAGAAGCTTGGCAGGAAGAAACAAAGAGGATAAACGCTATGAGAAGTCATGCAGAAGCCAATACGGGCAGTGTACGAACTGATAGCCAGCCTACGATATTAGATACAAACTCTGCTTCTAGAACAGAAGACGTTTCGTCAATGAGTAATCATGATAGAGTCAATATGCCAATGCCCACTTCAGCTGCATTAGATGGTGGGGCTCCTATGCAAAAACTAGATAATGTGTCCGCGGAAGCAAATGTTTGTGTTGAGGGCCCTATAGCCACAGAAACAGGAAGTAAACAAGTTGGTTTATCCAATCCGAATAGAATCACTTCAGCACAGAATCAAGGACTACAGCACCCAGAAAATCAAAATATTTATTCACCCAAGAGTTCTTTAAGCAGACAGGTAACATCTTTAGAAAATGTTGATTTTCATTCGAAAAGCGCAAGAACAGGTCATATTTCTACCGTGACTGACACAGCTGGAGGTTGTGGTAACAATTCCATACAATGGCATCCTGATAAAACCCCGTTGGATCAAGAATACAAGAAAGGGAGGCTTTTACCTATGGATAATGGAGGCAGCTGTAGGATAGACCAGGAAAACAATGAAACTCTTGTAACTAATGGCAAGCTTATCGGGCCAGACAGTAGTCAAGATTCTGCAGTTAATGAGGTTGGCACTGGTGTCACGGATAGTGAAAGCAACAATGTTCCAGAGAAACTTGATCATTTATACAAAAAAATTTGCATTGTTGATGATGTGGAGACTGCAAAGATGGTTGTAGGGAAGCTTATGGGAGAGTACAAGAATCTTATTCATGCATGTGATACAGAGGTTGGTTCAGTTTCCTCCCATTTCTGTTTTGTACTTATTTCATAAGGTCAAGAGTTATAGGTGCCACTATTCAGGCTGGTTCATTGATCCTCTGCGTTGTATTTTTAATCACTTTTTTCTCATATGAATCAGGATTGTGGTCTGCTTGAATGGTTAGATTCTCCTTCATGTATGAACTTGTATGAAATTGTTTAGTTCTTAAACTTCTCTCGACTCTTTTTGTAGTTTTGTATCTTCCATAACCTTTTGATTTTTATTAGCGGACCAGGACTATTGTCCATTTTATTTATCTAGGGAAGAAACTTCCTGATTGCCTTTATAAAGGTATAGTTTAATACATGTCTATGAACATTGGTGCAGCTGGATTCAAGATTTATTGGCATAGTAGGCAGTTGGGTGGATGGACTCCTTTTTTATCAATTGGTGTCAACTGCAAGTCTATAGATTTTCTATGAACTGCTATTTACATTTTTCTGAACCGGGACTAGTCTTCCTTTTTCCCGGTTTATTTCAAACAAAAACAGTTTTTTATTTTGTGCTTGAACGGGTAACAAGATGCACATGGCTGTTTAAGACTTGAACAAATTTTGAGTTAGGCAAGCTGTCTGTTTTTTTCCCTCTCTTGCATGGCTAGTTTGGCTAGTTTTCTCAATGTCCCAGTTTGACATGACTTCTGGAAACTTATGGTCTTAGTGTTTTCTACCTGCCTTTGCATTTGGTCTTAGGTATGTGCTGAGTAGTTTTTTCCCAATATGTACTGTACCGTCAACATGGCAAGTGCTTTAATGAAAATCACATTGAATTAGCTTTTTTGAGTGCTCCTATCCAATATTCATTCCAACTATTGTGATACTCGATGCAGGTTGCAGGCATTGATCTTAAGAAAGAGAGCCCAGTTGGTCATGGGAAGATCATTTGTTTCAGTATATATTGTGGATCTGAAGCTGATTTTGGTAATGGCAAGTCCTGTGTATGGGTAGATGTGCTGGATGGTGGTAAAGATGTCTTGTCAGTATTTTCCCCTTATTTTAAAGATACATCTATTCAAAAGGTAAGGCACAGTACCCACGTTTGAATGAAAACGAACTGCTAAGCAACATTATTAGTTAACAGTGTAATTATTTGTATGAGAGTTTGAGATCTGACTATGCTGGTACACTTCTGGATTCGATCACTTTGCTCCAAATGTAAATTATCCCTGGTAACTCGTGTGCTTTTCTGCGTCTGATATATGATTTATTACTGAAGTGATAACTTCATGCATGTTCCGATCTCTAAGATAACCCACTTCAGTATTAGTTATTGGAATTTGTTACTTTATGCGAGTCATTGGAATTTTTGATACTTATTTATATATTTTCTGTTAGTTAATGGATTTTATATTAAGATAGAGTTTTATGCTGTACTTTTTTCTGTTACTTAACGAAGCTTTAGGTTAAGTTAGTTATCCCACATGCAAAAGACAAGAAGAAGACAAGAAGATAAAGTGGGAACATTAGCTATAAATATTTGTATGAGAGTTTCATATTTGACAATTTTGGCATACATATTGATTCAATATGTGTACTCCAGATGTAAATTATGCCTGTTGAGTAGTGTGCTGTTCTGCATCTGTCCTTTATAGAGTCCATTGCCTTTCCCATATCTTTGAAATTGATGGTCTTTTGTCAATATATGATTTATTACCGAAGTGATAGCTTTGTAAATGTTATGATCTCTAAAATAACCCACTTAATGTTAGTTATTTGTACTTTGTGTGGGTCATTAGAATTTTTGATCGTTATTTATATTTTCTATTAGTTAATGGATTTTATGTTAAGATAGATAAGATAAGATAATTTTATTAATGTTTGACTAATGACCACAAAAGTAGGTCAAAGGGACTGCTGGGTACATTGATGTCAATACAATGCAAGTGTACCAAAAGGTCTCCTATAAAAGGTGACATGCAGAAAGTAAAGTGCAATAAGGTAGAGTAGTAGAAAGTGTGATCTACCCCGAGGCATGAAGAAACCTCGACCTCGAGCTCAGAAACCTGCATTGATGATGGGGTGGATCGAAGGAGAAGAAGATCTAAGGGCAAGAGGAACTGGAAGGAAGGGAGTAGAACTATCATGGAATGTGTTGGCGACGGAAGTCACTCCTGGATTGCTATCAGGAGCAGAGCCCGACGCCCATCAGTTTTTATGTCACGGTTTGTTTATAGATGGGGTGACCGAATGGAAGCCAACTCAAAACGATATCATTCCAACTCTAAACTAGGCCAGGCATGCATGGGTGAGTGAGGTCTTTATAAACTTCAGACGGTGAGTGTAGTAAAGGGTGAACAGATGGAAGACTTGTATGAAAGGAGTGCGAAGGTCTGTTACAAACGACAGGTTCCTAACAGACTGTAGAAGAAGGCATCCAAACGCAAGGTCTTCTTGCACTTAAATACAAACCAGAGAATACAATAATGCAACGATAAATCATTTATCATAACAGAACTGTAATAATTCACGCGACTCAGTCAGTCACGAACTCTCTAAGCATGAGACAAAAACTAGATGGAACAAGAAAAACTGTCTGTCATAAACGAGATATCTCAAATACAGATGCATAAGCTGAAAACTAGAATAGCTGCTAAAATATTACAGTAGGGAGCTCTTCTCAACCATCGATGCCTTACAAAATACAAAGACTGAGTCTATATACTCAGAGAAAAACGCCTAACAGAGGCGTGCTCAGTCGCCGGCTTGGTGTCCCTTCAGTCAAACTCATATTGATATTCTTTGTCGGACACCGCCTTAACTGCGCATGGCTCCCGCAGGGGGAGTAGCTAAATCAGTAAATGCCGAGTTAGCGTGCGCAGACCTCCTCTGGCTAGTCGAGGACTTGGCATGGCTTTTCTGAAGAGAATTGGTACAGGGGACCCTCTCGGGTAGATTTTTGGTCGGGACCTCCACACTCTTCAATAAATGACCGAGGAGAGGTCTCAACCACCCTCTCTTCTCTGCATTCATTCCTGGCAGCTACTGGGATTTCACATCGAATCGGCGCCCGGAGAATGTAGTGCTTCCTCTCTTTCCTCATGGCCTCCTGTACTTCACCGTGACTTTTCCCCGACTCTATATCGGGTTTCGGGGTTTCGTGTTCCTCGTTGTCAAGAGTTCTTGACCCTTTGAACCTCCGATCCCCGATGCGCTCCTTCACGCGCTGGCCCTTCCGGCTCAGCTCCCGCTCATATGACCTACTCCTGTGACCACAACCTTATCCCGTCGGGGCTACGGGGTTCGCGAGTTCGAGATGCACGAACTCCTTGCTTCCGGGATCTCCGATATCCCGATGGCTTCAACTCTGATGGACGCTTCCCTGTCGGGACCCTCCCCGATAACGCTGATCTCCTGCCACGCGTCTTTTCCAGATGGACGGTCCCTATTGACTCTCGGGGATTCGGGACTTTCGCTGTCTTGTTTCTATTTCTTGTCCCGAGACAAGAAATATCGCTAACAGAATGGATCCATCTCTCCTATCATCCGAGGCCGAATGAAGAAAGTTGTATAGTTGGTTGTCCTGAGGGGGACCTGGTGGGGTGTCTGGATCGTTCGTTGTGTTGTTGACTGGTAGAGATAGTGCATCAATGAGGTTTGGAAGATCTCATCCATCTCCTGGGAGGGGATCTGGTCTAGCCATGTCGTTGAAATCTCGTGGGAAAAGGGAAGGTCCCACGGGTCCGCACTGATTTGGAGTTCAGGGTTGCACTGGTGTCGGTCTGTCTCTTAGTGCCTCTTCCTGAGGGTAGCACTGGGAAGGAGTTGATTCGCCAAATAGGGTTTGGTCTTGTGATAGCCTTACCAGGGCAAATGCTTATAAAATCAGAGATATATAAACTCTTTCTCTCTGAATGTAGGAATAACCTACTTAGTGTCTTTAATTCACAAATAAACTCATAGCATCTTCATCATTCATGGCTACTCCACAAGCCTACAAAGTGATTGTCCAAAGATCTATACCCACTCTATCTTAATCCTGATCAAAATTGGTCTCTTTATACCTCTGTTTGTTCTCTGGAATTCCTATAAACTCACATTGTTTACACCAGCATGTATCTCTCTTTATCTCACCTCAAATTTCTTATAATGGGTCGATTTTGCAGTTAACCCCCCCCCTATATATATATATATATATATATATATATATATATAACCATGAAGAACTAAGCCCAACGCTTAGCTTATCTATCTTTCCATGTGACTAAAAGGATGGAACCGTGGGCTAACAAACTCTGAAGGTTGTTTTTGTGTTTGGATAGAGCTGTATTAAAACTCGCCTCTTAAAACACAAGTCCACACATTTGCGACACGTGTACTTACCAAAACCAACCGCTTCTACTTTTCACATTTCAATCTTACCCATAATTTTCACGCAATTGGAAATGGGAATGAAGTTGGACCGTTGATGAAGTTTATGATCAACGATTAGATCCAACACTCGTCCAACCTTTGGTTTTGACTTAAAGAGGTTACCATCCTCTCATCGACGACTCCTATGAACTCTTGACTAGATCCGACGGTCTACACTCTCTCTGGACTGGAACAACTGTTTCCCACAATTAATACAAGATTCATCCAACCATGTGACGCCTTCAGTTCAATCACTATATGGTGAATATTTCTTCAATCGATGCAAGACTTATATAAATCCCTGCTCGCCATCTCCTAGACACATAGGTCCACTCCGTTTGTAAGTTCTTTCCTAGACATATCGATTACACCATAATCAAATTCCTTCACTCTGTAAGGTTATTTCACACAAAACTCTACCCTCTCAAATTCTAAATGAGTTTGACCTTTACTCTGTTTATAACAGAGACATCTCTCTCTATCCTTCAACTCTCGTTACACACATGTTTAAACTAACCAGAATCCTCATCAAGTTCTTACAATGAAATCGATTGCTACTATGTTTAAACAGGGGTCCTTTCCTGTCTGTCTTGTAAAGAGATATATATACAATGTTCTCCTTATTGTCTCGAATCCTTGGCGTAGGATTCACTCATCTCCATGTTAGATTTCTCTCATCTATTCATACTGGAGTTACACAATTATTATAGAGACAATTTCACATTGGAACTTTCTTTATTGACAAAAAATGTACATACATTTACTCAGAAACATTCGTTTTGGTCCATCCTCTCTCTCTCTGGCCTGATTTATCATGCATTTCGCCAACTCCCTCATGGCCTAATTTACCCTCTAATGGCCAGATTACTCAATGAATGGCCAACTCGTAATGTCTTACGGACTTGCACTTTTATACAAAAAGGGATTTTGAACCCAATTCTGGTTCAGATCCATAATATCCTCTAACAACCCTAAGGATCCTCTAGATCCACAAAGTACTCAAGAAAATCCACAAATCTCTCAAAGATCCCTAAGATCTCTCAATTCACTCAAACTCTCGAGATCTCTTCTTCTTAGAAGTGTTGAATTTTCATAAGAGATGATATATGTATGTGGATAAATATCTTATTACAATGATGAGTGTTCTATATATAAAGAACATATGGTGACCATCCATGAAGAGATGCGTCCCTTGGGTAATGATTTTTTTTTTTCACAGGAAC
>ML776900.1:74777-85053 GCA_009831015.1 Picea engelmannii | reverse complement strand
AGTGCACCATAACAGTCCTAGTCTGATTTCTAACCTACCTACTTTGGAAAGAAAAAAACTGAAATCTCTATCAAAACTGCGATCTGATTTTTACTAGGAACAGAAACACATCAAGCGGAAGAAAGTAGCAGCAACTACACAGAGCTGGAACTCAATTCACATTACTGTTTATTACTCTTGAAAACAGGAAAAACACAGAAAACTTAGAACTCTACCCTTAACCCACTGCTTCCTACTCTGAAAAACTAATTGAGTAAAACCTATACCCCTAGCTTCTCCTACATAGACTAGGAGGTAGAATGAATGCACATGCACAACAGTGCCTTAAATGAAATAAACCTAAACACTATATATAGTTCTGGCATTGGAATTAGCATTCTCAACCTGCATGAAAGAACTATTCCTAGGAAGGTGTCCAATAGAAGAGAGAAGAAGTATGCATGCATGCATCTCTCTCTCTTCAAGGGATCTGCACCCTATCTATTCTTGGAAATTTCTACATGCAACCAATGTCCAAAAAATACATAAAATATTAAAAATTTTGAAAAGAAACATATATATTCATGTGCATTCATATGAATCCAGACCATTTATACATAAAGATGCAAAGTTTCTCATTTATATAGCAAGTAAAAGTGCATATAACCAAAATAACACCAAGTGCAACCCATCTCTAAACCAAAATACATCAACAAAGAGGCTCTAAATGGCCTCTACAGTCCAAAAAATATCATGCTACAACAAATAACTACATATCATCAAAATCATCACCTATATTAGGATCCTCATGATCGGGGTCACCCTCTAAGCATTAAAATAAGATAGAAAAAGCTTAACATGGCTAATAAGTGATTTTACTTTAGTGAAGGGTACATTTTTACTAGGGTCATGACTGAAGAGTTCAACAATCAATGCCACCAACATCAAGATACATAGAGGGCTTGGTGCTCTTGATTAAATGTCAGTTCCATACGTTCATACAAGATAGAATACAGTGGAAATGTTGCAATCCTGCCAATCTTGAAATCTTGAAAACCCTCAAGTCTGCTGAATTTTGAATGGAATCCAAAATTCTACTTTCTCCATATGAAGAACTGAAACATTTTGAAACAATTAGTGGTAATGTTAAAAATTTAAGTAGAAGGATGAATATGAAACTAATCAACCTTTTACTTTAATAATTTAATATTACCATTAATTACTAGGTTTGAGTAGGCCCTAGGGTTAGGTAAAAGGCCCCCCCTTCTCTTATTTTTTTTTTAATTTGAAAATCTAGGTCCATGACATGTCATATGGAGCTGTACAAAACCGACCGATTTGGTGCCTAAGTACAGAACCGGCCAATTCAGTACTGAACTGGCCAAAAACAGTTCAATACGGCCAATTCAGTACCGAACTGGCCAAAAACAGTTCAATACATAAATTTGACATGGTTTTTCTCCAAAACCAATTGGACCAGCCGATTCCACCGGTTCTAATAACATTGCATGTTAGATTTTGTGGCTTGGAGGTACTTCTATATTTATTGTGCCTAGGCAGGAGTCCGAGCAAATGTCTCTCTCTAGTGACTATATAAAATGATTTTATAAAGTCAAATTGAGCCTTTTAATATTAATGGGTAAAAGTGACTTTATAATATTTGAATGACTTAGGTGACTTAAATTATCTCAATGAGGGAAAAAGTCACATCCGTCATAGAAAATCAAGGATCACGGTTGTTACTCATTAATGAGTAATAAAAGGAGCACTAGAGGAGAGATGGGGCACAACCTTTTGAGTACACTGAGAGAGGAAGTTGAAGAGACAAATTCCTAGAGAGTTGAACTAGAGGAAAGAGTAGCAGCAAAAGGGAGAGGCACAATCCCAAGGAGGGAAGGAGGCATGCATCCCAAGTAATTTCAGCATTAAAGGAGGGTCGAACAGCTAGAGTTGGGCACTGAAATCAAGGCAGCCTTTCTGCTGAAGATAGGCACGATTTTCAAGGCTCTAGTAGACAGAAATCTGTACAGCAAGGTGCAGTAGTTAAGCACAAAAATCGAGGACTTGTCTGCTGTCAAAAGAAGGCCGTACAGTACAGTCGTACAGCAGAAATATGGGCACTTATTTCCAGGCTAAAATCTGGTTCATTTTTTTAGGGTCTTCGACACAGATTTCGAGGAGGTCTGCTGGTATTGTTTACTAGTCATTGTTGTACATTTAATGCTGAAAATGATGCTGTTATAAACTCAAAAATTTCCTCCTAGCTCAATAAGAAAAATCTCTCCTAGACTGGTTTTCCCCTTGAGGGTTTTTCCAGGGGCATTG
This sequence comes from Picea engelmannii, assembly GCA_009831015.1. Lineage (NCBI taxonomy): Eukaryota > Viridiplantae > Streptophyta > Pinopsida > Pinales > Pinaceae > Picea > Picea engelmannii. Next base: position 82,749 of record ML776900.1, on the reverse strand, counting down.
CCCAAAAATTTCTTGTGTTCAATGTATGAATGTGGTTGTTGTTCATTTATATTTCCGCTGCTATATTTTCAGATTGCTTAGTCTCTTGTATTTCTGCTCATAGTTACAGTAAATGCATGTGGTACCCTTGCTTTATTGGTGGATAACTATAGGAGGTTGAAATCTAGCGTTGGCTAAGTGTTTAAAATCAGATTCTCAACATGGTATCAAAGGAGGAGCTCTGAGGTTCAGCAAACAAGAGATTTGATTCTTGAATTGCAGTGACTGCAGAGGGGCTTTTCCTGGAAGAAGGAAGGGAAAGTGGAAGTCACTTGGAGAGAGACCAAGGCGAGGATCTTTGGTGACATGCCAAGATCGAGAGACTCTTGGTAAGATGCCGAGAGCAAGGGACCTTTGGTGAGATGCCAAGAATAGGATCTTTGGTGAGATGCCAAGATCAAGGCTTGGATCAAGAAAGACTTTGATTCAAGGAGGTCTCAGATAGGTGGAGAAGGACTTCCATCTACAGATCATGCAAGTCAAGCAAGAGAGAGAGAGCAGAGGCAGCCTCAGGCCGGCTTCAAAGGGAGTCTGGAGATGAGTTCCAGAGGGAGTCTGGCGTTTGGATCAGTGTTAATGAGAGAGCAGGAGGCTCATCTCAGCAGGCCCATGAGGTTTGAGATGACACTTGTTATCCCCAATCCTTGGGATAACTAAGGAGATTATGTCTCGAGGCCCACAGGTCCTAAACATGGAGTACCGAGAACCAAATGATTAAAGCATGGCCCCGGAGGGCCCATCTTTTATTCAGTGCAGCCCATCTATCATCAACAGCAACATCCATCCCACCAACCTGGTCCTGAAGTAGCAGTAAGTCTTGCTCCATGAGGTAATGAGTCTGGATATCATGGTATGTGTCACTTTGATTATTGAAGCACTTGAATATGTTGCATTGAATTCTCCTTCATTTCATAATGTTTGCTTGGAAATTATGCCTTTTAACTTGTTCATACCTGGGAAGGGTGACATGTCGCCCTAGTAAGTCGATTCCCTTTAGGATGAGTTGCCACTGGGTGGGTCTATGTAAGGTCATCATCCGTTCATTCCATACTTATCACTTTCCATCTTTATTCCCCTCATTTTCCCCCTACCCTTTGTTCGGGCATTGGGATTTTTCAAGATAGGAAGGGTTGTACCTTGCCTTGTGGGAAGAAGGGGCTAAAGGCCCAAAGGGTGAAAGTAGTTGGCAAAAGTTAAAAGCCAAAGAAGAAACCTTTAAGATGCTCCACCCAAGGATTCCCGAGAAAGCAATAAAAGGCTTCTCAGTAAGAAAAGGGAACCTGCAAAACAAACAAAACACTCAAGGTATTAGTTGGTGGATGGGAGGTCTTGTCATGAGTCGGCCTATTAGGACCATGGGCATGTAGCGGTATGACATTACCATATATCTGGTCACCAAACCATGGTAGTGGCTCTTGGTGGCATAGCCAAGAGAAAGGGGATCTCATCACAAGCCAGCCTTCTCATCTCCGTGAAATGCTTGTGGGTAACACTGTCACCTCTGGTGACAAGGCCAAGACAATGTCCCTCAGCTCTTCCCTTGAAGCACAAAAGAAAAAGCAATAAGAGGCATTGAATGGGCTAGGAAACAGTAGCATCCATGATAAGGTGCAGCTCGCCCTCTACAGAGGCCCCCACAGGCAAGACCTACATTTCCCTGTTATCACTGCACCCTCTTCCCAAACATTTCCCCTACGCCACTTCACACACACTTACATGACCTAGATTGATTATCATCTGGGAAACACCCCAAACTTGAGGGGATTAGCCCAATAGGACATCCTGAGACCTTCTCCAAACCTGACTTGTTAAACTGCATAACGTCTTTGAGCATTTGTCTAGGTGAAGGAGGGTTTGATGCACATGTTTGGGTAATTTGATTATTAGATGTGATTGACATTGCTATGATCCCTGTGACTTATGAACCCCTAGAGGGCGTACTTGTTGTTGCAAGACTTTTCCCAGTGGACAGGTACATGTGGGGGAATGATTATCTCGGACATCCATAGGGCTGGAAGCCCACAGATGTATGTTGTGATCCCACCAGGGGGAGAGAGACACCAGATGCTTTCACTAGAGAAAAAGAAGGGCATTGCACCAAGGACACTCTGACAAACCTAGACCCAAGGGGGTCTTTCCTTTCCACCTGAACATTGACCCTTGAGAGCACCTGACGTCATCCAGAGTTGGGGCCTGCACTTATGAGGGCATTTGTGTGCTTGTTGGCACGTGTGGCAGCATTTGGGGCCTTTGGAGGCCAAACATCCTGGATTTGAGGCCTAACGTTCCACCCTGGGGGCCCAACGTCACCCTTGAAGATGAAATTAGGGTTTAATTATTGTCATTTATGTAAAAGCTGGATTTTAATGTAATTTGGCCATGTCGGCCTTTTTTATGACCTAATTGTAATTAAAGGTCATTGATATTGTATAAATAAGAGAGAAAACTCTCGTTTTATTGATGATTCACTCATCGCACAAGTGGTGAAGTCTGAAATTTGTGCCCTCTTTAAGGGTTATTAGCTGAAATTTTAGGCACACTTCTTGGAGGCTAAATTTTGGTGTTTCTTGGTCATTTTCATCGTGTAAGATCTTCAACTAGGGTTTGAGATTGATTATTCTTGGTGAAGTAGAAAATCTGCATTTTGTCTATGTTGATGAATGCTTGTGGTAAATTTTACTTATTTCATATGAAAGATTATGAAATTGCTTGCTTGAAACCCTAGGAGAAAGACATAAGTTGTTATATTTTTCTCTATAATATTCTACTTGTTAAGATTCCTCAAAGATCACCTTACCTAAAAGTAGATACTAGAGCCCTACCATTGTAGCACTCTAGTAATACTAATCTTCTTCCCTCTGCATATTCTATTTCAATTTGTCTAAAAAAAAAAAGAGAAATCGCTAGGGCCTAATTTTTATTACTTTCTAGCAATTATCTCTAGGATCGGATTTTTGAGGCCTTGGGCTACCAACACCTCTCTCATCCTCTCCATCCCCTTTGACTAAATATTATCATTGCTATTCTCCTCTAAGAGTTGTTGTTATCATCATTGACTCCATTACCCTAGAAGGCACTAGTCTAACTACTACAAGTGTTGATTGATCAAACAATTTTCAGAACATCTTCTCTTGAACATCCACTAACTCCTACTAACCTTAGATTAGCCTAAATCACTAAACAACTTGTTGTTGTTGCAAAAGATTGCTACAGCCATCTAACAGCAGCAAATTAACCCTAAAAGTGACATGTTATGCTAGCTAGACATTGCTAAAATTGATTGTGACTATCTATTATCAATTTGCCTAGTTAAAGCTATTATTTCAAGTCTTTTATCAAGCATTTTGAACCATAATTATTGTGGTTGTTGCAAATTTCTTATTGTTGTTATAAACTTTTATACTGCTACAATTAAATATCAGCTAGTACATTTCTTAAGAGTTCATTGTCTTATGAAGCACTAATATCATTTTGGTACTTGGAAAGTGCCCTTTTTCTATTTTATTGTCTTGTTCTGGGAAGGTACACAACATTTCTCATTCGCTTCATCTCTATAAGACATAAAGAAACCTTTAAATCTGAGTGACTTGTGAGAGGGGGGGAACTTTCTTGTATCATTTGCCTTACCCTTCTCAAACCCTCAGGTCACTGGGGAAGTCTCCCCTGGAGTACTGCAACATACTCCTAAATAGAAAGGGATTTCCTATTAAGGTGACAATGATAGGTCATTCCCAGTTACGCCAGTTTTGTATCCACCTACCTTGGGCTTTGGGAAAGTACAAATTGTGCGATAACAACACTGATGGAGGAGGAGCACAAGGATCTTGATCAGAGTTCAGTGCAGATAGTTGGAGATGCTTCGAGTTCAGAGGGAGCAGAGGCTTCCAATGCAGTGGGAGTGGCTACAGCAACAGAGGAGCCCGATGGAAAGGAAGGAATCAGCATGGAATATCATCAAAAATCCATGGGGAACGATGAGTTGGGCTAGGGGAAGGTAACTGAGAAAGCACAAGGCTCAAAAAGGCAAGGTATAGCTACGGCAAAGGCAAGCAAGTGCTTGCCCCAAGCAACACAGGTTAAGGAGGAAGTGAAGTGCTTGCCCCAATCAACACAGGTTAAGGAGGAAATGAAGTGCTTGCCCCAAGAGGGAGGAGTTGAGGCAGGACAGAGACTTCATGCGAGATGAAGAGACACGACGGAGAAACTTCCTGCAAGATGGACAAAGTAGGCTAAAGCAAGGTATTGCAAGTGAAGGACCCTAGGTAAGAAGCCAAGCAAAGAAAGGGGCAAAGGTTAGAGCAAGAAGAACGGGAGGAGCCTCAATCAACAAGGGAGCAAGTAGAGGAAGTAGGAACAAATCAAAGGCAACTGCAAGAAGTGCTCTAAGGCAAAGCAGGCTGCAATGGAGAAAAAAATGTCCTAAGTAAGCGAGATTTAACAATAGGAGGGATCACAAGAGGGCTAGGCATACGAGCTATCTTGGCCACTAACAAATCATCATAGTTGAAGTTTAACAAGAAAATTTTAGAGTCTATGTTTGAAGTGTTAAGAGGGGCCATGTTCATGCATCCAATCATGTAAGTCTAAATGTCAGGTGTCACATCACCCCAAGCTCAACTTGCGGGGAAGTAGTACAAAAGTTTCAATTTTAGGTTGAGAGGTAGAGGTGTCACGTGGAAGTGTTAACACTTGTCTAGATTCAAGTTGTAGTCTCTATCTTAGAAAATCTAGCACTCCAATTGGTGGTCTCATCAACACCTTTTGTTTTATGGGCATAATAGTACCCCAAGTTATGAGTGTTTTGCTTGTTGTATTGACACCACATGTCAAGTTTACGTGAAAATGACGAGTCTTTGACTTATTGTCAATCCATAGAAAGAAAACATATCAAAGGGAAGTCTTTAGAAGCATGATGAGGTTTTGTTAGTAGCTATAAGACTTATAATACCTACAACATATGTTTGGGCATATACCTTCAACAACGTTGTTTGAAGTCATAAGCATGGTTTTGATTCTAGGTTGGGAAAGGTTTTGGTTGTTTAGGAGGTTTCAAAGGCTCCTATGTTCAATCTCTAAAGTTTGTTGAAGTCTAGTAACTTGTTCAATCTCTAAAGTTTGTTGAAGTCTAGTAACTTGTTCAATCTCTAAAGTTTGTTGAAGTCTAGTAACTTGTTCAATCTATTGCCTCATTTAAGGCATGAGTTTGCTACATGTCCTACATGTGTTTTGAGCAAGTGTTGGGAGTTGCATGTCAACTTGGTTCAAGGGACATGTTAAATGTGGAATGTCCACTTTGTTCAAAGGCCAAGGTAAAGTTACATGATAAACTTGGTTCAGACCAACCACTTGTGTGATGTTGGAAGGTTATCCACGGTTAAATAAATTGATGTTTAAGGTGCAAAGTTTCAGATGCTTGTAGGCGACATTTGAGACAACAATTGAGTTGGTTGAGGTGGGATGGCTGGATGGAAATCTTACTAGGGTGTTGCACTTGTGAGTTTGTTGTATTTATACATCGATAGTTCTTAGAGAAATGTTTACGATATTCACTTGCATTACATTTCGATTGGGTACATTGTTTACATTGTTTGTGAAATAGTTGTTTTCTTGAGTTGAAAGGGCTTGATTGCAAATGGCATTGCCTTTGTTCAAGGTTGACATGTTTTTAAGGGTGGACTTGGATGGCATTGAGATAGAGGGAGCTAGGGCAAGGAAAGTTAAGCAAGGATCCTTTGTGGCTAAGGGAATGGAGAAAGGATGCAAAGAGAAGAGATGCCTTCACTTGAGAAAGGGAAGGGTTGACAAGAACCTGCTAGTGGAGTCGCCAAAATATTGTGTGTTAGTTAAAGTGACGTACCACACTACAACAATGAGGGAAGACTAAGGCTTGAGCACTTCAAAGAGAAGTGGAGTCACCCCCTAGTTTTTTAGAGAAACCAAAAAACTAGGACAAGGGCAGAAGGTGAGCAAGAGATAGGCCACTATGTATATTAGAGGATTAATTTGATTAGTGTACCTACCACTATTTTCAATGCTTTATGTGAGAGTTTAGAAGGTTCATTGAGGCATCAAATAAAATAAATGACAAAAATTCGCAACAGAAACAAGAATAACCAGGGTTTATTGACGTCTTTCTCTTTAGTGAGCTAGTTAAACTACTTACATGAAAGGAAGAGAACTAGAAATGAAAGAATGCAGCCCTATTAACCACTCTTTTCGACCCAGTGCAAACAGAAAAAGCAAGTGTTAAGGTCGATTCCCTAATTCATTTGATTATCAAACAAACGAAAAGGGTACCTAGGGTTTAGTTGTAATATCCCTAGATAGCTAGGTTGGGATATTATGATCTTCTATGCAATTTTATTGTTCCTAGTTATAATACTTTGCATTCATTTTATTAAAAGACATTTCGTCAAACATATTGCAGGCAATCGAGATACACATGGAATAGAAGAGAATCATGGAGTATTTTATTATGAATGAAGATCTGAATACAACAATCCAATGGTTGCTATGGCAACTGCAATACATCAATGAAAACACACAATAACAAGCCAAAAATTTGGATGACGTCACGCTCACCTCCAAAAAGCCCCGTGAATCTACTAAGCAAGTCACCACACCTCCAAACTGATATCAAACCACAAATGAAGCTCAAATGAAGATCACGGATGGATCATCCTCCTTGTCTAGCTAGGGTGGATATTGCACCACCGAAACTAAACTACAATGGAAGGGTTTTCCCAAAACCCTAACGAAAACCTTGGCTCCAAGAGCACTCCAAAAAGATCAATCCAAAACATACTAAGGAAGGTGAAGTGCCACCCTTACTTTATACTTCTCCCAACCCCTTCTAGATGACGTAGTCTAAATGTGCTACGTTTTTGCTCTTTTCCGGGCATATTTTCTAGGGATATTTGCCCTAAATCCGACAAGATATTGTTGGATCTACAGATTTGAGTGGTTAAATCTATATAATCTGAGTGCTTCATGGGTTTTTCAACACGTTGAATCCATTTCTGCATTCAGAAATGCAATTTAAACAACAGAAAGTTGTGATTTCGTGCAGATTTATGTTGTTGGATTCCAGTGAGGAGGGAAAAAACGTAGAACAATTAGACAACACCCTTCTAGATCTTTCCTCTTTTGACCAAATCCACAGGACCCTTATTTCCCCTTTTAATTTTCACTTTGTTATCGCTCAATTTGTAGTTTAGGTCAAGTAGCTGAAGGATAAAGGTCAAACTGGCGAAACAGGGACCTACCCCACCCAATGTCACCACAATGGGGAGGTCCTTTCTATTCAGGGTGGCTAAGCCCAAGGGAGACGTCCCTGGCAATCTAGGGTTTTGAAAGGAAAAGGCTCAAAGGCTTAAGGTTAGTTTCCCCTTCACAGATTACCGCCAAGAAGATAGTCAAATGAAGAATAACCACAAGGAAGGCACCTGCTTGCGAGACAAGACAACAATGAAACTAGTACATGCAATAATGGTTAGTACTTCATAGATCAATGACTATCTTAGTTTTAATGTACATGAGCATAAACAGCAGTAAATATTGCCGAAGTCAATGTTTGCAATAATGACAATGGCATATAATCTTACTTGTCAATAAACACTGAATAATATAGCATCTAATGAAAATAATCAATCCTTGAATCAATCAATGCATTAAATATCATTAACTGCTCATATACAAGAAGTTGTTGCGTCAGGTATGTTAGAGATGACGTCAGCTTCTTCTAGGGTTAGTGTGATAGACAAGAAGGTCAACGTTTTGCAATTTAGCCTATGAAAATCACCAATATATCAATGTCTATCATTGGATGACCAAGCCACAATATTTTCTATCAACTAAGAGCTTAATAAAGGCATGACGTCATCATTTTCTGCTATGTTAGAAGACGTTAGGGTTAGTTAGGGTTTCAAATTTG
>ML776900.1:60528-73029 GCA_009831015.1 Picea engelmannii | reverse complement strand
ATACTGCTAGATACCTATGAACATAATGGGCCGGCTCGTGATGAGACCTCCCATCCTCTTGGTTAGGTCTTGTTTTATTATTTTTCTTAGGGTCCCTTTTGTTTCTTATCGAGAGGCCTTTTATTGCCTTCTCGGGGATTCCTGGGCGAAGCATCTCTAGGTTTTATTTCCTATAGATTTTATCTTTTACCAGCTGCCTTTACCCCCTGGGCCTTTAGCCCCTTCTTCCCACAGGACAAAGTGTAACCCTCAAAAGGTCATCCTAATGGCCGGACTAGGGGAATGGGATGGATGAGTGGGAAATAAGATGTAAAATGATAGAATGGTGGGAGCGAACGATGGCTCTGCAAATCCCCCCTGGTGGCTAACCAAAACCCATGAATACAAGCTTGCTAGGTCACCCCGTTAATCCCCCCAACCATGGTCAAGTGGATTAGTGTAAGATCCAAGCAGTTATCAGAGATGTAAGAAACCTGATGCAGATATAAGAAGGTTATAACGATCAAACATGACACATACCATGATACCTTGGGCCAATTACCTCATGGAGCAAGAGTCCTCTCTGATGCAAGTCCAAGCCGATGGTGATGGAAGTTGTTGCTACTGACAGGACAAGTCTGACGAAGAAGAAGAAGGATGGGCCCTCCAGGGCTATGCTCAGGTCAATCCTGCTCTCGGTACTCCATGTCTAGGACCTATGGGCCTCGAGACATGATCTCCTAGTTATCCCTAGAAAACGGGGATAACACACTTAAAGATTAAAATCACTTTATAACCCTTTTTAACCCCTTTTGAATGTTGAAAAGTGACTAATTGGCTTTTAAGACATTTCTGAACGTCGGAAGTCCCTTTCTCATCATCCCAACCTTTAGATCTTTTCGTCCCGGTTCCAACGAGCTATTACACTAAGGTATTCCCTCATAGATAATATGATCCAAATAACACCATTAGTGCATTTAATTAAATTATGCTCAATAAAAACCCCAATTTACAGGAATCGTCGGAATGCCACAGAACCAAGAACGAACTGTGAAGAAGTGATATCGATGATGAAAGATGGTAAATGGATTGGTTTGGGCCTCATATAACTCCTCCAAATCCTCTGAGCTCGTTGATAATGTAACCTCACCCTTCTGTCTAGGCTGACATAAGCCACGGAAGTTATCCCCAACTGCAGAACAAAGAAACCCAAAATGGGGACATTACATTATTCTTCTCCTAAGTGGGTGAAATCCCTTAACTAGGTTTGAATCTAACCAACCCTAATCAAAACTAACTTTATAGAAAGTTGCATGGGATTTGGAAGAAAAGAACAATATGCAAGCAACAATTGAGGGTTAGGAATCTACTTTATGTACTTATGAAGTCACTTCTCCTACAAAAGGATACAGGGATATATTGTCTCCATATACAATGAAACGAAAGAAAAACACAAGCATCCACACATCTAATGATAAATCAAATAAAAGTGAAAATGTACACCTCATGTGCCCTCACTTAGGAAGGTTACCTCCTCACCCATAGACTTGTGTTGAAATTTTCTTTGAGGTGGTGATATCTAATGACCAAACGCAAACTAAAGACTAAGCCAAACACCACAATCAAACCAACCAATGCAACATAAGAAGATCTTAGCCAAATGGACAAGAAAGTACCCATTGTAGCACCCTCCAAACAAGTGGAGGCTTGATAGAGACAACAACCCAACAAGCCAAACAGCATGGAAGGTGGAAGGAGAGAGATAAACCACAAGTGAGCTAATAATTCAACAATATTTTCCTCATGTGAGAGAGATAGATTAGAGAACCCTAACAATAAGGAAAAAGGCAACATAAACGCAGTTATGTAGCCAACTCCTGTAATGACCATTAGATGGGCGATCTTTCCCAAAAGGTCAAACTATGAGTTTTGCCTCAACATGCCATCAATGTCTTAGGCAAACCATAGGTATTTTCCTAATAACCACCCTTCCTACCGTAAGAAAGTGCAAGCCACTAGAGATAGGCATAGTGGAGTTAAAACAAGTCACAATTCATAACACACACCAAAACCACTAAAGTCATGGGACAACTTGACAAAGTGCACACCTCAAAGAACATGCCCTAACGAATTAGAGATGTTTGAGGACCCAATGGAGGTCCCTCAACAAACTAAAACCCCAACTAGTGCACAAGGCTTAAGAGAGATCCTAATTAGCTAAGGAGGGTCCCCACTAGGTCCATCAGAGCATCTACCATAGCCAAACATGAGACCAAGGAAAGATGAAGGCAAAAAGGGGACACCACCATCGCACTAGATATCCAATGGGGAACCACAATCACACATCTAGACCAAGGTAAGGAACTCAAAAGGAGGGTCTTCAATGCACAATGAGCTATCACTAAGATGGAAGGAAGGACCTCAACATCATCCTAGGGTGAGTAGTGTATGGCTAATGCACCAAGAATACCCCACACATTGATATGCAATGGGATATTTGTATTGTCATACGAAGTGCAAAAACCATACAGTGCAATAATCACTTTCTTATATTATTTATTGAATTAGTTAATGATATAATTAATAATGTGTATATTTCATCATCAAACTATTTACCTTTAGATAACACTTGACCCACACCCAAGTAGCCCAAGGAATTGAAACAAGCTTACATACCATATCTACCTCTAGTTTGTTGAGAATTATAGCTTGGAGAAGAACTTCCGCAGAGGTTCTTTGTGAACATGTGAGAAGTAGTTCAAGATTTTTCGAAAAGTAATTCTATTTTCGAAAAGCAAATTTTATTTTGCAATTAACTTTAGTTAAAAAGTTGAAGTCTTATTTTTAGCAGTTGAGTCTAAAAAGTGTATTTCATGCATGCATGAATTACACTAGGAGTAATCTCAGAAATAGATTGGATTTTGGTTTCAGCAAAAACTATAAAGACAGATCAAGATAGAGAGTTAAAACACACAAGAGAACACTTGAGCAATTGAACAATTTGAGCGACAGAGAGGAAGAGAGAGCAAGCAGCCCAAAAAGAAACGTTTCTGACAACACGCAATCCTATGCAACAGTCTCGTACAATGTACAAAACAGTTATGTATAGTCATACGGGCAGTACCGCCCTGATACGTACAATCTACGGACAAAACAATACATGTGTATGTACAGTCCGTACAAACATGTCGTACAATCATACAGTAGACCATACTCTCCTAGTAGGTTGTTTTGCGCGGTTTGAGGTGTTTTTTGGTATCCATGCAACGTTGTATTTTGGGTAGCTTGTGGAGGTTTACCTGTAAGTTTTTCAAAGGAATGAAAACCTAGTTTTGAAGAAGTAATTACTTGTGTTGTGTGAAATTAAATTTCATGTTTCCGCTAAAGAAGTAATTACTTGTGTTGTGTTAAATTAAATTTCATGCTTCCGCTATATGATTTCAATAATTAAATTCAATAATATATTTGTTGGGTTGAGATCATAAGGACTTTAGTCACCTAGGGCTTGGAGATTTCTCACATGGTATTAGAGCATATTTATCTTATTGAGATTCTCTAGTATTTCCTTCAATAAATCAACTACAGGGAAGAAAGACCAACGGTGAGAGGGTTTCAAAGTTTTATTTTCAGATTTGGGAGTTTTTATAATAGATCTCAGAGATGGCATCAAGTAGCCTTAGGTTTGAGGACAGATTGGATGGTGCCTCGAATTTCTTATAATGGAAGGTGAGGGTTACACTCTTACTAGAAGAGAATGACCACTGGGATATTGTCAAAAAGGTTGTTCCTCTGCCTATAGATCCACAGGAGTTAGTAACTCACAACAAGAGGGCAGTGAAGGCCAAGCGAATGATCTTGGACTCCATAAAGGATCATATAATCCCTCATGTATCAGAGAAGAAGACAACAAAAGAGATGTCCAATGCCCTAGTTAGTCTCTACCAATGTAAAAACATAAACAGGAAGTTGATATTGCGGAACAAACTCAGATCCATAGTTATGACCAAATCAAACACCTTATGAGATCTCACAGATTCGAGATAATCTTGGAACAATCGGGGAAAAGGTTGAAGATGCAGAGCTAGTGAACATGGCACTGAATGGATTCTCAGCTTCACGGGAACACCGTTTGTCAAAGGTATTTGTGCTCGAGAAAACCTTCCTGACTTTGAGAGGCTTTGGGATGACTACACCCAAGAGGAGACTTGGATGGAGTCAAAGGCCAACAAGAAAGATGGTGAAGAGAACCTAGCTCTATTTGGTTAGTCAAATAAGAGCAAAGGTAAAGGACCCAGCAAGGGTAAGGGAAAGAGTGAGGAGTCAACCTCATAGCCAACAAAGGACTTGAGTAAAATCAAGTGCTTCAATTGTCATAAACATAGTCATTATGCATCACAGTGTCTAGATAATAAGAAGGGTAAAGTGAAGCAACAATCAAAGCTGGTAGTAACCTCTAAAGAAACTCCATTGAACGAGTTTGTTGCCCAGTTCGAAAAGGATTTCTCGTTGGTATCTTGCCTTTCTACCAGCACAATTCCGAGGAATGTGAGGTATGTGGATAGTGGAGCATCTCGACATATGACATTAGCCCGACAATGGTTTTCTAGTCTAAAGAAGCAAGACTCAAGAGTACAAGTTGAGCTTGGTAATGATGTCAAGTACCCAGTAGCAAGAATTGGTACTTTTCCCTTCTAGCTCAAGTCAGGTGATTCTTTAGATTTTGACAATGGCTTGTTTGTTCCAAGTCTCAAGACGAATTTGCTTTCTGTTTTGATCATGGATGATAAGGGCTATGTTGTTGAGATCAAGAACTAGCAATTCCTTATCAGATCGAAGGATTCTATCCCAGATACATCTCAAGTAATAAGGGTTAGAGAAGGTAATTTGTAAGGGTTGCATGGTGAACCTATTCAAGCCTTGGTGCATAACAATGACAACTTGTGCAAGTTGTGGCACAAGAGGCTAGGGCAATTGCATCACAAGGTGTTGCCTAATCTGAGGGACATAGTCACGGGTCTTCCAGAGTTCAGTATTAAGCAACAAGATGTATGTAGAGGGCGCAGGATTGACAAGTATGTCAAGGTTTGTTTCCCAAGCAACAAGAATAGGTCTAAGTGGATTTTAAACCTAGTACATTTGGATGGTCGTGGACCGATGTCAGTAGCGTCAATAACAAGAAGCATGTATTATGTTTCCTTTATTCATGATTTTCTCGCAAGACTTGGATATACTTCTTAAAGACAAGGGATGAGGTATTTAGCAGCTTTCAGGAGTTCAAAGCTCTAGTTGAAAACTAGATAGGGAAGAAGATCAAAGTCTTGAGATCGGATAATGGGGGAGAGTATACCTCCAAAGAGTTCGAGAGTTTCTACAAAGAGATAGGACTTTAGAGGGCGCTAACAATTATGTGCAACCCACAACTGAAAGGGATTACAGAGTGGAAAAATCAATCCATCATAGGGGTTGCTAAAGCCATGAAACATGAGCAGGACTTTCCCGTGTTCCTTTCGGAAGAAGTATGTAACATAGCAGTCTACACCCAAAACCAGTGTCCTCATAAGATCTTGGAGGAAAAGACACTAGAGGAGCATTCACTAGTGTGAAGCCAGAGGTGAGTCATTTATGCATCTTTGGTTGTCCAATTTATATCCGTGTACCGGTAAATAAGAGGACCATGTCGGTGCCCTCCAACAAGAAGGGTTTGTTTGTGGGTTACAATGAGACTTCAAAGGCTTACAAGGTCTATATTCTAGAGCAGAGGAAAACAGTAGTAAGCAAGGATGTAAAGTTTGAGGAAGACTTTTCATCCCGAAAGTCTCTTGAGGCTACTCCAGTGGAAAAGGATGAGGAGCAGGAAACTCCAAAGGTTGAGTTGGGATCACCAGTGATTTCCAAGGCAATACAACAACCTTCAGGTGGACAGAGGAAGACAAGAGCCCCTTCTACTTCTGTCAGGAGACCTCGATGGTTCAGTCAGACATTGAGGGATGCCTAGGTGCATGTTGAGACTCCTAGGAGCACATTCAGAGAAAACAAACCTTTGAAGAAGTTTCCAGACTATATGGCATTGAGGAGCAGCATTCTAGATTCCAAGCCTTCCAATTTCAAGAGGCATCAGACTAGCCGGTATGGCGGGATGTCATGGTGGAGGAGTACATCTCCATCATGAAGAATGATGTTTAGGACATAGTGCCAAGATAAGAGGGGAAGTCAATTGTGAGTTCCAGATGGCTCTACAAGATCTAGCATGTTGCAAATGGCAGCATTGAGTGGTTCACAACGAGGTTTGTGGTGAGAGGGTTCTCCGAGAGAGAGGGAGTGGACTACGAGGAGACATTTGTTCCAATCACTGGGTACACTTCCATTAGAGTAGTTATGTCCTTGGTTTCATTTATGGGATGGAGGGCACATCAAATGGATGTGAAGACAACTTTCCTTAATGGGATCATTGAGGAAGAAGTGTACATAGAGCAACCCTAGGGCTTTGAGTTAAGTGGGAAGGAGTACCATGTGTGCAGGCTTAAGAAAGCCTTGAATGGACTCAAGCAGTCGCCAAGAGCTAGTATGCGAGGATCTATGGATATCTGCAAAGTGTGGGCTTCACCAAAAGCAAAGCAAATCCTGACTTATATTATATATTTGTCCAGACTGATCTGCTCATTTTGGTGTTGTATGTTGATGACTTGTTTCTAACAGGTGCAACGAAGCTCATTGCACGGTGTAAAGCAGACATGGCAGTTGACTTCTAGATGAAAGACATATGCCTAATGCATTACTTCTTGGGTTTGGAGGTTTGGCAGAGACCAAGGGAAATTTTCGTTGGGCAAGGTAAGTATGTAATTCAAATCCTGAAGAGGTTTTGGATGGAGGACTGCAAACCTATGGTCACACCCATGATCACTAATCTGAAGAAGTTCATATTCAGAGTTGGTGGATCCCACGTTATGCAAGCAACTAATAGGTTCGTTAATGTATTTGGTCAACACCAGGCCAAATATATGTTTTGCAATGAACACGTTTGAGTCAGTTCAAGGTGGATCCAAGGCAGGAGCCTTGGGTAGCAGCAAAACATGTGCTCAGGTATTTGAGGGGCACAATGGAGTATGATTTGAGATATCTTGGAGATGGTGAAGTGAAATTGCAGGGGTATACAAACTCAAATTGGGCAAGCAATGCAACAAACAGGAAGAGCACCTCAGGGTGCAGGTTTAGCTTGGGATTAGCGATTATACCCTGGTTCAACAGAAAACAGACTTTCGTGGCACTTAGCTAAGCAGAAGCAGAAAACATGGCAGTGAGTACGACTAGTTGTGAGGCCACCTAGCTATCACAAGTTACTTGCAGGATTGTTTGATCAAAAGTTGGATCCCACAGTCATTTATTGTGATAATCATAATTGTATTAAACTCTCTAAGAATCCAGTGTTTCATGACAGGTCCAAGCATATAGAGATCATATATCACTTCATACGAGACAGGGTTCAAAAGGGAGCAATGAAGCTCCAGTATATTCCCACGGATCAGCAAGTAGTTGATATTCTAACCAAGCCCTTGGTAAAAGGGAAGTTTGAAGCATTCAAAGGCAAACTAAAATTTGTGTGGAATTCCTTCCTCACTAAGAGGGAGTGTTGAGAATTATAGCTCAAACAAAAAATTCCACACAGGTTCTGTGTGAACATGCGAGAAGTAGTTTGAGATATTTTCAAAAAGTAATTCTATTTTTAAAAAGTAATTATATTTTTAAAAAGTGATTCTATTTTGGAAAAGTAAATTTTATTTTGTAATTCACTTTAGCTAAAAAGTGAAAGTCTTATTTTTAGTAGTTGAGTCTAGAAAGTGTATTTCATGCATGCCTGACTTAGACTAGGAGTAATCTCATAAACAAATTAGGGTTTTGGTCTCAACTAGAACTATATAGACAAGTCAAGATAGAGAGTTAAAACACACAAGAGAACATTTGACCAATTGAGCAAACGACAGAGAGGGAGAAAGAGCAAGTAACTAGGAAAGAGACGTTTTCGACAATGTGCTATCTCGTGCAGCAGTCTCGTACGGTCCCGTACACCGTACAAAACAGTTCCTTACAGTCATATGGACAGTACCGTACGGACATAAATGTACATGAGTCGGTACAGTCTGTACCAACAAGTCGTACTCTCCCAATAGGTTGTTCCACTCAGATTGAGGTGTTTATTGGTATTCGTGCAATGTTGTTTTCTAGGCAGCTTGTGGAGGTTTCCTTCTAAGTTTTTTGAAGGAATGAAAAGATAGTTTTGAAGGACTAATTACTTGTGTTGTGTGAAATTAAATTTTATGCTTCCACTATTTGATTTCCATCTATGGTGTGATTAATGCTATGGTCTGAAATTTATTTCTGCAATAACTAAATTCAGCAATTTATTTGTGTATTGAGATCAAAAGGACTTTAGTCACCCAAGGCTTGGAGATTTTTCACATAGTTAACCTTAACACACTAGTATAGGCTAGCTAATCAAGTTATTGAGATATGTAAAATCAATCTAAAGTTTAAACACCAAAATCTAATCAATTCTAATGCATCACTTCCACCACACAAACTAAAACTATATGACTTTAATAAGCAAGTAAAAAGCAATCACAGACGTTGGATCCAACACACTATGAAAAATAGTGAGTAGCTCTAGGCTAACTATCACATTAAAAATGGACCATTAAGCCACCTTCTAACCACAATAATAAAAATGGGTCACTCAAATACCTTCTAACCGCCACACTATCGATAGGGCATTAAGACAATTAACATCCACTAAGTCAAAATTAACCAACATACACAAAACATCCCCGCCTCAAGACTGACTTGGGTACACAATAAAAGAAAAAGTAGCATAAAGGATATTTGACCAAGTAAGAATTGTATGCCAATATCGCCCCTGAATTGTCACTTGGGAAAGACATGATACAAAAGAACTTGGCCAAATAAACATTACATGTTTAATTAGTAGGAAATAAAATAATACTAACATTAACCCATAATTTGACTATGTCGAAGTGCAAACAAGATTGTGCTAGAGAGTCCTCCTTCATAACTGTAGCATCCAAGTAATGAAAAAATTATTCGCACAAACATCATTGGAATCAACAAAGCAGATTAGGGTTTCCATAAATGAGCATAGGCACAAGCAATCAAGCACAAGGAATCAAATACCACAATGTTCTTAATGAACGATCTCCAAAAATGATATAGATAAGATAAGATAATTTTATTCATGTCCAACATATGACCACAAAAATAGGTCGATGGGGCAAAACAAGTACATTCAATATAGGTACAGAAAGAGGGTGCGAAAGCAACTTCTAGATCAATGTTAAAAGCAAAAAAATTAAGATCCAAGTATCTAGCTAAAAGTTAAATGACTAGCTAAGAGAGAATATAAGATAAGATGCAAGTGCATGTTGAAGTTGAAAAAGGATCCGATGAAGCTATAAACAAGAGTGAAAAATCAGCAAGAGTGCTCCAATCACACAAACCAAGAAAAAAAAGTCAACCAAGTGCACTTTTTCAATAAGAGGATCAAGAAAACTCAACAAGAGCTCCATATAACACGTGCAACAAGATGGTCTTATGTGTTTGATAAAAAGGGTATATACACAGGTCAAACACCTTAATGCAACTACTCATACAAATAGATCAAATATTGGTACACCAATGTATTGTGTGGTTAAAACCCCCAAAGAGGGAAACAGTGCATGGCACCATCCAACTTGGCCACTTGGGAAAATATATTAACACAAAAAGAAAATAGTTTGCATATGAATCTCTCACAATCAATCATTTGCAAATGACCCTCCATGCTCTTTAAATAGAAATCATGGACCAATCAAGTGTTAAGCCATGGATCAAGAGTCATATGTATCGAGGAGAAGATGAACTGTAGGATCATTTTATGTCTAGAACGTGGTGACCATCAAATAGATAATTACAAAAGCACACTAAAGAAAAACACTTTAACTAAAGACACATTAGACCAAGTTAATCGTAACTAACTCCTAAGTGTCTAAATATCCTAACATCCCCCCCTTAAGAACAACTTGGGATAGGATTGAAGGATTTACAAAGGTCACACAATAGGAAGAGGAAGGAGGCATTAGAGTCGATCAACCCTTAATGACAACTTATTGAACTCCTAACATAAATCGAAGCTTTGCAAACTTGGCTTCTGTAAGGGTCTTTCTGAAAATGTCAGTAACATGATCATTTGTACGGCCATAGAGCATTTCGAAAATGTGATCCTAAAGAAGATTTTTAATGAAGTAGTTCAATGTGTTTGTTGCACTTATGTTGAACTAGATCTTTGGCGAGTGGAATGGCACCATGATTTTCACATCAAAGTGTGGTCAGTTGTTGTTGCTTGAATCCAAACTCTAAAAATATTTGTGGAAGCCAAAAGGCTTCCTGACTTGCATTAACCGCAACTCGATACTCTGCTTCTGCTAAAGAAAGAGCAAGAGTACATTGTTTCTTACAAGCCCAAAACCAATACTGAACAGTGAAGACATAACCTGCAATAAACATTAGAGCATCAAGGTTGCTAGCACAATCATAATCAATGAAACCAACAAATAAGGGAGTCCCCCTTGAATTATAATGTATCATAAACTGAATTGTACCCCGAATATACTTAAGTATCCTTTTTGTTGCTTTCCAATGGAACTCTCATGGGGTGTTTGCATATACTAGGCAACAAGACCAACTGCAAAAGAAATATCAGGACAAGTATGAGTTAAATACAAAAGGCTACCAACCAACTAACAGTACAAAGTGGCATCTACTTTGGGTATAGTATACGTGGCAACAAATTTAACTCCAAAATGGAACGGAGATGGATCAAGTTTACAATATTCCATGTGAAAGGGGTGAAGAAGGTCACATGCATACTTAAACTACGAAAGGGGAATTCCTTCCTTAGTTTGCAAGACTTGGAGGCCAAGAAAATAACGCAAATGTCATGTCTATCATTTCAAATTTCTTCTTACGGCTTGATTTCACATGGATTAAAAGTTTCGGGTCAGTACTAATGAGTATAACATCATCAACATACAGAACTGTTAGAATTAGGGTAGTAAAGCAGAACAGAAGTATCTTTTAATTTTTAACTAGATCTTATATCCATAAAACAAGTCTACACTACTTGAATGGAGAAAACACCCAAGTGTGCCCAGATCTAAATAGTTTAGAAAAGATCTAGAATAAACATTAGATCTGATCTTCAATGTTGGAATGAAACTTGTACAGATCTAAGAGATCCGATAACATAGATAAAGAGTAAGACAGTGGTTCAGATCTATAATGCTGGACTTAGACTTTACATAGATCTACAGATCTAAAACAAACTGATCATAAACAGTAAATCACAATTATAGAAACAAGAGGTAAACTCAATATACAATCCAGATCTACAAACTGTCAATGTTGATACACAAATCTATATAGATCAAAAGTACTGAAGTCAAAACAAAGTTCAGATCTGAAAGTGATTAGTAGATAGCTTACCTTGTCCTGAAACCTTACCTCTGAAGAAGTCACAGCCACCACAAGAGATGCAGAACCATTTGTAATTATGCTCAGGCAAAGTTCAGCTCATAGATCCACCATATAGGTTGGATCTCTTGCCAAGAGATGAAAGATCTTTCTTGCCACCAAGGGAGTAGGACCACAAAGACTTCCTACAGTCAAACCCTCATGCAAACAGTGGGTGAAACATACAAACCCTCACATAGAAACGTAATGGACAAAACCCTTACTAAGGAAGGCCAAAAGCCAAAGGAAAAGGTCACGGTCTAAGTAGAAACAGGGTAAACACCCCACAGCAGAAGAGAGGGCGGCACACAGTCACATCACAGCAGTCATTTAAATGGGCCGTACCTCAGTCACCCCACACAGCAGCAAGCAGGAGAGGTCGGACCTTACACAACAGCAAACAAGGAGAGGTCGCACCTCATACACACTACACAGCATAATAGAAGGGGCCGCACCCTACAGGCTCACTCCAGCACAATAGAAGAGGCTGCACCCTACATGCTCACTCCACACAGCAGAAGAAGAGGGCCGCACCCTATAGACTTAGCCCACACAGCAGAAGGAGAGGGCCGCACCAACAGCAGTCCACACAACAAAGAAGATGGCCGCAGCAATTCAACAGTGGACAGCAAGAGGGCCGCAGCAATCTCAAACAGGCTCCAACAGCAATAGACAAGGCCGCAGCAAGGGAGAGAAGATCCGCTCACTCTAAAGACAAAAGATAATAATGATTGTGTAATGTGAGGGGTAGGGGGGGTTCTATTTATAGTTTATGATAGGGTATTAAAATTATAAATTAAACTAAAATAATTAATATAACATATTTAAATTAAATAATTTAAACATGATATAATAAACATTTAATTTAAACTTTAATTAACCCTTAATACAAAACAACATAAAACCCCAAATCACACAAACAAGGGTAGGAGAGGGTTAAGGAGGGTTTACAAGGTGGCAATACTC
>ML776900.1:30679-51499 GCA_009831015.1 Picea engelmannii | reverse complement strand
AAGCAGTTATCTGAAATGAAAGAGATCTAATGCATACATAAGAAGGTCATAATGATCAAATATGACACATACCATGATACCTCGGACCAAATACCTCATGAAGCAAGAGCCTTCTCCGATGCAAGGCCAAACCGGTAGTGATGAAGGCTGGTACTGCTGGCAGGACAAATCCGGCTGAGAAGAAGAAGATGGGTCCTCCAGGACCATGCTCAAGTCGCTCCTGCTCTCGTACTCCATGTCTAGGACTATGTGGGCCTCGAGACATGATCTCCTAGTTATCCCTAGATATCGGGGATAACAGTTCCATCGGTGATCCTAGAGATGGACCCATCCTCGTCACATGTTGGAGATTTCAAGCCAAATCCGCCACTCTTCTTTCCCATCTTATGGCAAAGACACGTGGCAATGGATTTAAGCCATGTTAGGGCTTCCGCCACCCACATGCGGGCGTCCCTTGCTATATTATCCCCCCCCCCTCGTCCGAGCATGAATACTTTGTCCTTCTTTCCCAGTTGCGTGCGTGCTCTCCCCTTCTTCACATGGACCATGTCATCTCCCCTGGCCCCTTTCTTACCTAGCCTTATGGTTCTTGTCCTTCCACTCATGGTGTTTGCGTCACCCCAGCTCTCCTTGGCATCAACCATGCAGGATAATGATTACACCACCTCTCGAAGTCATTCGATCGCTCTGTATGAGTGTATCTCTTGTTGAATGGATATGACAGGTGAAGCATTTCCTCCTTTGTGGTTGTTGTCCTTCACACAATGGAATGTGAATTTAAGAGGAACGCAATTGGGAATTACACAGAAGTATTCGGAGCCTGTGAGAAATTCGCCATTGGTTCAACGCTTGCTTGTTGTTTCACCGGAATTCACTTGTCCAACAACAGTTGTAAGGCTTCGCATCATGGCTAAGAGAAGTGCACATTGGAGAAGGGAGCCTCCGGAAGATGAACAATCAGATCTGGTGAACTCTGTCCAAGCTCTTCAAATTCAAGTTAATAGGCTATCAGTTGAAGTTCTTACTGCCCTGGAGATTTTGGTGGAGCATCATCAAGGCCAACAACAACTCTAGCATGAGTGTGCGGCTATCCGGTCCGAAGTGGAAGAGATGCACTCCAGGCCCAGTTCCCCGTCGCTAGCTCGCACAGTCACAACAAATTCACATGTGGCCTCTTCCCCTAGCCCCCTCCAGAACTTTCTGGACCTGGATTCGACACCAGATCCTCCAGAAGTTGTGTATGACAGGAAAGATCCCCCAGCTTAATAATTTCTAGTTATTGTGCTTCTATATTCTGATATTAGGGGTGTTCTACAGACTTTACCATGGGAATCATTTTGGAATTATGTATAAGCTTAAGCTAGTCTCTATTTTTCAGGGTAGTGTAGTTAGTTTTCCAACCGATTTTTGTTATTTTTGAAAAGGCTAATTTTGGGCCTTGTAAGCACTCATTCTACAAGTCCTCTTGCAACGTTTTTTAAATAAAATTTTCCCCAGTTTTCTTAAAAAAACATATTCACCCCCATTATCTGTTCGTAACTTTTGAAGTTGATATCCAGATTTTTTGTCTACGAGGACCTTGTAGGCCAAAAACGTGTCAAAACTCAACTCTTAAGTTTTAAGAAATAAACCCAAGTGTGTATGGAGAAGTCATCAATGAGAGCTAACAAGCACTTGAAACCAAACAAAGAAGCAGAAAGAAACGAACCACAGTAATCGCTATAAACAAGTTGCATGGGGATCGTGGCATGCCAAGAGGCACGTTTGTCAAAACTATCTCAATGATGTTTGTCAATAACATAATCGGAACAAACACCATCTTTGTGAGAAACAAGAGGGAGAACAATCACCATACTTTGTTTACATAGTTGTTGCAATGAGCAATAATTTAAATGACCAAATTGCTCATGTCATCGTTATGAGCAATAAAAATTGATGGAAAGGATGATGACCTAAACTTGTCAAATATGTACAACCTGGTAATATCATCAACAATTCCAGTTGTTAAGACATGCTTAGGAGCTTTTAAACCCTTGATTACAACTTGTTGAGGTGAAAACTCTTTTTTTTACCTTCACCTGAATGGGTGAATTGATATATTGATACAAGGTTGTAAGAAAGACTTGGAACACATAACACATCATGAAAATGGCCATCATCTAGCTAAATTGTTCCAGACCGTACAACATTAAGAGATTTATCATCACCAACAAATATTTGTTTTGAGATCTATCACCAACAAATATTTGTTTTGAGATCTGTCATCACCAACAAATATTTCTTTTATGTTACAATCGTTAAGAGTAGAAAAGACGGCTTTATGCTTAGCCATATGATAAAGTGCTCCAAAATCAATCAATGGCTCATTAGAAGAAAAGTAGATGTTGCATTGAAAGAAAAAACAAAAGCAAAAAGTGCATGTCCATGAGAAGAAGAGTTAAAAGACAATGGATCAAGACTGATATATTTCTTCTTCATTGTTATTTCTAAGGCTTCTGTCTTCTCGAAACATTTAGAATGTCTCTTGCCCACAAAAATTACAATGTGTCTTGGTCATCTTGCTTTTCAATTTAGTTCCTTTATCACCATTGAGAGTAGGAGCAGGTTGTGAGGGTTTGGGGCCCTTATTTTGTTTGTTGTTGCGAGAATGTTGCTTATGCAAATTCTTGGGGTCTTGCTTCAGATTGTGTCACTAAGGCTTTATTAGATGTATCTACAAGACTGATCACTCCAAGATGCAAGAGCTTATATTGCTCTCTAATGAGAGAATCGCAAAAAGCTTCAAAAGAAGGCATTTTGTATGTAGCCCCTTCACTGATCAGTGCTTCTCTAGTGGAGTGAAAATTAGATACAAAATACAATAGGCATTGTCAAGCTTAGCAGGAATAGCAGATATAAATTGGTCAATTGTTGATGATAGATTGTGATAGATTCATATGTAAACTATTTTCTTTTTGCATTAATATATTGCTTCTAGTGACCATGTTGGTTGGGGTCATGGTCTATTTCCTTCTTTCAAGGTTTAACCATGTAATACACTAGTGTATTGATTTTTGATCTATTTATGTAACAGTTGCCTTAAGGTATTCAACATGTGTGGATATACCATGTTTATCACTAGGATTTAACGCAATCAGCTAGCTTTCAACCTAGTGGGCTTGAATCTCATTATGTTTACCAAACACAGTTTCTAGCTTTTGTCGGCATCTAAGGCCTTAATGCCTTGAAGTTGAAACTGGAGATCACTGAAGATGGACATTTCAATTGATCCACCTGCTTTGTCATTTTTATTATTCCATTTGGCTCTCTCTAATAACTGAAGAGGGGCAATTTACGTTCCTAAGGTAATGAAGTAAAGTCCCCTTCTTTGTAGTAAATCCTCCATATGTGATTTCCATGAGAAGTAGCTTGCACTGGTTAGTAGGAGATCCTTTGGACTAACCATATTATAATATGCAAGTAAGATGGTTTCAAGAATAAAAACTGATTGTTCCAATGTAAAGAGATTTAAAAAATAGGTAGTTCCAAAAAAAAGACACTAGAAACAGACTTTAAATAACAATATTATGCCCACTTGAAAAAGACATAAAATGTAACCAAGGTGCCATGTGGCAAGTGAAGTTTGGTCCACATGGTGATAGATGCATGTTAAGGTTGTTAAGTTGTAAAGAGTAACAACAAATCTGTCCACCTTGTCTAAGTTTGTCTTATAAGCTCACTTTTACAAAAACGTTACTTTTATGATGTAAGTGACATGCTTTTATAAAATAAGTGAGAATCACTTTTACAATAAAGTTACTTTATAACTTAAAGTTGCATGCAAAAAATAACTTTTAAAAATTAATAATAAAGTTACTTTATGAGTGATTCACTTTTATAATTTAAGTGAAATGCACTTTACAATAAAGTTATTTCACAGCTTAAATTTCCATGCACTTTTACAAAAATAATTTAATAAAAAAAAAGGCTTCAACTACAAATCTATATTTTAATAAAGTAACAACCAACCAAGTGAACTATTACAAAAGATATAACAACTGTTAGAAAGAAGCAAGGAGACTTTTTTTATACTCAAAGCCTCCTTCATGTGCATGCCTACCTAGAAACCCTTGTTTTTGCCTACAAAAAACTTCAAACACCATTGCACACAAAAAAAGGAAATTTAAGATTAAAAAAAAACGAGATTTTACAAATTCAAGGTTAAATATCAAATCATATATCCAAAAAATGCAACTTGGTCTATCAAGAAAGAGCATATTTCTGATTTTCCAAAGACTGCACAAGGCACAACACAAGGCAAAGAGCATACATGGATCGAAAAGGGAGCAAACCAAAAATATAAACCAAAAAACAAAATGAAATATTAAAACAATAGGAAAGAGATTTTAAAAACCAAAAAAGTTAAATTATATACCCCTAGATCTAATATAAATGGTCATATCTTGCACAAATAGAAAACTTTTCAGGTGAAACAAAAAGGGTTTCCAATTGAAAACAGTGCTCCCGACGTGCTGGAGCGATTAACTAAACTCAGAAATGCTCAAAAATAACAAAATTCAGTAGTCCTTTGATGCATGCATCAACACAAGTTCAAGATCTTGATCAACAACAGAGGCGAGTCTTCATAGGAGTTATGGTACCATGTTTGATAAACAAGGTATATCCACACAAGTCAAACACGTTACCACTCACACAAATAGATCAAAACTCTGTACACCAATGTATGACATGGTTCAAACCCTCAAATTGGAAAACAATCACACTGCCCCAACCAACATGGCCACTTGAAGCAATACACTAATGCAAAAAGAAAATAGTTCACATATAAATCTCTCAGGAGTCAGAATTGATCATCAACACATGACCCTCCATGCTCTCTAAATAGAGATCATGGATCAAACAAGTGTTAAGCCACGAATCAAGTGTTCATTAACATCGAAGATAAGATGAACCGCCAAATCACTTTATGTCTAGAACATAATCGTCGCTATAGGATTAGAAAATTACAAAAGCACTAAAGAAACACACTTTAGCTAAAGACAAATCAAACCAAGTTGATCTTAACTAACTTCTAAGTGTCTAAATACCCTAACTTTCCCATCATAAAATTGTCTCTACTCAGATGTGCAAGACAAAAACATCAAAGAACAGTTGCCATCATAAATATGCACAACAAAGACTACTACTATGTCCAATCAATCAATGAGATCAATGAGGATTGTACGAATGTACAGTGGATGACACGAATCAATAGTAGGTCATCAAACATGTGCTCCAATTCAGCCACAACCAATCATCAATTCAACCACAATAAGCCCTAATAATTGATATCAAACCAAGGTTTTGCCTTTTATGCTTCTTCACTAAAGATTTATAAGAAACACTATTAGCATACAAATAGGGAGTCCAATCTTGGATAGAGAGCAAGATTACCTCAAATCATGAAGATTAAGTTGTTGATACAACTCAAATGTGGATAGCAAAGAATCTGGTTCTAGCTAAACATAAGGTACGAGATGTGATTCTGCTAATCAATATTGGATTCAAGTTTTGGCACAGAAAAATCATCAAATGATGTAGTAGATGGTGTGGGATATGGTTCCTGCAAAATAGTAGTAGAAGGATCATGATGGCTTGCATCTAGTAAAGAAGTCTCAAAATATCCAAAGTTTGCTCTCACCAATGTCAGATCAGCTTAAATAGGATTGACAACCCATGTCCATGCTTACCAAGACCACAATCGATATAACTCATATGACAAAGCAATTTGGAACCAAACCCTTTAGTATGCTTCTCAAACTCAACGAGATTGCTCATGACTAGCCAACAATGCAAGAGAATAAGTGGTATCAAGAAAAATTGGATATCATTTTGCAGAGAATCGAGTGTTGTTTCCTTCTCCTTTAATTCATCCATGAGCTTTTGATTTATAAGATTCAAGTTTCCTTCCATCTTATTAATATGCAAGGTTCACTTATCAAAATTTTCATGATACCTTTTACCAAGACCAACAAGACTTGAATCCCTATCAAAGTAATGAAATGAGTCTTTTTTGAATTAAAGCTTCCTTTGATTATTAATATCAACAATTTGTACAGGGCTTTAATACAAAAAGGCAAACCATGAATGCAATGTCCAGGGGCATGATGCAAAAAGCAAAAAAATAGGTGCACTACCTTAGGCCAAAGCACCCACAAACATGATGCAAAAAACAAAACATGTGCACTTACTTAGACCAAAGCACCCATAAAAACAATGCAAAAAAAGTGAGATAGCTTAAGCCAAAACACTCATAGTCATATCTTTAACTCAACAAATTATCTTGAAACCAAAGAGCTAAAAAAATCAAATGACAAAGACCAAAACCTCAAGCAAGGAAAGTTTTGAACACCATCCATTATTTCATCTTTTTTACCTCTTAACTCTCTCACTTCTTGTAGAAGATTCTTATTGAGGGCATGCAAATTGAGGATGAGCTTTTTAGCCAGCTGATTTCAAAGTTGAGTAATGGTATTCTATTGATTGGCATCGATAACTTGCAGAACACAACGACTTCATTACAGGATTCAAAATCAGAGTCACGTTGCCATCCTTATACACACTTACAAACGTGGAGAAGTCTCAAACCCACTTGGTGTGTCCTTGGAGGCACAAGCCTAAGTCCGGACCCACTGTCACCTCAATCCGGACTTCTTCCGTCTAGGCTCACTCCTAAGGAAGCCAAGGGGGGTAGACCCTATTTAACTAAGTTAAGTTTAATTGATGATCTATGAGTTAATGTGGTTTTTATTAGGGAAACCCAACCCAATGACAAGCAAACAATGCAAATGCAAATCTTTCAATGACAGGCAAACCCTTTCTTTGATAATATAATAATGAGACCAGTGCCTAAAGATTAACAAAATGGAGTCAATGAGGTAGACAACAAAAGTACAATTATTCAAAAATGAACAATGTTATGAGATATCCACAATGAGAAGTAATTTTACACTTAGACAAATCATGTTCCAACAAATAAAGAATGCTAGAAACCAATAAAAAGAAATGTGTTAATACATATGAATATCCACAATGCAAGTAAATAGCTTGAAATGAAAAATTGCTTGGAAAGTAAAATCACATGAAAAGTAAATTATTTGAAAATAACTTGCTTGCAAACGTAAATGTTGTGAGAGAGTGTGCGGGTTAAATTTAGTAGTTTTGTAAGTCTCTCTTGAATTAAAGGGCAAAATTATTGTGAAGGATGCAAGCCTAGACTATGTGACTACCCCCCAAATATTTATCCCCTCAACCAAAAGGAAGTGTTGGGTGCTGAAGAAGAAGGACAAACAAGGTCCTTCCCTAACTCATAGGTCAAATCCGGAATACTTGGGCGCCCAAGCAAAGAGGACACGTAGTGCCGTGAAGTCGTCCCTGAGTTCAACCCCTTGTAGCCTCCCAAGTCACCATTTTTTGTGGCAAAGGCAATAAAAACTAGGTGCCTAATTATACTAACCACTCAATCCTTTGCCCTTTCTTAGTTACCCAAGATCCACAAAGTGGCAAGGAGAGGGAATATAGGGCAAAGGCGAGGCAAAATTTTGATTACTTTTTGACAAAAGAATTTACACTAGCCTTCACGACATTGCATGGTTGGCAGGGCCAAACAAACACAATGCAAGGTGTGGGCGAAAATTTGCAATTAAAATGACTTGGAAATTAAAAAACATCCTCACAACAATGACACAAGATGGAGGACAAGCCTACCGGTTTTGGCCAAGGTGAGTAAAAAATAAAAAATTGCAGAAAATTAAATCTAGACCTAACCTTCACGATATTGCATGGATTGGAATAGCCAATCACTTTGCAAGGTGTGGGCAAAATACACAAATTATTTACACTTTTAAGAAAAGCTTAGAGTGGAGAGAATGCAAGCCCAAGAGACTCTCTTCGGTTGCCTACAATGTTTAGAAAGTGAAATAGAGAAGAGTGTTTGGTACCAAGACCCTTGGATGTCTCCTTGGGTGTCTTGGGGCCAAAAAGATGCAGAAATCCTCTTCTAACCTGCAAAAAACCTGCAAAAAAAATAGCAAGATCTTCTTGCTGGAAATTGCTAAAATGACTTGGAAAAGATTATTTCAGATTACCACAATGAACAGAAATGATTAAATAAAAAAATTTGAACACGAAAGAGAGATTAGATTGCAAATTTTTATGAAAATATAGCCTAAAAAAAGATGGATATACAGCTGAAAAATAAAACCAGAAAATTATAGAAGTTTTATGTGGCTAAAAAAGATGGATTTCCAGATCTGAAATCCCTTCTCCAATCCTATGGTAACCTGCAGATTTTTGTAAACCCTTGCTACAAAATACAAAGAAGGTGACTGTGATCTAACAACTTGCAAAATACTTTCCAAATCAATTAGAAACAGCTCACAAAGATCAATAGTAAGACTACTACTAATCTATCCCAAGCAAAATACTTTGCTTGGGTCTCCAAGTAAAAATATGAGCAAGGAAATACAAAAGAAATGAATTGCAGCAATATTACCTCATAAACAACAAACAATGGCTCCAAGAATACTCCAAGAGACACAAGATATCCTCAAAAGCTTCTATTTTATTAAGAAAGAAAAGATTTTCGCAATGATACCAAGAATCATGCGAGAAAATGGGGAAGAATGAGGAAGAGATGGGAAAGATTTTGGCATAGTAGAGTTGTTGTGAGAATAGATTATGAAGTTAGGAGGGGTAGGCATTCTTTTATACTTGGGAGAGAGGAAGAACCCCTCTTGGATGAGCTACAAGTGTCACCCATCCAAGAGAGATAGACAAAGTCAAGGAAAAGACACTTTTAGGGTTTTGGTAGTAAGTTAGGGTTTGAGGGGTGAGATGTGAAGGGGGAAAACACCTTTTGACTTGTCAAACATGAGGTTAGGCTATAGGAAGGGCGAAATTAGGGTTTCAGCACTTTTTTCACTTTAATTTTTTACTTTCCCTAAATTCCTGAGGAAGGGGGATGCACTTTTCACTAGGGAGACATCACTTTTGGTTGTTGGCTTAGCATGGGGGGTGTTTTGTTGAGATTATATACCTTGGGAGGTGTTCCCCATGTGTTTGTGAGCTCTTAAACACATGTGGGAAGTACTATGTACTTTGTGCCTTGTACTTTATGTCTAATTTCACTTTGACTTAGGAGATTTAAGTCAAAAGTGAAATTTGGTCATTTATCCCTAAAATGACTATTCATTCACTTTGTGGGGGAATTAGGAGACATAAAGTGAACTTAGGGAACTTAACCCAAGTGGGTTTGAGAGTGAGATTATTATGGGATGATCTCAACCTTTGATTAGTCTTGAGAAGGGATGATCTCAACCGTCTATCATTTAGGTTTCCTTATGGAGGTTCAAGAGGGAAGCAAAGGAGGAGGAGGAGCTCATTCACTCATTTGTTCACTTGGAGAGTTTGAGAGAGAGCATGAGCATTAGGTTTCAGGCATTGAAAGAGGCTAGCTTGGGCGCTTCCATCCATGGAGACAGCCAGCAAGCTTAGGGCCTCAGTTATTTAGTGGGGAGGTTCTTGCTTGGAGGAGGGCGCATCAAAGCTCAAATTGCAGTGAGGTCTGTTTCAGAGGGAGGCTACTCATCAGTATCAGAGTACTATGGAGGGGTTTCTTCATCAGAGCTTCCAGTTGGATTCTGGATCCAGTTCAGTGGTCTTGTCAGCATTTATGGAGGGCGCACCATCCTAGGGCGCTCTTGCTTTCGTTGGACTTGTGTTGCAGTTTGGATCAAGCTGCTATTGTATCAGGTTCTTCTATATATTGTACTTGTTGTATTCCACCTTCCATTCTCCCTATATATACACTTATATTCCAAATTGGTTTTCCTCGGGGGGGTTTTATCCATGGTCATTTTGACCAAAAATACCTGTGTTCAATTTCATGTATGTTAGAGTTTAGAACTACTGTATTTTCAGCTGTAAAGATCTCTAGGTGTGTTACATATATTTTGGTATGCATGTGCTAACCCTTGGTGACTAAAACTACATGCTAGAGCACCTAAATTGCTTATGTAACCGTAACAATTTAGCAAAAAAGTTCAATATTTCTGGAAGGAGAGCATGCGAGAACCTCGGAATCTACAAAACCAAGTGCTCATCAATATCCAACATAAATACATGTGTAAAAGCATAAGACATAATGAAATGTTATTAACAATAATCACATAAATAAAATGACTATACAAATGAACTATATACATAAATGAAATAATGACAAAACTGAAAGAATCAAAGGAAAAAGGTTAGAGATACGTTACAAAGGATGCCCCTTTGGACACCAAATGGGTGCGTTGAAGATCATTTGAAAAATAACTTGAGTTGTTGACCATTCCTTGGAATATTCATGGGCTCACCATCCAAGTGGCTAAGGTGGAAAGAATTATGACCGTCCACATTATGGATGAGGTAAGATCCCATGTGTCTAAAGAATCCTTGTCCAGGTTGAGTCGTTGAAGACCATTTTCGAAGTTTTATCAACTTGGAGTTTTTCTTGAGAATGGACCACCCAAGCAACATGTGTTTTCCTTTATTAACCGAACTTTGAAGTTTGGCAAACCTTGTGAAACTTTGAAAAAATTATGAATCAAACTGTCATGGTGGAAGGTCAACCATTGTTCATAATGATCTGGAATTTGTAAATTGAAACTGCCTTCCAGGTTCCCATTATCTTGCAATTAATCATCTGATGGTTGAGAGGTTGGATATGGAACTGTCAAGGAAACCACTTCATTGTCTTTAATAAAGTTGTCAAAGACCTCTGAAGAGATGAGTTCTTCGGCAAGAGGGTGGGGATTTGAATTCTCTAGATATTCAACAATTTCAAACACAAATTCCTCCTGATCAATCAATGACTCATCCTCAATCTCTTCCGCAATTTCCAAATGAGATTCATCTTCATGTTCATTGTGAAGCGTAGGCTCTAGAGGGTCTAAATATTCAATACAAGCTTCTTCCTCTGCAAGGCGAGCCTCCATGGCCTTCAACTGTTCATCCATGGCCTCAAATTGTTCATCCATGGCATCAAACTGTTTTGCATGGGCAAATTGCATGTCCTAAATGATTTCTTTAAGCTTCTTAATGGAATCTGGTGATGTATCTATCTTAGCATCTGGACTGATTAACATTATATCTGGAGGTTTCTTCTCCTTCCATTTTTCAATAAAAGCATCAATCAATTCAATGTAAGTTTTAACCTGTTTATCCTTGAGTTTTGTAAACCAATCAAGATCATCATCATCAAAGGATAATACAAACAATTTCATTTTCACATCTTCATACGAGTCATTGTTACACCATTTACCGTCGCAATGAGAGACATTCCTCTTATCGCACAATTTGTACTTTGATAGAAGGAAAGGTTAAAGGAGGGAAAATTGGCGTAACTGGAGACTAATCCTATCATTGTCACCTCAATAGGATGTCTCTTTCTATTTAGGGTGGTAGGCCCAGGGGACACATCCCCGGTGACCTGGGGGTTTGAGAAGGCAAGGTCAAAATGGCTAGGTAAGGATCCCCTCTCACAAGTCACCACCGATCAGAAAGTCCTAGTTTTATAACCAATGAAATGATAATGTATCAAAGTGTACCTGCCTGGAACAAAGCAACAAGAAACTATGTATATTTGCAAGTACACTTGTTGGTTAGCACTTCATAAAACCATAGACTTTCTTGATAAAAAGCAATTCGTTGAATATGATGAAGTAAACAGAAAATTATAACAGCAATCTTTCTAGTGCAATACTTCACATTAAATGTCTTGAAATAGCTTCAAAATGACTAAGAATCATTAACCATTGAAATCATAATACTAGCATTTGATAGAAGCAAACAAGACAAGGTAATAATCAGCCTTTTCAATTTCTTTTATGAGCTTTTAATGTTGCATCTTTATGGTTGTAGCTTACTTTAGTAACAGCAGCAATATTGTTAGTTGGTTAGGCTATTCTAGGGTTAGGAATAGTTAGTAGGAAGCTCAACGAATAGGTTCTGAAGGTTGTTTTGATCAATCAATCAAAAGAGGGCTTAGACTAGTGCTTTAGGGCAAATGGAGTCAATAATGCAGCAGCAAATGTTGAAGAAAAATGATAATAGAAGAGTTTAAGACAAGAGAGATTAAGAGATTGGAGTGTTGGTAACCCAAGGCTCTAATTATCAAACCCTAAGGGGAAACTAGCTACTAAGGTGTAGGTAACCCTAGGCCTTAGTAGATTTCCTCCCTCTCTAACTCAAAGATGAAGCAAAATCGGCTAAGATGAAGCAATGGATACTAAGGTTTTGCAATGGCAAGGCCTTAGCTCATGCTTCAAGAAAATTGGCCTTTTGACAAGATCTAGTAAGTGAAAGCTTTTGAAGCTAGGACAATAACATGTGCTAGTCTTCCTAGGGTTTAATCAAGCAATTTCATAATCTTGAATGTAAATGCAAGACAAATAAAACTATAACCATTCAATTAAGAAGAATTGCAGAAAATCCACTTACATACATCAAGAATTCATCAAGAAGAACCCTAGTTGAACACATCCACCAAGAACTTTGCCAAAATAAGCCTCCTTCAACAAGTGCGCCTAAAATTTCAGCCAAGAAACCCTAAGGAGGGCACAAATTTCAGTCCTCACAAGTGTGAGTGAAAGATGATCAATAATAAGAGTGATTTTCCCCTTATTTATACAATTACAAAGACCAGAATTAGGTCAAAAAGGTCAACATGGCCTGTTACACATAATATCCAGTTTTTACATTAAAAGTCATAATTAAACCCTAAAACAAGTTGTAAAGGTGACGTCATGCCCTTTTAGGGTGACGTTAGGCCCTTTTTGGGAAACGTTGGCCTCCTTGGGCTTCAGGAACCTGCCACACGTGTCACTTGGCACACAACTGCCTCCAAAACATCCAAAACGTTGGGTGACCTGGGTGACGTCATGGGCCTTCCAAGGCCTACATCATGGTGTAAAGGACACAACCCCCTAGGTCCAGGCCTGTCAAGCTGCCCCTGGTGAAACGTCCTCCTCTCTCTCTGTGCAAATCCCCTGATTTGTCTCTGCCCCTGGCTGGGGTCTCAGCATCCATCAAGTGGGCTTTTAGCCCTATGGAGTTCCGAACTAATCATCTCCCCATATGTACCTATCCATCGGGTGTGGCCCTGCAACATCAACAAATATGCCCTCCATGGGCTCATAAGTCACAGGGATCATAGCAATGTCAATCACATCTAATCATCAAGTTATTTAAACATGTGCATGAAACCCCCTTTACCTGGACAAGTGTTGAAAGACATTATGCTATTCTACAGGCCAAGTTTGGAGAAGATGCTAGGACGTCCTATTGGGCTAATGCTCATTGGATGTGGGATGTTCCCGGGTGAAATCAAATCCAAGCCATGTGGGTGGATGAGGTGGTAAGGGATGTCTGGGCAATGGGTGCAATGATAGCAGGGAAATGTATGGCTTACCTGTGGGTGCCTCTAAAAAGGGTGAGCTGCACATTGTCATGGATGCAAATGTTTCCTAGCCCATTCATGCCTTTTATCTTTTATTCTTTTTTGCTTTTTCTTTCAAGAGGCTAGTTACAGGACACTGCCCTGGCGTGGTGACCTGTGGTGGCAATGTTACCCACAAGCATTTCACGGAAATGAGAAGGTTGGCTCGTGATGAGACCCCCTTTCTCTTGGCTATGCCACCAAGAGCCACTACCCTGGCATGGTGACCAGCTGTTGGTAGTGTCATACCGCTACATGCCCATGGACCTAATAGGCTGGCTCGTGATGAGACCCCCTATCCTCTAACTAGGTCTTGATTTATTATTTTTTATGGGTCCCTTTGTTTCTTGCTGAGAAGCTTTTTATTACTTTCTCGAGGATCCCTGGGCGAAGCATCTCAACGATTCATTCTTTTGGCTTTTGTCTTTTGCCAGCTACTTTAACCCTCTGGGCCTTTAGCCCCTTCTTCCCACAAGGCAAGGTACAACCTTTAGATATTTGGCCAACCCAATGTCCGAACCAATGTAATGGGATGGATGAGCAGGAAAAAGATGAAAGGTGGTAAGTATGGTGGGAGCAGACGATGACCTCTCATGAATCCCCCCAATGGCAACTCAAACCCTATGAGAACCAGCTTACTAGGGCATCCTGTCATTCCCCCAGGTGTGATCAAGTGGAAAGGCATAAGGTCCAAGCACACGTTAGAAGCAAAAAGAATTAAATGCACATATTCAAAAGTTTTTAGGATCAGAGTGACACATACCATGATACTTGGACTCATTACCTCATGGAGCAAGAACAATCTTTGTTGCAAGACCAGGCAGATGTGATGGATGTTGTTGCTACTGACAAAGTGGAGGCGCTGAAGAAGGAAAGGATGGGCTCTCCAGGGCCATGCTCAAGTCGATCTAGCTCTCGGTACTCCATGTCTAGGACATGTGGGCCTTGAGACATAATCTCCTTAGTTATCCCTAGGCTAGGGGATAACAATTCCTAACATGATGTCTAGCATCGACCATATTATCACCTTCAAAGCAAGGCAAATTTTGTAAAGCTTTTTCTGGAATCATATGTTGATAATCACTAATTGCAAAAAAATTAATAGGTCTAAAAAGATCATCCATTTCTAAACTAGATTCATGAAAAAAAAAGGTCTACAGAAATGGACTGGGACCCAAAAATTACTAAGGATCCTATGCGAAGAAAGCTTGCCTAACTTCCTCCAAAAACCATTTCAAGTTCAAGATGAAGCTACACAAGCTGTGAGTGTCTTCTTGAAGAATACTTTGTCAAATTATTTTGAAGTGGAGTCGCCAAATGATCAAGCTTATTCTAAACAAACAAGAAGCATCAAATAAAGCAAAAACAAGAAAGAAACAAAAATTTGTAGGATTAGGTGTCGTATGATTATTATGTACAAACAAGAGATGTATATCAGAGATTGCTTCTTCTCCAAGACTTTCAAGTAGCCTATGAGGAGCAACTCTGTTTATTCTCCTCCCGTACACCTTTTCAGGTTCAAGAAAGGAATAAACCAACCCTTGCGGATTGCTCCTGGTAGTATACCTCAAAGAATTATCAAATGGAGTTGCCACTTGGAGACTAAGCAATGTCGAATAACACAACTCAAGGAAAACAAAAATTAGGGAAAAGTTTTATTACTTAGTTTTTAAAGAATTAATTAGAGTTTGTCAATTAACCAAGGATAAGAGACTTATCCCCGGCAACGGCGCCAAAGATGTTGTCGTTCTTATACACACCTACAAACGTGGAGAAGTCTCCAACCCACTTGGTGTGTCCTTGGAGGCACAAGCCTAAGTCAGGACACGTTGTCACCTCAATCTGGACTTCTTCCGTCTAGGCTCACTCCCAAGTTAAGTTTAATTGATGATCTAGAAGTTAATTCGGTTTTTATTAGGGAAACCCAACCCAATGACAAGCAAACAATGCAAATGCAAATCTTTCAATGACAGGCAAACCCTTTCTTTGATAATACAATAATGAAACCAATGCCTAAAGATTAACAAAATGGAGTCAATGAGGTATACAACAAAAGTACAATTATACAAGAATGAACAATGTTATGAGATATCCACAATGAGACGTAATTTTACACTTAGACAAATTATGTTCCAACAGATAAAGAATGCTATAAACCAATAAAAAGAAATGTGTTAATCCATTGGAATATCCACAATGCAAGTAAATAGCTTGAAATGAAAGATTGTTTGGAAAGTAAAATCAGATGAAAAGTAAATTACTTGAAAATAACTTGCTTGCAAAAGTAAATGTTGTGAGAGAGTGTGTAGGTTGATTTTAGTAGTTTTTTAAGTCTCTCTTGAATTAAAGGGGAAAATTAATGTGAAGGATGCAAGCCTAGACTATGTGACTACCCCAAATCTTTATCCCCTCAACCAAAAGGAAGTGTTGGGTGCTCAAGAAAAAGGACATACAAGGTCCTTCCCTAACTCCACAGGTCAAATCCGAAATGCTTGGGCGCTCAAGCAAGGAGGACACGTAGTGTCGTGAAGTAAGCTCTCCATAGGAAGCTCTCTAGTAAGCTTGAGCACAGACACCTCAGAGCTAAGGGACAAGCAGGATTTCGACCTACTCATCAGACCATTGATCACATCTTTACCCTCCAAGACATCATTGAGGAGGCACGACATTGATCTTCAAAAGTCTATTGCTTCTTTGTAGATTTTCGAAAAGATTTCGACTTCGTCCCGAGAGAAGCCATGTTCCAGAGGCTCAGAGACATTGGCATCTCTCATACCTTATGACTGCCATCATGCGCCTCTATGAGTCGGTTCTTGGTTGCCTCCGCACAGTTCAGGGATGTCAGATTTCATCAAGAGTACCATCAAAGTTAAATGGGGTTGCCCCTATCCCCAACATTGTTTGGGATTTACATTGATGAGCTAGAGACCTTTCTCCACGAGCATATCTAGGACAGTTACAAGTGTCTCCTCCACTAGGTTCTGATATCCATATTACTTTTCATCGATGATGTGGTCCTCGTATCCTTGTCTCCAGCGAGATTTCAAAGACAATTGGATACCCTAGGTTTCTTTTGTGACGTTCGACAATTGACAGTCAACTTGGGTAAAACCAAGGTTATGATCTTCAACAGGTTGAAGAAATTCGTACACCTTCACTTCTTCAGCGGGAGGATATCGAGATCACCAGCGTCTACACGTACTTGGGAGTACAGTTTTTTGGACCTCGATTCAGTTTGCGACCGGCCCTCCAGCCTCGGATCGCTAAGGATTATGGGTCTTTGGCCCTTCTTGAGAGACAGTGTTTCTGCCACCAATTCCAGGAAATCTCATCCAAGATGTCTCTCATGGACTCCCTTATCCAACCCATTGTTCTATATGGCTCAGAGATCTAGGGGCCCTCCTTATTAGAATTTGAATGGGCCTCAGTTGAGAGAGTCTAAACCCTTCTCCTCCGCCACATCATTAGATGCAAGCAGACAGTTCCTCATCACATCATCCTAGCAGAGTTTGGGGATCTGCCCTTCCGACTTGAGGCAGTGTTCATACTAGTCTCTTTTCTACATCACCTCTGGTGCTGAGACGACTCAGCGAAGGGGCAAGACAGGTACTCATACTTGGCTTAGTGCTCCTATGAGACCATTGCCCTCTCTAGCCCATTGGGTCGGGCTCAAGGTTGGTTTGCAGGAGTTTCAGATCTTCTAGGGTCCGTGGGTATTCAGATTGATCGCCTCCCCCCGTTTCAATT
Source organism: Picea engelmannii (assembly GCA_009831015.1). Classification (NCBI taxonomy): domain Eukaryota; kingdom Viridiplantae; phylum Streptophyta; class Pinopsida; order Pinales; family Pinaceae; genus Picea; species Picea engelmannii. The sequence continues at coordinate 34,233 of ML776900.1, read as the reverse complement.
TTCTTTAGATGTACCCGACCATCTCCTACCGACCAGACAAGTGTTGAGCAAGATTATCATAGAGGACATTTACAGGTAGTTTATCTAGATCACTTGGGTTAACCTCTCTAGTGGGTTACACCCAAAGATGGTGTTTTATGTTGAGCATTTCTTGGAGCTTAGGGATGGGCTCATTGTTCAACCACAATATACATTTCGACACTGGGCACATGCTCTTCGCATTCCTCTAGGCCAACTCAGAGTGGGTTCTCATAGACTTCAGGTAGAGACGAACCACCAGATCGACCAACCAGAAAGGATCTGTCAGTTATGTCGGCTACAGGAGGTCAAGACTGAGGAGCACTTCATCTTCTGGTGCCCCATCCACTATGAGATCAGGGGGCGGTTTCATTGCTTATTCAGGGGGACTCAAACTCTCACAAGCTTCTTCAGATATTTGGATCAGTGGTGTTTAGCCTTATACATACATGAGGCCCTCATCTCCAATCCCATACCCTTCATCCTCCTATGAGACCAAACCCTATTCAAAAGATCACCTCCTTCTCGGTGCTACCCTCAGGAAGCGGCACTGAGAGACAGAATGAAACTAGCGCAACCACAGACTCTAGATCAATGCACACCTATGGGACCTTCCCTCATCCCACGAGATTTCAACAACATAGCCAGACTAGATCCTCTTCGAGAAAACGGATGAGATCCCCTAGACCTCGTCGATGCACTGCCTCTACTTGTCAGTAGTGCAACAGGCAATCCAGGCACCCCACCACCCTCAGGACAACCAACTATACTCATATTTCTTCATTCGGCCTTGGATGGTAAGAGAGATGGATCCATTCCCTGACAGATCTACTTTCTTTCTTCTAGTTCCTCTTGTCCTTGGATCTTCTCCTACGATGCACCCCATCATCAACGCAGGTATCTCAACTCGAGGCCGAGCGTTCTTCATGACTCGGAGTAGATCTCACTTTGTACTACTTTACCTTATTGCACTTTACTTTTTGCATATCAGCTTTTATAGGAGATCTTTTGGTACTCTTGCATCGTATTGACATCATTGTACTCAGCAGTCCCTTTGACCTACTTTTGTGGTCATTGTTATCCCCTACTTTCAGGGATAACTAGGAGATCATGTCTCAAGGCCCACAGGTCCTAGACATGGAGTACCGAGAGAAAGATTGACTTCAGCATGGCCCTGGAAGGCCCACTTTTTCTCTCTTCCAGCATCCTTATCCTATCAACAGCAGCAGCCATCCACCACCATCGGCTTGGTCTTGTGTCAGAGAGGGTTCTTGCTTCATGAGGTTATTAGTTCAGGTATCATGGTATGTGTCACTTTCATCATCAAACCATTGAATATATGCATCCGATTCCTTTTATTTCTAACAACTGCTTGGATCTTACACTTGCCCACTTAACCATGTTTTGGGGATTGACAGGATGTCCTAGTAAGCCTTTGTCTGTTGGTTTTGGTTAGCCATTGGGGGTCATCTCTGAGAAAGCCATCGTCCGCTCCCTTCACAGCTTCACTTTTCCATTTTGTATCCCGCTCACCTGTCCCATTCCACTTGTCCGGGCACTGGGTTGACCTATTTTTAGGGTTGCACCTTATCTAGTGGGAAGAAGGGGCTAAAGGCCCAGAAGGTAAAAGCAAGCTGGTAAAAGATAAAATCCTAAGAATAAGACCTCGAGATGTTTCGCCCAGGGATCCCCGAGAAAGCAATAAAAGGCTTCTCAATAAGAAACAAGAGGAACCCTAAAAATAACAAAACAAGACCTAATCAGAGGATAGGGGGTCTCATCACGAGCCAGCCTATTAGGTCCATGGGTACCTAGCAGTATGACATTGCCATCAGCTGGTTACCACGCCAGGGCAGTGACCCTTGGTTGCATGGCCAAGGGAAAGGGGTCTCACCACGAGCCAGCCTTCTCATTTCTGTGAAATTACTTGTGGGTAACGCTGTCACCATTGGTCACCATGTCAGGGCAGTGTCCCCTGATTATCTCTTGAGCAAAAGAAAAGAAAGGAAGTAATAAAAGATAAAATAACAAAAGAGAACAAAAGGCATGAATGGGCTTGGAAAGAATTGCATCCATGACAGGTACAGCTCGCCTTCTACAAAGGCACCCACAGATAACATCTTGCATCCTTGGCCTTCATTGCACCCACCTGCTTGGACATCCCTTTACCACTTCATCCACTTACATGGCTTGGAAGAGGTCTCTTCCGGGAACTTCCCTTTACTCAGTGGACATTAGCCCAGTAGGATGCTTTGTCCTTTTCCCAGACTTGTATTGTAGGTTTGTGTAACGTCTTTGAGCTATTGATTGATCTATCAGGGGTTTTATGCATATGTTTATTAATATTGATGATGAAATGTTATTGACATTGCTATGATCCTTGTGACTGATGAGCCCATGGAGGGTGTAGCTTTTGATGTGCAGGACCATGCCCGACGGACAGGTACCATCTTGAACCAGTACACATGGGGAGATGATCAGTTCGGACCTCCATGGGGCTGAAGAGCCCACCAGGTGGATGTTGAGACCCCATCAGGGGGCAGAAACAGGATGGAGATGGATCCAAAGTTTTGCGTTGTTATCGCTCAGTTTGTAGTTTAGGTTATATACTGGAGGATAAGGATCAACCTGGCGTAACAGGAGCTTCCCCACCCACTGTCACCTCGATGGGGGGCTCTTTCTATTCAGGGTGGCCAAACCCAAGGGAGACGTCCCTGGCAATCTGGGGTTTTGAAAGGCAAAGGTTTAGAGGATCAAGGCAAATTTTCCCTTTCACAGATTACCGCCAAGAAGACAGTCAAAAAGAAGATACACCACAGAGGAGGCACCTGTTTGCGAGACAAGGCAACAATAACACTAATACATGCAATAGTGGTTAATACTTCTTTAATCAATGACTATCAATATTATATATGAACACATACAGCAGTAATTATTGACGAAGTCAATGATTGCAATAATAACTATGGCTTATAATATTACTTCTCAATAAATACAGAATGATATAGCATTCAATAGAGATGATTAATCCTTGAATTAACACAATGCATCGAATATCATTAAATGCTCATATATAACAGGAGTGCTGCGTCACTATGCTAGAGGTGACGTCAGACTTGTTCTAGGGTTAGTAATATAGACAAAGAGATCAACGTTTTGCAAATAGGACAATGAAATTTATCAACACATCAATGTCTATCATCAGATGACTAGGCCGCAATGTTTTCTATCAACCAAAGGCTCAAATAAAACATGACATCATCATTAATCTAGGGTTAGTAGACGTTAGGGTTAGTTAGGGTTTCAAATTTAAGAGTTTTGAAAGAGTTGTTTTGGCACCACAAGCTCAACGTTGAAGAGATAGACTAGTGCCTTAGGGTATTATGGAGTCAAAAACAAGGGCAAGATCTTGGGAGAATCAAAATCTAAGGACTGGAGAGTTAGGTTCTATGGTGCTGCAATGGCAGGGCCCTAGAATCAAAACCCTAAGGGGAGGAGGCTCATTCCGGTGTTGCTTAAGCAAGGCCTCATGCTCC
>ML776900.1:6652-19760 GCA_009831015.1 Picea engelmannii | reverse complement strand
TGTTTTCTCTAATATTACCCCATATGAGGGTGAGGGGGGGAGTGGGGAGGGGTAATATTAGAAAAAACATAATATATATTATGTTTTCTCTAATATTACCCTGATATGAGGGTGAGGGTGGGGATGGGGGTAATATTAGAAAAAACATAATATATATATATATATATATATATATATATATAACAGACGCCCACGTGATGCTCCACTTGCAAGGATTTTTGGAAAATGATGCTCTCGATGCACTAGCTCTGCTCCACTCCGACAACCTTGCCTCACACTTATACATAGCGTTTATATTCAAAAAAAACATGGAGAAAGACAAATTAGTTGCAACATATATGAAAACATGCATATGTGTGCTACTTGTAAATGAATACTACATTATTATGAAGTTAGAAATGCCATCCATAGTGTATTAATGATTATATTGATACTTTGAAAGAAAACATTATGAATAAACAAGCAAGAACATTTAAATGACAAACATAAATGACAAATAATGTTCCACCTTCACTTATATCGGGATCCACATCATTAGTATCATCCTTTCCCTCTTGTCTAGCCTTTGCTTCTACATCGATCCTCTAGGGACATCAGTTGACACCACCCAATTTTGATGAAACTGCCTAATCCTAGCCTTATAATATGGTAGAAAAGGCTTAATATGCCTAATCAATGATTCTAGTTCGAGTGAAGGGTACATTTTTGCTAAGGCCATGACAAAGGAGTTTAACAATCCGCACCACCAACATTGGGGTACATAAAGGGCTTGGTGCTCTTGATTAAATGCCAATCACATACTCATACGTGATAGAATCCAATGAAAACACTGCAATCCCATCAATCCTAAAATCCTAAAAATTGTTAAGTCTACTAAATTTTGAATGGGATATGAAATTTTACTTTCTCCATATGAAGTTCGATGAGGTTGGAACCACTCTCAAACATCTTGAAACAATTAATGGCAATGTTAAAAATTTAAGTAAAAGGATAAAAATGAAAGAGAAAGGAAATGTCAACTTTTACTTGAGAATTTAACATTACCATTAGGGAGTGTCTAGGGAGCATCCAGGGAGCACTTAGGGAGAGTCCAAGGAGCACTTAGGGAACGCCTTGGGAGCACACTCCCAAGCTCCAAGAGCGTCCCAGGGAGCGTAGCGCTCCCGAATTGGCAGGGAGCGATTGAGAGCGCCCCAGAGCACACTCCCAGGGCCACTCCAAGGACGCTCTCGCTCGGAGCGTGCTCCGAAGCTTGCAGTGAGGGACGGGGGGGCGCTCCCAGTAACCTTGGTGTTAGGTCCCCAGAAACAACAAAAAACCATGCCATCTTCAAAATAGACCTTAGAAAAATGTAATTTTTTCTAAACCAACAATGATTTGAAGCACAAGAAGACACTTATAGTTGCCCCAAAAATGCAATAAGATGTACCCAAAATAATGCAACACCATTTCATCATTGTCGATGGCCAACAACCTCAAAGGGAATTCTAGTTAGGGCATGAGGCGAAAAAAAAAATGTATCCAAGGTCTTTTGATAATTGCATTCAATAGGGAAAAGATGGTGCGGAAAATAATGCTCAAACAAATCCAAAAAATCATCAACCACAAACAAATACAAAAATCCAAAAACTCCAATGTGTTCAAAGACCTTTATATATTGGCACTATTCACACCACAACACAAGCACTCATACATAAACAACATAAATTTCTCCTCGTACACATCTTTTGATCTAACATGCCACCAAGCTCAATAACTGAAATCTCCATTAATATGGATTTTGAACCAAAGCTTCACATGAGAGAATCACAAAATCATAAAGCAGTAAATCCCACTTTGATACCATGTTAGATAACATCATCACAGATTATACATCTTATAAACAATAGACATCGAATATAAAATGGAAAAACCCTCAAAGGAATAAAATTCCACCCTTGGTGAAACCCTTAGGCAAAGCCCACAACACTTGCTTAGCTTGTTTCCAGTGTGTGTGTGTACAAGGAAAAGCAGTACTTGGGGGCAACCAGCCTTGGTAGTATAAGGTTGAGCGAGCACTTCACTTTATAAGGTGAGGTGTAGGCTCAATTGGTTACTACACCACGATAAGGCTCGGACTTAAGGTATCCTTGCATCTAATATTTTGTTCTACTCTGAACAAGAATACATTCATTGCATGATATCACCATGTACATTGTGGGAGATTACAATGGGGGTAAAGACCCCTATAAATAACAATTAAGCTAACTATGCATTAATTATTGACCAATAGGCCACCTTCTAACTGCTACAATAATAAGGTATCTATGAGCCACATTCTAACCACCACACTAATGACAGACCATTAAGAGAATTAATGTCCACATAGTCAAGATTAATCAACATATTCCCAACAACTCCAAGAGCAATATGAACATTGCACTTGGCTAGATACAATGTCTCTCATAGACTACCCATACAAAACAATTAACAAAAAAAAAGCCCACTCTAATGCTTAAGAGCCTAGTTATAGCTAATGTTCCCAATGTATCTTCTTTGTCTTTTGCATGTGGGATAACTAGCTCAACATAAAGATTTTTAACTAATATTATTATAATAAAAAATAAACAATTATCATAACACTCTAATCGTGCCCCAGCTCAGATCCCAACAATTACAAGATGATCATGGTGGCCATACATTCTCGAAGCTCTATGCTACGGTTCTCCATAGGAAGTGTTATCCCCATTTTGTGGGATAACTAAGGAGATTATGTCTCGAGGCCCTCAGGTTGCAGATATGGAGTGTCGAGAGACTACATGACCAGCAGTATCCATTTGCACAGATGGAGACCCTTCTCACCACCACAGAAGTCATAAATTTTCGGATGGCATCCACCACACCAGCTGGCTTCCGAGAGGCAATGGGCTTTGCTCCATGAGCTACAAGTCAGGTATTATGGTGAGTGTCATTTCAATATTTGAGGCATTTGAGTATGTTGTATCTTAGAGTGCTTTAGATTTCATGACATATGCTTGGACATTATGCCTTTTGCCCTATTTCACCTTGGTGGTTGACATTGTGCCCTAGTAAGTGGTCTTCCTCAAAAATTGGTTTGCTACTAGGAACTCCCTTGAAGAGCCATCGTACCGTTCCCAGCCATACTTACCACTTTCCATCACTTAAACCCCCCATTTCCTTGTCACTTGGGACTTTAGGGTTTATTGACCCAAGAAGGGTTTGTCCCTCATTCTATGGAAAGAAGGGGTTGAAGGCCCAGAGGGATTGTTGTTGGGTAAAAGATAAAAGCCTATAAACCTTCTAGATGCTTCGCCCAGGGATCCCCCAAGAAAGAAATGAAACGCTTATCTGTAAGAAAAGGAGGACACACAAGAGTAAAAGATAGAATACTTAGGGGGTTAGTTGGAGGATAGGAGGTCTCATCACGAGCCGGCCTATCATGATCATGGGTATCTAGCGGTATGACACTACCATCATCTGGCCACCAAGCCAGGGTAGTGGCTCTCAGTTGCACAACTGAGAGAAAGGGGGTCTCATCACAAGTCAGCCTTCTCATTTCCGCAAAGTATTCGTGAGTGACACTATCATTATCTGGACAACACGCCAAGACAGTGGCCTTCAACTTATCCTTAAAACATTAAAGAAACAAATAATGGCAAAACGATGGGCTTGGAAAAATTGCATTCCAAACGAAGGTGTCGCATGCCCTCTACAAAGGCACACATGAATGAGACACTACAACCCCTTGTATGTCATGAACCCCATGCCCATTGAGTCTTGATCCTTAACCACTTCATCCACTTTACATGGCTTAGAGAGGGATCACTTGAGAAACACTCCTTGACCTAGGAAAGATCTACCCAATAGGACACCTCGTCAACCCTCCCATATCCAAGCTTGGCAAGTCGCACAATGTCTTTGAGCACTTACTTTTTTGACAGGGTAATCTTTGATACACATGCTTAGGTGGCTCATTTATTGATTTGATTTACTCATCAAGATACTTTGACTTGAGATCCTTCGAGGGCATGCTTATTTGTCTTTGCAGGACCTAGTTGGTGGACAGTTTTGGAGCAACAAGCCTAGCTTGGGCTTCCATGGGGCTTGAAGCCCATAGGTTGGATGCCAAGGGCCTACATGCTGGATGAGAGAGATGTACCTTTGGAGGCCTAGAAGATGACTTGAGAGGCAAAACATCAACTTTTAGAGACATGATGTCATGCTTGAGGGGCTTGAGGTGGTGGTGGCTACACATGGCACGTTTTCAAGGAAGAAACCTTTGGATCATGAAGAAGAAGGGTGGATTGGAGACACATCGCCTTTAGAGGCCCAACCCTACCATCTCCAACTCAACCTTTGGCCTAAACGTGCCAAAACATCCCTCCTAAAGGGGTGACGTCACCCTTAGGGTTTTCATTTGTGCAAAAACTAGAATTTAAAGTGAATTGTTTAATATTATTTGTGTAAAGGGGCAAGATTGAGGTTGTTGACCCCTAGTCTTGTGGTTTACCCTAAAATTATGTGGACAAACTATTTTGGTGACTTTTTGTATAAATAGAGATCATTAGATCTCATTTGATAACATAACTTGGTTTGCGACAGCCATAAGGCTGATAATATCACTGCAGCAACCTTTTGTTTCAGCCTCCCTCTTTGTGCTAAAGTTATTGCTTAATCATTGGTGAGTTGAGCTAGCTTCCTCTAGCTTGCCTCTTGTTAATTTTATCATATGCTTAGCACTCATATTGCAGCCTTTGCTATCTTTATTGAGCTGATATATATCATTTACTTTTGCTGCAAATAGGGACAGCAAGCTTAACTTGCTTGTCCAACTAACATATTACATCATATGCTTTGTTTTCCTCGTGTCTCGGCCAGGTATTCATACTTGGCAGGTCACTCAACTCATTCGGCAACCCTTGAAACTTCCCAAGACTCTTTCCCAAGCTCTTCGTACCACTTAGAATTGACCTCTAGGTATATCCATTCATACTTAACATTTTTCATCTCATTTCCCCCTTGTGTCACCGGGATTCCCCCTTGAGGTGACTACCTCACCTCTAATGTGACGGGGACACCTGCCTAAGGTGACAATGGGTAGGTGCCCTCCTAGTTGTCGCCAATTGGTGGTTGGGTCAGGCTTTGCCCAACCTACAACTTGTGCAATAACAGGTAGCACTCTTGTGAGTTGGAGCGCAAACGCCTCAGAGCTAGGGGACAAGCAGGATTTCGACCCGCTCATCAGACCATTGATCACATCTTTACCCTCCGCACCATCATCGAGGAGGCACAACATCGGTCTTCAAAAGTCTACTACTGCTTTGTAGATTTTCGTAAGGCTTTCGACTCTGTCCCAAGAGAAGCCTTGTTCGAGAGGCTCAGAGACATTGGCATCTCCCATACCCTACTAACTGCCATCATGCGCCTCTATGAGTCGGTCCTTGGCCAACTCCACACAATTCACGGCATGTCAGATTTCATCAGGAGTACCATCGAGGTTAAACAGGGATGCCCCTTGTCCCCCACATTGTTCGGGATTTATATTGATGAGCTAGAAGCCTTTCTCCACGAGCATATCCAGGAGAATGATGGGTTTGTCCTCGACCATGTTCCGATATCCATCTTGCTTTGTGTTGATGATGTGGTCCTAATCCAGAGGGAATACAGAAACAATTGGATGCCTTAGCTCTCTTTTGTGACCATCGATAGTTGACGATCAACCTAGGTAAAACCAAGGTTATGATCTTCAACAAGTCGAAGAAGTTTGTACACCTTCATTTCTTCTTCAGAGGGGAAGAGATTGAGATCACCAGCACCTACACGTACTTGGGAGTACGATTTACAGGACCCCGTTTAAGTTTGTGACTGGCCCTCCAACCTCGGATTGCCAAGGGAGGGCTATGGGTCCTTAGCCCTTCTCGAGAGATGGTGCTTTCGCCACCATTTTCAAGACATCTCATCGAAGATGTCTCACATGGACTCCCTTATCCGACCCACTGTTCTCTATGGCTCAGAGATTTGGGAGCCTTCCCTATTGGAGTCTGATTGGGCCACAGTGGAGAGAGTCAAGACCCTTCTCCTTCGATGCATCATTAGATGCAAGCAATCAGTTCCTCATCTCGTCATCCTAGCAGAGTTTGGGGCTCGACCCTTCCGACTCAAGACAGTGTTTGGACTGGTCTCCTTTCTGCATTGCATCCAAGGCTTAGATGACTCAGCGAAGGGTCAAGACTGGTACCCGTACTTGGCTTATTGCTCTTCTTAGACCATTGCCCTCTCTAGCCCATTAGGACGGGCTCGAGGTTGGTTCGCAGGGGGGTCAAATCTTTTAGAGTTTGTGGGCATTTAGATTGATTGACTCCCTCTGTTTCGGTATTCCTTGGATGGACCTAACCATCTCCTACCGACCAGACAGGTGTTGAACAAAATCATTAGAAATTACATTTATAGGCAGGTTATCTAGATCACTTGGGCTAACCCTCCAGGTGGGTTACGCCCAAAGATGGCCTTTTACGTTGAGCATTTCTTGGAGCTTAGAGATGGGTTCATCATTCGACCACAGTATACATTTCGCCACTGGATGCATGCTCTTCTCATTCCTCTAGGCCAACTCAAAATAGGCTCTCATAGACTTCAAGTAGAGACAGACCACCAAATCGACCGACCGAACAGGATCTGTCAACTATGCCAGCTACAAGAGGACCGAGGAGCACTTCATTTTGTTGCCCATTTATTATAAGATCAGGGAGCGGTTTCATTGCTTACTCAAGGGGACTCAGACCCTCACGGGCTTCTTCAGGTATCTAGATCATTGGTGCTTAGCCTTATACTTACAAGAGGCCCTCAAACTCTGAGCCCACACTCTTTAGCCTCCTTCAAGATGATGCAAGAGCATCCTGCTTCCAAAATCTTGTACATTTGATGAGACCTAGGGGGTCTTTGATTTACTAAAGGAGTTGGTTCCTTAATTGAAAAATTGTAATATTCTGTGTTAATGATTTCTAGAGGAGAGGCATAGGATATATTTGAGTTGGATTTCATTGTAATCAGATCTGCTTCTTGTTGATGTTTGGGCAGCATTGGAAAGACATTCTACTAGATTGATAATTAATAATATGATTATTAATTATTAAATAATATTATTAATTATAAAATTATTAATGTAATAATATATTTATAATATAAAGTATAAATATATATAATAAAGTATAAAGTATAAATATAAAATATATTTATATTATATGTATAATATAATATAAAGTATAAATATATTTATATTATATGTATAATATAATATAAAGTATAAATATATTTATTACCCAAGGGACACATCTCTTCATGGATGGTCACCATGGTCACCATGTGTTCTTTATATATAGAACACTCATCATTGTAATAAGATATTTATTCACATACATATATCATCTCTTATGAAAATTCAACATGGTATCAAAGTGGGACTGGGCTTGACTCCCTCACGAGAGGGCCCAGGAAAAAAAACATGTGGAGTGTTAAATTTATGGGGTTGTTGCAATCTCTATGTGCAACATATTTACTTTTTACTCCTACCTAAATTATAGAAAGAATTTCATAAATTATGGTGGGCAGTAATTTCTAGTTAAAATGTCTAATTACCTAAATATGAGGAATGTACTGCATATTTACTTCTACCTATATTTATGCAAAGAATCGCATGAATTATGGAGGAACAATTTAACAAAGTCAAATACTATGTGGATGGATTATAACCAAATTAATCTTCGGGCAGTTATGGAAGGTATTCTCCAACTATTTATAAGAAAGAAAATTTAATTTTAAATTTAAATTTAATTTTTAAAGAGACATGTCTTTTTGGATCAATTTAATATTACTATAAAAGACACAACAATAGACACATATTTTTTCTCGCTCACGTGGGAAGTGATCTAAGGAAGAGACCAAAGTTTCTAAGTAGTTGAAATTTTCTGAGTGTAATTACTTTGATGTTCTAGAGTTTACTAAAGTAATATCGTTGGATGTAATTACCACTTGCGGAAAATTGTGCTTGTTTAATTTAACACTAGAAAATCAACATGGTTATCCGTATGACATTGAGTATATGATGGATGTGTGTTGGTCATAGTAGAAGACGTATCATTTCGAGAGTCATTGTATATAGTTGTGCACAAGATAAATTGATCTCCTCTAGGAGATGCTTTTTGTTGTTCTTGTTTCTTATTTCGGGAAGGTCATAGGTAATAGCTCTGAGAAGGAGCCATAATGATAGTCGCAGGAAGCAACATGAAGCAAGACTATCCAGACATAGAGTTGTGCACATCCATGTAATGAATAAGAAGAGGAGGTCAACACATGCAGAGGGAGCAGATGACTCCGAAGACTATATAGCCTCAGAGGGAGTGATGGCTTCAGAGGTTTTCTGTGGGAAACTGGATAGTCTCATGATGACATGTTGTAGCTATTAGAGAGCTACCCACCGGCCCTGCATGCATGATGTGAAATCACTATGGATTTCCTGTGATGTATAGATTCGTGTGTCCGACGGTCAATGATCATGAGCTCATGTGGATGGCGACAGTGTTAGAGTTTGTGCCAGATATAATACCTTCCTCATTAAGAGGTGTTAGAATTAGGGAAAAATAGAGAAAACAATAATACTTTTTCAATTTTGTTCACTAGTATAAATTTAGATCAACACATTTAAACAAAGACATAAACAGATTTGAATATATAAAATTAAATTATGAACATAAACAAAATTTCTGAGTGCAGAAAATAACCTTAGCTTACCTCTTAGCCAATGAAGAATGTACCTGTCATATGTGTGGATGTTGTCCTCTTAAATATGTTCAAAAAAACAGCTTAAAGTTCATGGATCAAAACTCTAGGGTTTTGATCTCTATCATGAGGATTTGTAAACAGTTTTGCCAAGGAGAGGACCACAAGCAAGGCTGGTGTGAGCACTTAACTACTGTCCAAGTCTGAGACTATAACACCCTACAGCAATCATACCCTTCAAGCTAGAGAATGTACCAGCAATTGGGACAGCAAGGAACACCCACAATAAACAAACCAAAACTGGACTGTAAAACAAGCCCTTCAAACCAAGAAGGTACCAGCCAATAGGACAGTAAGAGAGAAACCCTTCAAGCAGCAAAGACACCAGCAAGAGGGAAAAACACCAATAGAAGGTGACAGTAAGGAGAAGGAGGTCACAGTGCCCTTAGCAACATACAGTAACAGCAGAAAGAGGCCATCGCACCCTTACAATACACAGCAGCAACACATGGTGGGGGCAAAGAAGGGGCTGCGGCACCCACAGTAGTAAGAAGGAGGTTCGCGGCTCTTTTAGGCAAGCAAGGGAGGTGTCCAAGGTGGAGTCCACGACAGCCACAACAAACAAGACTAATCAAGGAGAGGTCTGGCACCTCTACACCAGCAAGAAAAACGTATGAAGCTCACAGCCAACAAGTGTCCAAACAAAAAACTCAGATCTGAAAAGAGAGTCCACTAGAGGAATCGCAAGATCACCAGAGAAAGACAACCTGAGGTAGTCGCAGCAACAATGAGGATAGAGGAATGAAGAGAGAGTGTGTGATTAAGAATGCTAGAGGGGAGGGTTTCTTTTATAGCTAAGGAAAGGGGTTAGGGCTAAAATAAAACAATTAAAATAATGACAATTTAATTAATATAAATATTAATTAAATGTCAAATAAGTCAAAGTGACTTATAAAAAACCCAACACCACATAAAACAAGAAGGAAGCCAAAATCAAGCAAGGGGGAACTTTAAGACAAAGTCAAGGGGGTCCTCAATGGAAAAACATGTCCACATAAGTCTCATAATGACTTATAAACTTTTATCATCATTGCATAAGAGGGTACATCAACAATGTGGTCATGTCCATCTTCTTAGCTACTCCTAGGTCTCATGGACCATCCCGGGAGAGAGAAAGAGGATCACACATCATCACATCTTGGTATTTAACCAAGATCTACCTGGTCCAAGACCAGGTTGCCCCAGAACACACCTAGGGGCCCTAGAACACATCTAGGGTCTTATCCACCAAGGTACAAGACCAAGGATCAACTCATGCGTTAAGCAAGGGTTCCCTTAAACACATCCAGGGGCTCTAGAACACATCTAGGGACTTACATCAACCACCAAGGAACACATCCAAGGATCAATCCAAGCACCGGGCAAGGATTCCCTAGAACACATCCAGGGGCCCTAGAACACATCTAGGGACTTACTGCTTGGTCCAAGAGCAAGAACCCCAATCATGTACTGGGGGCCCTCTCTAGGGTCTTTTGCCATGGCTCTCACTGCTTGGTCCCAAACCAAGAAACCCCAGGAGTGCACTTGGGGCCCTAGTCCTCAGCTAGGGTCTTATGCCATCCTCCCAGAGAATGGCTCTTGCAGCTGCACTAATTTCAACAAGAGGGAGTGTTGAGATTTTATGTAATTTCGGAAGTTATTCTTAAGTGTAAGAAAAAAACCGGCTGCTAAGTTTGAGATGAAAGATCTAGGGATGATGCATTACTTTTTGAGTCCCGAGGTATAGCAGAGATAGGATGAGATCTTTTTGAATCAAGGGAAGTATACAGTAGAAATCCTGAAGAGGTTCTAGATGTTGGATTGCAAGGCAATGGCTACACCTATGATATCAAATCTAAAGTTGTTGTAGGATACGACTTCAGAGACCGTGGATGTTACTTTATAGTTTATACAGGGAGATGGTGGTTTCGTTGATGAACTTGACGAACACAAGACCGCATATATGTTTTGTCGTGAACACCCTGAGTCAATATATGGAGCAGCCTAGGTAGGTTCATTTGGTCGCAGCAAAACATGTGATGAGGTACCTTAAGGGCACATTGGATTATGATCTCATGTATGTGATAGACCATGAGTTCGAGTTATATGGATATTCGGATTCAGATTGGGCCGACAATGTTCCTGATCAGAAGAGTACTTCGACATATTGCTTCAGTCTAGGCTCTAGTATGGTTTCATGGAGCAGCAGAAAGCAGTTGTGTGTAGCACTCAGTACGGCTGAAGTTGAGTATGTGGCAGCATGTGCAACAAGTCGCGAAGCAGTGTGGCTTCGGAAATTGCAGACTATTGGACTGAATTTGACTTGTAAGACCTACAAGAAGAGGATGACGAGACTTGTTCTGGAGGACAAGTGATGAAGTCAGCAAGTTGAAGATTTAGTTGATATTCAGTGCTCGAGAGGGAGTTGGATGGTTAGTTCCAGAGGGAGTTGGGTACTACAGTAAGGAGAAAGAGGCTCCGCCAGATGCAGGAAGCAGTCATGTGTGGCGCTCAATACAACTGAAGCTGAGTATTTGGCAACATGAGCAGTAGCAGTGTGGTCTCGAGAAATTTTGTCTAGGTTATTTGGTCTCGGACTCGAAGCGACCTGCATTTGGTGTGACAACCAGAGTTGCATGAAGTCGTCATAGAACCCCGTGGTCTATGACAGGTCGAAGCATATCGAGATCATATATTACTATTGTTAATATTATGGTAGCTTCGGGAGGTATGAACCTCTATTGTGACCTATGACAAGATTAGAATATTCCAAAAGGAAGTAAAGAAGGAAACCCTAGACAAGTTGTCGGCTGCAGAAATATAATTAATATGAATTAATTAGTACCTAGGAGGAGAAGTCGGCCCCAGTAAGCCTGCCAGACTACTATAAATACAGGGCATCAATTCTCATTATTCACATCTCAGCAGTTGCAGAGAGAACTAGATCTGCGCAAGTGCAGTGGCAGTTTGTGCGCAAGTCTCTGGGAAAGTGTGCGCCAGCTTCTGGGTGGGAATATCTGATCAGCTTAGTTTCTATTCTTGCTTGATGCATTAGCCTCTCTTGGCTATTGGATTGCTACCAGGATTCTCAGGTGCTCGGAGGGTGGCTTCAGCCTATGGTTGGGTGACAAGGGTATTGTCAATGGTAAAACGAGCACAATCTTCTATATTCTATAACAGGTTATGGGCCCACACCTCCTTCATTCAACCTAAAACGTTGGAAGGAAGCATAGCCGCTAGGATATTGAGCTCGTTGAGGAACTGCCGCTAGGGTTACTAGCAGGAGCAGCCTCCAAAACACTGCAGCTAGGGTTACTGGCAGAAGCAATTACAGAAACCCTAAACCTCGGATCCGACACCTTCCGATGGAGCATCTCGCTCAAAAAGAAGATATTCAAATGCGCCCTAACTCAACGCACCTCTTGGCTCTCTCAGAAGACAGAAATGACGAAGTTGAAGTTTTGGATCAAGGCATGACCAGTTACCAGTCAACCGAAGACATGTGTGAAACAATCAGTCTTTTACACTACTCAGCACTCACTGGAACGATTGAAGATGACATGTGGATAATCGATAGTGGAGCTTCTAGGCACATGACGGGAGATCAAGCCAGACTCTCAAATCTAAATGAGAAGAAGACATCGTACAAAGTGGATCTTGGAGACAAAAGCACTTACCCCGTCGAAGGATTTGGACAGGCCTCCATCAAATTGAAATCAGGTAACCATGTTCACTCAAGCAATGTTTTATATGTACCTGGTTTAGAAAAGAATCTTGTATCGATATCATGTCTAGAAGACAAAGGAAACAGAATAGCCTTCGTGGATGGAAAGGTGTTATCATGGTATAAGAACTCCAGCATAGAGAATGCTAGGGTTATTGGAAGTCGTGAAGGAAATCTGTATATAGACTATTAGAACAAAAGGAAGAAGCTCTCGTACATGACGAAGTCAACCCTAATGAGCTTTGGCATAGAAGGTATGTGTTATCCCCGATATCTAGGGATAACTAGGAGATCATGTCTCGAGGCCCACATGGTCCTAGACATGGAGTACCAAGAGCAGGAGTGACTTGAGTATGGCCCTGGAAGGCCCATCTTTCTTCTTCTCAGCCAGATTTGTCCTGCCAGCAGTACCAGCTTCCATCACTACCGGCCTGGGCTTGCATCGAAGAGGACTCTTGCTCCATGAGGTAATTGGTCCGAGGTATCATGGTATGTGTCGTATTTGATCGTTATAACCTTCTTATATATGCATTAGGTTCCTTTCATTTCGGATGACTGCTTGGATCTTAC
>ML776899.1:1942616-1964108 GCA_009831015.1 Picea engelmannii | reverse complement strand
GTCTAGGTCGAACTATGTGGTCTCCCTTAGCTTATGACACCTATTTTAGCTATTTCTAGCTTTTTTTTACTAGAATTTCTATGTTGGAAATTCTATATATTCACCTCCTCTCTTCTTTTTGAGGATGGTTTCTCATGTATATTAATTTTTGAATAATATAATTCTCTGATTTATGGAGAAAATTTTTTCTCTCATCTCTTGAATATCAACAAATTTCATGTGTTGAATTTAACTAGAATTCTAGATCTATTGGGGTTTCTACAAGAATTCTACATGGTATCAGAGATATATTGAATCTAGTGGATTGTAAACGGTTTTATTTGCAGGTATAGATCATCAGGAGGTGAAAAAAGAAGCAATGGATCATCTCTCTCATCCCAAAAAACTCATTCTAAATCCTTTCAATTACTTCGAATGGAAGACAGATATCTCTTTGCTCCTCCGAAGCAAAGGGCTTTACTAGGTAACAATGGGAACAAAGAAAGAACCGACTGCTGTAGCGGAGAAGATAAAGTATCTCACTAAATTAGATGAAGAAATTGGGATGATATTCCCATCAATTTCTATATATCTCCTCTTTCATGTCAGTAGAGCCACTACTCCCGATCTAGTCTGGACTACATTGGAAGGACTATTCGGCAAGAAGGATGCAATGAGAGTGCATCAACTAGAGAATGAATTCATATCCCAAAGTCCAATTCACTTCAGAAACTTGAAAGAATTCTTCACCAAGTTCAAATACCTCCTTGTTGAAATTAATGCATGTGGAGTCACGAAAGAGGAAGAACAACTCATCCTTTCAATTCTCTCGAAATTAGGCCCTGAATATTCCGTATTTGTGTCGTCTTTTCAAGCATCTAAATTGACTCAGGAAAAATGGAAAATGCCTCCATTGAATGATTTCATTGCAGAATTGACTCAATATCAAGCTAATTTAGTCCAAATGGGTTCCATCAAGCATTCCAAGAATCAATCACTTGCGGCTACTAATTCTCCAAAGAGCAGTGGAAAAGACAAGAAAAAAGGAACGAGTAAATTTCCTGAATCGAAGAAGGAGTGATCCGCACAATCTTTAGATAACTCTTCTGAGCCTAAGGATAAGAATAAGAAGGAAATAACACTTTGCAGCTATTGATCCAAAGGTTTTCATCCCGAATAAAATTGCATGAGGAATACTATCGATGAGATGGCTAAGCAATTGAAACAAGACAATCTCACGGTGCCTGAAAATGCAAAGAAGAAAGATGATAACAGAACGGGAGAGAGAGAACGAGATGGTCATGATTTAATGGATGTCACATACACTCCATCATATTGGATCATTGATTCAGGTGCATCGAACCATATGGCTACATCAAAAGATGAATTTTCCTCCATCAAAGAAAGCACCAGATTCCCAATTTACTTGGGAGATGCCACACTCGCAAAGGTGTGTGGAGAAGGAATTGTTGATCTTGAAGGGGAATGCTTCAAAAATGTGCTTCATGTTCCCTCTCTGTCCACAAATATTCTCTTGATATATCATATCACTCATTCCATCTCTGGAAGGAAGGTGGATTTCACTCTAGACTCCACAGTGATTACCCACATTTTCACAGGCTCACAGCTTGCACATGGAATTGCAGATCATGGTTCTCATTTGTATCTCTTCTCCCACTTTGTTCCTAAATCTATTAGCACTGTATTTCTGTCACAATCTAATGATATCATCAGGTTATTAAATGAAATATTTTTCCATCTAAAATATAAGTACTTGCATCAACTCAACAAGGAAAACATGGTAGAAGGATTGCCAACTATTAAATTCACAAGTGGTGTGTGTCAAGGATGCATTCTTGGCAAGCATCCAGAGAAAAAGTTTGACAAAGGGAAGGCACAGAGAGTTTCTTCACCTCTTGGGCTGATTCATAGTGACATCATAGGCCCAATCCCACATCCTTCAATCAGTAAGGCTCGATATGTACTCACCTTCATAGATGATTTCTCTTGCCTTACTTGGGTATTTTTTTTGAAATTAAAATCAAAAGTATTTGAATGCCTTATAGAATTTAATGCACTTGTTGAGAATGAGTCTGGGTGTAAGGTTAAGATACTCTGTACTGATAATGGGGGGGAGTATGTCAACACAGATGTGTAGAAACTTTGTATTGATGCAATTATACAACTACAACACACAATGCCATATACACCACAACAGAACAGTGTTGCGGAGAGGAAAAACCAGTCCTTAAAAGAGATCACCAATTGTATGCTATAGTCGAAATCATTATCTCACAAGATATGGGATGAAGCTATTAATTGTGCAGAATACATTCAGAATTGATTTCCTCACAAATCACTCAAAGGCACCACTCCTTTTGAATGTTGGACTGGTAAGAAACTGAAACTGTTGCACTTTCATATTTTTGGTTCACGAGCATGGGCTCACATTCTGACAAATAAGAGGAAGGCTTTGGAGCCTCAAAGTGTTGAATGAATATTTTTTGGATATCCTAAATATGTCAAAGGATATATATTTCTATACTCTCACACTGAAAATTTCATTCTAGCTTGAAGTGTGAAGTTTGAAGAAGAATCACTGCATGATTTTTCAGGAGACCCTGTCGAGGAACCGCTTGTTGTCACTGATGAGGAGGAGTCAAAAACTTATTCGAGAACTTCATAGTAGCCATAAGAGAAGCCTTTTGGGTCTGATACAGAGTATGAGGAGTAGGTCATGGCTTCTCCAACTCAGTTGCCAACTTGGGAAGAGAAAACCCTGCAAGATGCGAGTGAACTAGTCAGTGATCCTGTAGATACAAGAAGAACTAGATCACAGTTTTTTGGGGCTCCTCAAGCCTTGGCTGCCACATAAAATTTTCTGCCCATACATTGCTATATGTAACTTGGTTCATATTCACAGTCACACTCTAAGGCTACTGAAAACCCACTTTGGGAGGCTTCCATGGATGAAGAGTACTCTACTCTTATGGACAACAACACATGGGACTTGGTTCCACTTCCAAAAGGAAGAAAGCTTGTTTGATGCCGATGGATATATC
This sequence comes from Picea engelmannii, assembly GCA_009831015.1. NCBI lineage: Eukaryota > Viridiplantae > Streptophyta > Pinopsida > Pinales > Pinaceae > Picea > Picea engelmannii. The sequence goes on along the minus strand of ML776899.1, from coordinate 1,961,067 downwards.
GAAAAAATATTGTTGCATATGGTGAGATCAGAAAGTACAAATCTTGACTTGTCTCAAAAGGATACTCATAGGTACATGGCATAGACTACACAGAGACATTTGCACCTGTTGCAAAAACGGACTCCATTCGACTAGTTTTGGCCATTGTTGCTTCTCACAGATGGGAAGTTCATCATATGCATTACATCCACAAGCTGATCCATGACAAATTCATTTCACTGCAGTACTTCCCAATAGAGTAGTAGGTTGTAGACATCTTCACCAAGTCATTCACTGAAAAGAAATTTTCAGAACTAAGAGCTATGCTTGGAGTGGTGGAGACAACTGAGTAGGTCACTTTTTGGGTACTTAGCATTTTTTTTTTCCTCTTTTTGGGGGGTTTTTTTCCCACGAGGTTTTCCCTCTTTCCTCTTTTCATGAGGAGTTATTTTATGTAATGAGTATCTAAAATGGCCAAGTTGTCGGGACTCAATTTTTTTTTGTCATTACAGTTAGGCTTAAGGGGGGGTGTTGGAGCATAACCCTAACTTACATTATTTTATACCTAGCTTATACTCATATATCATGGTCAATACATTCATTTACACTTTATTTCACCTAATTTGGCCACATAGAGAAGAAGGGCGCCTCATCCCTAGATTTTAGGGAAAACTGTTAATTTTAGATCAAGACTCAACTCCCGGTTCTTGATTTTCTTGATTTATTCATGATTTATTCCAACTCCCCAATGAAAAAACTCATATATTATTGGGGAATGTGCACCTCCTCTTTGAGTGAGATATTTATTCCTGAATTAATGATTTTTTCCATTACTATTATTAGTAACTACTATTTCGGGTCAGTTAAGTGAGTTGGAACCGCTTCTCTTGTCAGTTAAGTGAGATTAAGTGAGATAATGCACATCACTTGAATATTGTGGACATTAATGAGTGTGTGACATGTATCTTTATTGGTCTAGGTCGAACTATGTGGTCTCCCTTAGCTTATGACACCTATTTTAGTTATTTCTAGCTTTTTTTAACTAGAATTTCTATGTTGGAAATTCTATATATTCACCTCCTCTCTTCTTTTTGAGGATGGTTTCTCATGTATATTCATTTTTTATCAATATAATTCTCTTATTTATGGAGAAAAAACTTTCTCTCATCTTTTGAATATCAGCAAATTGCATGTGTTGAATTTAACTAGAATTCTAGATCTATTGGGGTTTCTACAGGAATTATACAACTCCTTGAGGTGCATTTATACGTTTTACAAATAACCTCTCTCATTAAACTTAGGGGATTATATACATTTTTGTTACAACCACTTTACCATTTCATTAATTGAATTGTAACTAACTAGGGGATTATTGACCATTCTTTGGGCCATCTAACTTAATGAGGCCATAACTCCTCAACCATGAGCAACCACATGGAATACCACCTATCACTATAAATAGCATGACGAGGACTATGCATCCATGAGTGAGTTACCTAAATTTACACCATCATTCATGAGATTTTTCCTTGACCAACTACAAGTTTCATAACCATAACTTTGGGGCTATCTTACTTCTTCAAGGGTTGACATCAATGAAAACCAATATTTCAACAAGTGCCAAGATGGCTAGAGAACTAATGTATGTAACCTCTTGGTCTCAACATTGTTGTTCCTATGATGAGGGCCAAGTGGATCTGATTATCATATGAAAATAAAGAACCAAACATGATATGAATTGAACTGAATCAACCCACAAGATAAAATAAAAATCACTCACATCACACACCTATGTACAAGGCACTATCAATATTGACATTTTACGCTAAGTAATACCCATGACTAAGTTCATGCCAAAGATCCCTATCACTATCAATGAACTCATGGTAATTTTTTAGCATCATATGGAAAACCATGACTAGGCCATGCCACATATAATTGAATTTCCACATTCCTAAATATTCATGATTCTAGTAGAAAACTAGAAACACATCATTGTCACAAAATACATGAGGAAAAACATAGTCAATAGTCTCATGAGATATTGCACCTTATTGATGATGTCCATCAAGACATGGAAAAGGTACAAGAAACTCATCTTTGATATGGTTTGAAGTGAAGAATTCGGTGAAAATTTATGAAAGAGGAATTTGAGACTTAGATTGGTCAAGACTTAACACTTTAGTGGATGACTTAAGAAGTTCCCCCTATCCTGAAGAAATATTTTTTTTTAAACCACCAACTATTACATTTTGTGGAAAAATGATTATTGGTGATGCACATATTCCTATAGGTTATCAACCATAGACATAAACTCTAGGATGGCCTTATCCTAAGGAATATTAATATCCAAGAAATCATGAGAACTATGAGAATTTACAACCCAAATGGGTAAGGTTTACTGATCATATTCTATATTAGGATGTATTTTCTAACTAGTGTCAACAGATGCCAAGTGGATAACCTGACAGGAAATCTTGACTACAATAAATGGCATGATAGCTCCAAATGATTCAAATTTAGAATTATTAAGCACCATCCAAGCATCTAAGGACCCTTGTGATTCAATGGTGGTCGAAGATATCATACAAATAGGATCCAGGACCCTTATGATTCAATGGTGGTCGAAGAGATCATACAAATAGGAGCTAGGACCCTTATGAATCAATGGTGGTCGAAGAGATCATACAAATAGGAGCCATATTGGGTGTCATGAGTGGAAGTGGTAGGGTAATTGTACTTATCAGTGATGAATCCTTGAACATCCCCACACCAACACTATCATAAGTGACGGGCCTCAATTTTGGAATTATGATTGTACATTTTTTACTATCCTTCACACCCTCTTGGCCTACCTTTTCCAACACTTTTCATCATTTTTGTGCTTTAAATTACTTTTGGAAAAATGTATTCATTATATTATATTTTGTCACTTGTTGTTGACTACTAGGTAATAATTAAATCCATTTATATACTTAACATGAATAGGAAGTTATTACAATTATCTTATAGCACATGCTAGATAGAAGTCCTACAAAAAAGCTATGACTAAGTTGCGAGAAGGCTACATAAGTTCTATATCCAACTGTGGGAACCCTACAACACATTCGTATCCGAAATTTAGTGGGACTTAAGAAAAGGGTTGTTGTCAACAAACACAAACCAAGGGGGACACGACTCCAACCGCTTAAAAAGGAGATCAAATAAACATGGTTAATGATGAAAGGACCATGACATACACTCAAAGCCTATGCTGAATATTGTTAAGGTGAGATATGGGTTCCAAAGTATAAACAATTTTCCTAAACCTATACATTTAGATATCTAGCCCATGTGCATTCTTATGTATGGCCAAGTCATAGGTTAACTGATTCAAATAAGGTTGAACCTAGTTTGGAAAAAGGTGAAAGGTTCTTGTTATAGGTTGCTTGTGTAATAGTTAGGTAGCTTAGTTTAGTTAAGGAGAAGAGAGGCCATTATATAAAGAGAAAGCCACCATAGCTAAAAACAATGAAAAATTGTTATTACAACATTATCTTTGTAATTTTATCTTGATCTAAATTGGATCATTATACTATTTTTCATATATATCAATGCTTTCAAATTGGAAACAATTGGAGCGATTAGATTGCAAGGCCATTTTAGTGGCAGGTCACATTTTGGAAAATTGGGGTCTGAAGCCTTCTGGGACCATTTTGAGGCATCAAATGGCATTTTTGGGGGTTTTAAAATTTCCCAATGTAGCTAGGAACTCAAGATGTTATTCTACACATCGAGAGATCCAAATGGTGAAAAATATGCATCAAATGAATTTCATATGCACAAGTTATTCCTCTCGCAATTTGACCCACTATGTTGACCACCATGGTACAAGAGGATTCCACGTCATCCCTCGTTACTCACACATATTGGGCTAGAAACATATGTAATTTCAAGAATATTCTAGAAGGTCCAAAACCCTATCAAAATTTAGGGTTGAGGAAGTCAAAAAACTACCCCTAGATGGCTATTGGGTGATGTTAAATACCATGCCACTAGGAGGAGAAGGGGTTCCATTCTATGTTATTGTATTTTGTTCCATAACAAAGTAGAACAACTAGAAGTGGGAAATTAGAGAACATAATAGAGGGGGCTAATTTTATGTAGTATCCTAACAAGCCATAGGTCTCAGGCAACTCCATATAGAGTGCCTTCTCCTTTGTACTTTCATTATTTCCATACCAAACAAAAGAGAGTAGGGAAGCCTCACCTTCTAGCTGGGTTTTCTCCTGTAAGCATTTCCCAGAGAAAATATTTGTGTTATTTTTTGGATGGTGTGTGATTGTATTTTACTATTTTCTATTTTCTGCATTCTATAAATTTCATGCATAAGCAAAAAATCAATGACTAAATATTCTAGAATCTTAAGGAATTTAACCTTCATAGTGTAGATTTCATTTTTATTTATCAGATATGTTGCGACAAAATGTTCGAGTGGAACATCCACAGTAGTTTATAGATCATATCTTCAATTAATAAAAAGACTTCTTGGGATTGCTTCTATTGTTTTTTATGTGAATGTGGACTTAATTTCATAGCCTCTATAGTTTTATTTTAGTGCCTTGTCCAAAGAGTCAGCCCCCCCTACTAGGACAGGTACTATTGTAACAATTAGTAGATTTTGTAGAGTAGTTCACAATTTATTTGAGACCATGGTTAGTACATTATCGCTATAATTTATAGTCATTATAATTATCTATTGGTGTCTGGTTCAGTTTTTAATCTGTATAAGAAATATCTCACTCAAAATTTCATATTCAACAAACCTTAGTAATAATTTGTTTTGTTGGATAAAACACGTGATTGGTCTTCTTTTAGCATGCTTGCTTTGTAAGGTTAATGTGACTCTTTCATATCTTGTAAGGTGTGCCATTTTGCATAGTAAGGTTTATTGATTCTCAGAAATTGTGTATGCTCTATGTGATCATAGATAGAAAGCACAAATCCTTTTAATGAACTTAACATGATTATAATTAGAGTAACAATATTTGATCATTTGGAAATGTTGTATCATTTATTTTCCTGCAAGCATGATTTATTTATGTTAGAATGATTTCCTTTCCTACAATTATGATATTATATTTAGAGCAAGTGATTTCAATTTATGAAAGTGGAGTGATTTCAATTTCTTCAAGTGTGATGGATTTCAATTCTTGCAATTGTGAATGATTTCAAATCCCTACAAGTGTGATTTTAGTTGTTCTATGAGTGATTTCAATTCTTGAAATTGTTTATTTCCATCAATATGTGATTCCTAGGAACTTCCTCTTAGTGTCATTGCCACTTTTGAATGCATTTATGCTCTCTTCATAATTGTCATAACTACAACTACAAAACTATATCACTGTAAGAAATTTTGTAACGTGCATATATAGTGCATGATATTTTTCAAGTTCTATACAATTCTTGGATTCATAATTAAATGCACAGATCTTCTCTTTACCTCTATAATTAATTAGAAATACAATTAGAAGGCCCCTCATTTTTGGCATCGTTGATAGGGAACTATCAAAGGCATAGTAACATTATTGCATTGGTTTAGTAGGAAAAATATATCAGGTCATAAAAAAAATGGGGTAAAGAGCTCATAAGACTTAGTAAGATGCAATTTGTTACAGATATAAATATGTTGTAACCCTCTTTCCTTACTAGATATGAATGTATATACTCTTTTTATTGATTATTTTCATAGACTATAATGTTGTTGTTTTCATGAGAAGAACTAGAGATCCTCAAGGTAGATTCAATACCTCTGTTCAAAATAACAAGGATAGGAACTGTGTAGGGAAATCAGCCAAAGGAGATGGTTTATCGAACATCAACTATAAAGAACCTATAGAAATCTCTTCACCCAAAAAGGAAAACTATGACACGAGTTGCAAAATCCAATCAGTCAGTTGGCTTGGCAGTAGAAGCCTCTTTTTCATTAGAGGAAACAATTTTTTTTCCAATGAAAATTTAGCCAACATAGAGGGACCTTTCAGTGGGCATCTTGATATAAATCACAATCTAGACATTATTCAAGATCAGACATTATTCAAGATCTGGTAGAATTACCCTCTTCCAAAGAATTGACTAACCAAATATTTTCACACAAAATGGCAAAAGGAGAGGGAAGAATTGTCAAGGAAGAAATACATACATTTGAATTCTCAATTAGAAATTTTGGGGGAGTAACAAAAATGAAGAATAGTTTCCCTTCATCCCTGCCAAACTTCAATGGAATGGAAAACAAAGACCCATATAGATTCGTCTTCATATTTGATGTCCTTTGTAGGATCTATGATTATGTTTCTTGATGATGGAGAATTGTCATCATCAATTAATGAGGCAGGTGGAGGATGACTCAACATCTAGTGCAATGCACTAAACTGGTTTGGATTCCAAGGAGGGCATGTCACTTTAATTTTTGAAAAGCATTGTAATTAAAGATACCATAAGATCTTGATGCTTGACCCATCGTATGTGCTCCATGAGATTGTATTTTACTTTAATGTTTGTAGGATGTACACCTTTTGAGTGCCTACTCATATATAGATTGTAATATCTCATTTATTGTAATAATACTTAGTGGTAGGATGCTTTAATTATGATATGAAAGAACTAGGATGGTCTGGATGAAAGGCTCAATAAGCCCCCTCATGCATAAATAAATGTAATATATGCCCAAATGAAGTTGTTGTCATTGGTGTTGTTGAAAGGTTGTTGTTAGTTTTTTTTTTGTTGTATTGAGAAAAGAAGTTGAGATATATAGAGAGTGGTTGAACTCCTTGTAAATATTTGTTGAAGGAATATAGAACAAGAGAGAATTGCCTTCATATTTTTGAGCTTTCTTGTCTTTGAGTAATTGGGTAAATGTTGTGCTATTAGTATTTGTTTTTTATGTGTGTGTATGCATATAAATGACTTGTTGAATGAATCCTTAATGTTTATTTAAGTTTCAATTGTTTCTCTTTTGAAATCTCGGTGCAAGGAGTGCACAGTGCCCACACAAGAAGTGCAAAGGATGAATTATTACAGCTTCATAATCTCAGGAGAGATTGCATAAGTTTATGCAGAGAAAGTGCAAGGAGTGCATCTATACTCATAGGAGTATAAAATCTCAAGAGAGGAGACTGGTGCAAAGCATGCACAAAGTCAAAACTTTTTTAATGTGTTGAAGAAGCTCAGAGTCAGAGGAGAGGTAGTGCAAGGTGTGTGAAGGAGACTTATTTAAGTCCCAAGACAAGGAGGAAAGTGCAAAGTGTGCACTAAGGGTTGATTCGTTCAATAGAAAATATCAGGAGGGAAGTGCAAGGTGTGTGCCTGAGTCTAAGTTATTCATGCAAAAAGATTAAGGAAGAGAAAAGTTTCTTTTTTTTGAGGTGGATGAACAAGATCTATTTGGGAGAAGATAAACTCCCTCAGCTTTGTTGGATCTAGGAAAGAAGCATGGGATATAATCCTTTAGTCCTTTCTACTTCTATGATCCAACAGTTTTTAAGTGTTTATTGCAATAGAGGTAAAATCCCCAAAGGCTGGAAGCCTCGAAGTGAATCTACATCATAGATCACAAGGAGAATCATGAGTCATCGGATCATTGAGTGGTTCGGCGATTCGAGACTCTAGGAAAATTTGATTGTTGTTTTCACAAATTGAAAATTCCCCTAAGTCTTGAAGGCCGAAGTAAATCCAGGTCGTTCATTATTTGGGACATGTGGACTGTGGATCACTAGCCTTCGCCACTTCAACATTCGGCAATTCAGGAGCTTAGTGGTGAATAGGAGCTAAAACTCCCAAAGCCTAAAGTTTTGAATTGCTAGTCTAGGAATTCTCCAATTTGGAGTTCGTAATATTTGGAAGGTGTTGTGGTTATAACCTCCAAAGCCCAAAGCTTAAGAGAATCGAAGTTGCAACTTTCAAAATCTTAAGCCTTAGGTTTTGGCCCAAGGTCACATGAAGACTCCACTAGAGTAGAAAGACCCTCATGAACCCAAATTGTTGTGCAGGGAAAGGAGAGAAGGACATGTGGAAATAACTCAAAGGGTTATGTGGGGACGCGAGAGATAATTTGTATCCTATGTAAACTGATCCTAGACTGGGAGGTCATGTAAGCCCCTGTAGGAGGGAAGGGGTTTTGCATCAAGCGGTATCAGAGCACATAAAATATTTTTTCTGATACCATCAAGTGGTATCAGAGCAAGAATAAGATTTATGAAAAGGAAAATTTAGAAACCATGCCAACAAAGAGACACATAGAGAGACTTGTGGTCAATGCAATCATGGAGGAAGAAATGAGACAACATTGTGAGAGGTTGGACACCATGGAAACATCACAAAGGCAATCACCAGAGACTAGTGATGTCAGCGAAGTTGAAAGTAAAGAAGTAGAAGCAAAACAAGCAGTTGTAGGAGAACAAGCAACAAAGGAGCGATTATTGAGAGCTATTGTCAAGTTGGGAACCACAGAAAAAATGGAAGTACCAATGTATGAATAATTTGAATGTAGAATAATTTCTTGACTAGATAAGTGCTTTAGACAAGTACTTTGACTATGAGGAGATTGATGATTAGAACAAGGTAAATCATGCAGTGACCATATTGAAGGGACATGCATCTTTATGGTGGGATGAGTTGCAAGATGACAGAAGGAGGAAAGGTAAGTCCAGGATTAAGAATTGGCATAGAATGGTGGCTAATATTAAGGATAAATTCATACCCAAGGATTATCAGTTGAATTTGTTCATAAATTTGCAGAATCTGAGACAGAAAGGTTTTTTGATGAAAGAGTATACTGAAGAGTTTTATAAGATGAATATAATGACAGAACACAAAGAGAATAATGAAGAGAAATTTTCTAGGTATATAAATGGATTGAGGTATGAAATCCAATATGAGATTAGTATGATTACGATGAGGATGGTAGAATATTCCTATCATGTAGCCCTAAAGGAAGAAGAAAAAACTGACAAGGAATCAGAGTCAGGGGAACATGGGAAAGAGTCTTAACAGAGGAAGAGTAACCACCAAAGAAACATTCCAAAAATTCAAGGGAGAAGCTGGAGGATTTAACAGTCATATAGAGAGAGGAGGAATTTATAAAGGAGGATACTCTAGAGGAATAAATACTTTTCCAAGAGGTAGAGGAAGAGGCATAGGAGGAGAAGTGAAGTGTTATGCTTGTGGGAAAACATGGCACATGTCTTGGAATGTCCTAAAAGGAAGAATGAAAGAGTAAAAGAAGCTCACATTTATGAGGTGCAACAGAGGAATGTGGAGATAGAGATGAAAGAAGAGGCATATGAAGAAGGAATATCCCTCATGATGAGGAAATATCGTGTAAATCCAGAAAAATAGGTACGAGAACTAGTTCATTAAAAACAATCTATTCAAAAATTCTTGCAAAACAAAAGACAGAGTATACAAGGTGATCATAGACAGTGGAAGTATTGGAAACTTGGTATCCATGGAGATGGTGGAAAAGTTAAATTTGGATATGAAAGCACATCCAAGTCTATACATGTTGTCATGGTTGTAGAAAGGACATCAAGTCATGGTAAGTCAACAGTGTAAAGTTGAGTTTAAGATAGGTAGTTACAAAGATGAAGTTTTATGTGATGTCATACCTATGGATGTTTTTCATGTTCTGTTGGGGAGACTATGGAAATATGATAGGAATGTCATACATGATGGGAAGAAGAATAGTTATACCCTTGAGAAAAATGGGTGTAAGGATATGTTGTTGCCAATAAAATATAAAGGAGTTAAAGAGGAGGCTAGTCCTAGTATACTTCTCATGAGTGGGAAGGAGCTCTTGAAAGAAGTCAAGAAAGACCAAGAAATGCAGTTTTTTTTTATAGGTAAGCCAAGATTCATCCTTACAAGAAATTCTATGAATGATTTGCATGTGAAAGTTCAAGAATTATTGGATGAATTTGTTGACATTGTGGTGGATGAGCTACCCCATACTTTACCTCCCATCAGGACTATCAGTCACCATATTGAACTTATTCTGGGAGAAATTTTTTCAAACAAAGAAGCATACAAATTGACCCCTCGGGATAATCAAGAGGTTAAGGAGCAGGTCCAAGATTTGTTGGATAAAGGTTTGATCAAAGAGAGCTTAAGCTCGTGTGCAGTACCAACTATGTTGAGTCCAAAGAAAGATGGAGGTTGGAGACTGTGCATAGATTCTAGAGCCATCAACAACATAACCATCATGTATAGATTTCCTTTAAACAGAATGGGTGATTTCATGGATTGTTTGAGTGAATCTAGTTATTTTTCCAAGATAGACTTGAAAGAGTGGTTATCGTCATATAAGAATGAGAGAGGGAGATGAATGAAAAAAAACATTCAAGAAAAATGAAGGATTGTATGAGTGACTTGTTATGTCGTTTGGCTTAACGAATGAACCAAGTACGTTCATGAGGTTAATTAATGAAGTTCTCAAAGATTTTATTGGGAATTTTATGATTGTTTAAAGTTGTTGGTGAATTTGAAAAAGTGTTCTTTTATGAAGACAAAACTTGTGTATTTGGGATTTGTAATCTCTTGAAATGAATTGAAGATGGATCTAGAAAAGGTGAGGGATATAAGAGAGTGGCCTTATCCAAGAAGTGTGTTTGAGGTAAGAAGTTTCCATGGGTTAGTGAGCTTTTACAAAATGTTCATTAGGAATTTCAGCAGTATTTTTGAACCAATATTAGACATTATAAAGAAGGAGCGTGGTTTTTTTGACTAGAAAAAAGAAGTTGAGAAAGGATTTAGAGTGTTGAAATAAAATATAAACGAACAACCTGTTTTAGTTTTGATATAATTTAAGAATACTTTACAGGTCAAATGTGATGCAAGTGGAGTGGTCATTGGTGCAGTCTCAAGTCAAGATGATAAGCATGTTGCTTATTTCAGTGATAAGTTTAATGATGCTAAGAAGAAGTATTCAACATATGAAAAGAAATTTTATGCTATAATTCAAGCTTTTAAAAACTGGAGAAATTACCTCATGCCAAAGGAGTTTATTTTGTATACTGACAATCATGATTTGCAGTTCATAATGAGACAAGAGAAATTGAACCAGAGACATGCCAAATGGGTAGAATTCATGCATAATTTTATGTTTGTCATCAATCATATTAATGGGAGTGCTAACAAAGTTGAAGATGCTTTGAGTAGGAGATGTTTGATCCTACAGAAATTCCAAGTGGAAACTTTGGGATTTGAACACCTCAAGGAGATGTACTAGGAAGACCCAGACTTCAAGGAATCTTATGAAGCATGTGAAAATCCTTTTTCTCAAGGATAGGCATCAATCGATGGAGTATATTATCCAAGAAGGAATTTTATTCAAAGGAATCTGATTATGTATCCCAAGATGCTCAATGAGGGACAATTTGTTGAAGGAAACACATAGTGGAGGATTGGTTGGACACTTCGGCCATGATAAAACATATGTGTAGTTGAGTTCTTCATACTATTGGCTAGGTATGAGGTCTAATGTGAAGAATTTTGTGGACAGATGAAAAATTTTCCAGTATGTCAAAGGAAAGCAACATAACACAATATTGTACCAACCATTTCCTATTCCATACAAGTTGTGGGATGTTCTAACTATGGATTTTGTTATGGGATTGCCAAGAAACTAGAGGGTAAATGATTCAATATTTGTGGTGGTTCATAGATTTTTAAAGATGGTACATTTTATATCATGTCACAAAACCATTGATGCAACCCACATAGCGATTTTTATTTTCAAGGATATTTTGATATTGCATGGGTTGCCTAGGAGTATAGTCTCATACAAAGATACCAAATTCGTGGGACACTTTTGGAGGACTTTATGGAAAAGGTTGGGAAAAAATTTGTCTTTTTGTTTAGTGTATGACCCTCGGAAAGATGGATAGACTGAGGTAGTGAATTGAAGCTTAGGGAATCTGCTAAGGATTTTGGTAACTGAACATAACAGTCAGTGGGATCAATTTTTGCCTCAAGTGGAGTTTGCATATAACGACTCACCAAACAAAATTACTAGTAAGATCCCATGCCAAATAGTATATGGAGTTTATCTAAGAGGAATTTTAGAATTGAGAGATTTGGGATAGACCGAATTTTGGAGTGTAGGAGTAGATTATTCTTCTACAGAGATGAAAAAGTTGCATGATCAAATCAAAATAAAGCTATAGGATCATAGCTAGAGATACGATAACAAAGTAGACCAAAGAAGAAATGAGGTGAATTTTGAAATCAGAGATCAAGTCTTGGCACACCCGAGGAAGGAAAGATTTCCAAGAGGGAAATATAATAAGTTGAAGATGAAAAATATAGTCCATTGTAAAATCCTTAAAAGAAATTCTACAAATGATTAAGAGATTGAACTGCCAGAGGACATTCTAATTTCACCAATATTTAATGTGGCAGACTTATACCCTTACAAAATGGATGAAATAGAATGGAAAAATGATTAATGGGAGGTTTAGTGGAAGTGACATATGCCCATAGTAGAGAAGTTGTAGATAGAAAATATTTTGGATTAGATAATTGCTAAGAAAACCAGGAGGAAACTTTACTATGAATATATGGTTAAGTGGGAGAATCATCTAGAAGAAGATGCCAGTTGGATAAATGAAATTTATATCGATAAGTGTAACACCCGGTTTCCCCCAGTTTGTAAAAATAATTGGACTGGACAAGAACTATGGAAAACTCATAAATGTGAATATGTGATGTAAATGGACCTTGAGGAAAAGGTCATTGAATGTGAATAACATTATGAATTTATACTACAGGACTGTTAAGAGGGGATGTGCAAAAAAAGAGACCACGACGGCGGTGGAAGGCACCTGGAAAGGTGGCATTAACTTCCACCGAGAATTAATACCGTATTTGGACTCCATTGGCCCGGAGAACCAAAAGCGGCTCACTGGCCCCGAATTAAATGTCTCACAGGCTGGTAGGTAGATGGTTTAATGAGGGATGGGAGGTGAACTGCCCATCTGTAGAGCCATCAGGCCTGACCAGCACGAGGGTAATCACGCCACACGCAACCTCGCAAGAGGATAAGGCGTGGGGTAGAAGCGATTGGGGGGGTAGACGTGAGGGGAGAACTCTGGCGATATGCAAAGTGAGTGATAGTAGAGAGGAAGGATTGCAACCTTCGCTCCTAGTCACTGGAAAACAGAGATGCAATCTCACAGCATCGTGGTCTCATCTCGAGGGTGGCTAGTGGTAAATCCGCTGGGAGTCGCTAAGCCTATGGTTGGGTGGAAATGAGCACCCCTCTCAATAGTTGCTTGACCCCTGGTGTTGTTTCTGATAAGTGTTTTTCCTCTGGCATCTTGAAATATATATATATATGTTTATTCTGATGATCATGCCCATAAGTTGTGTAACTGTGAATGATTTTATTGTAAGAATGTCTGTAGGATGTTTTGATCAATACTAGTAGATGCATGTTTATAATGGAAAGACTATGTCTAGCTTATGTTTTCATAAATCACTATTTATATGCCTACCAACCTAACTCAGACCGCATATCTGATTTGTGGGAGAAAGGCACCCTTATATACCTCAGGTAGTACCCTGAGTGAATCTCCCCATAGAGATACCTTCCATGAAAATCCCATCAAGAACTAGGAAGGAAGTTGTGAAGGCGTAAGGCCTTAGTAACCCTGCATGAGGAGGAACGATCCTCTTGAAAACCGAGATGGCAGTATAAGGATGAAGTATCGAATCGAGGAACGAGATTTCATCGGGAAATTTGTGGTCACTCATGACCATTAGATTTGGTAAGAGGAAGCTGGAAGGTTAAATACCTTATCCCTGATAGGTGTTGACCAATGGATGAGATTTTGTCAGGAAATCTGCGGACACACCCGACTGTTGGATTGGTAGGAGAAGGTAAGGTGTTTAAATGCCTTACCCCTTTGTTTTATGTGTCTTCATGGGAAGCGAGGAATTCAGGATCGTAGATCTTCAAGGTCCATGAGAGTATCTAGACCATGGATCTTTTCCACATCCAAGGAGTCGTGGAAGAATGCATGGGTAGGAACCAATATGAGCCATCAAATCTCAGTTGGAAAACCCGATAGTCGTTGGATCTGTCCAGAGTTACCCGAGGGTTAAAAACCCCCATGAATTGGGATTTTCCATGGTGGAAACCCTGGAATAGATATGATTCATCTGAATAATGGAGGCCATGTGTCAAGAGATCACCCATTTTGGGAAACCAGGAGTCAGGAAATCGAGATTCCTCTTGACAAGAGTTCAGGATTTTCCAAGGTGAAAACCCTGGGATAGATCTGAGCCGTCTGATTGACAGAGGCCACGTGTCATAAGATCTCCCATTTTGGGCAATTGGGAATCGCAATATTGGGATTCCTGGTGATAAGGGATTGGTTCTTTTCAGGGTGGAAACCCTGGAGCAATTGTGGACCGTCTGATTGAAGGAGGTGACGTGTTGAGAGATTATCCATTTTGGGAAATCGGGGATCGGGGATTCAGGAGTTCTATTGACAAAAACTTGGGATCTTGCCTTGACAAATCCTGACCCATAATGTCAAGATGATAGCATGTGGCTAAGTCCCAATGAACGGACAAGATTCCTTCGAGAAATCTCAGGGTCCGTAACGACCGTTCGATGTGAAGAAGAGATTTCAGTTTTACGTTGGGGTACGAATGCACATTAGGGTAAGTAGCAAGAATATCTGGATGGCCAGAGTCCATCCACCAAGAGCTACAGCTGAGGATGCATTCCGGAGCCCCCTTGTCATTCTGCCTTTAATGGGGGAGGGGGGGGGTCCGGAATTGGACGCGCAACTCTCAAAAGGTAGAGATTAATTCATCATGATCAACGATGCTCAAGTGGATTCCAGACCCCCCTTGCCATTCTACCTTTAATGGGGGGGGGGTTCCAGAATAGTGTGGGGTATGAAGTGGGGCCCCCTCCTATCATGTCAACTACCGTGTCACGTTTCCCTCTCTGCCACCTGTATTCCACTAAACCATGTGATGGGGCCTACTCTCATTGGCCATTCTCTACCCTTATTTGGATTGGTTCCTATTAGCCATTTGCTAACCCTATAGGGATTCATCCCCATTGGTCGATCGCTAGCCCTGTCGGGGTTCGACAGTTACCAATTCAAACGACTCAACATCACTGTAGCGTCGAGGCACGAAATATGAAAGAGGTACTTTGTTTATTCAGACTGTGATCATGACCTACAACCACATGGGAGTAGGGAGAGAGAAAGAGCCAGCTTACGCTGGTCCTCCATGGATGTTTAGGGCTTCTGATTCGGCAGAAGACCAGAAAAATCTGATTTAGGTAGTGGGTATGTGACAAAGTGGCATTAGAGCATGGTTAAAACACTTGGCCTGCTTGGGCTCAGGCACAATCCATGTAAGGAGACAATGTCATCTGCGTTTTCCCCTTAAGAAGAAGGATTGCAGGATGAAACTGTAATCTGGGATGTGAACTTCATTGTCCTTTTTTAGTGTTACGATGGCTACCTACTAAAGCAGGTAGAGTCTCTTGCAATTGAGATGGTTGATAGATAAGGATTAAGACCCAAATGAAAAACCCTGTTATATGGGTATACATATGATAATATGAATTTATGTATAGGTTATAAAAATGTATTTAACTCTTGACTAATGACCAACGTTTGTCTTTTCACTCAAGCGGATGATCAACCGCAGGAATTTACAGATGCGGAGAATGGTGACTCCCCAAGAGATGGGAGAAGGCTCCCACAATAGAGACGAAGAGTCTAACGAAAGAAGAGCAATGGGAACCCCTCTAAATCTAGCCAAGACTGTGAGGAGTCTCATGGTTGAATTGTAAAGCTGCAAGGCCAACAATGAAAGGATGATGAAAGAACAAGAAAAACAAACTGAAATTAATGCAGTGTTACTGCAGAGTTTATCCGACCTTCAGCGACAAATGCAGCATGAACCCGAAGTGAAGAAACATGGTCATATCAGTGGCCATATTGAGAGAAGCACCTTAAGAAAGTTCCACCCCAGAGGTAAAGGACCAGTGCCAGACGATTCCACTGAGAAGGAAGCTAGTGATTCAGAAGGCTCTTCCAATAGCAGGACTAGTTCCTATTCTCGAAGAAAACAAAAGAAGCAAAATACTTCCAAGAGTCATAAATTTGAGGAATTCAGAAAGGCCAAACCTCCCTCCTTCGACATTGAGATAAATAAGGGAGAGGAAGCTAAGGCTTGGCTACTTGGACTAAAGAAATATTTCAGAGTCCATGATTTTTCAGAGAATTTGAAGGCCCAAGTGGCCACTTTCAATCTAAACGGAAAATATTCCATCTGGTGGGAAGATCTTAAGAACATGAAAGGGGTCTGCGAGGAGGACTTGTCTTGGAAACGGTTTGAGAAGTACTTCCAAAAGAAGTATTTGTCGGAAAAATACTTCGACGAGAAGGCTAAAGAGTTTTATGAACTCAAACTGGGGCAGCTCACTATAGAGGAATATGTCAACAAATTCCTCGACTTATTGAGATATGTACCCTACATCAAAGCAGAGAAGGATAAGTCACAATGCTTCATCAGTGGGCTACCCAAGGAATACCGGAACCAAATTGAATTCGATGAGCCAAAGATCTTAGAAGACACTATTCGAAAAGAAACATATTGTCATGAACAATATGGACATCGGGCAGAGTCTTGTGGAGACTAGAAACAAAAGAGTGGTTCGAGATTTCAGTAAAAGGGGATTAAATCCTCAAGATTTAAAAACTACAAGAAGAACCCCAGAATGAACTATCCATCTCGGAGTGTACTCCAACAGAACTATCCATCATCAGAAGGAAATAAAACTTCTGGACCTATACCAGTAAAGACTAATAACCCAAAGAGAGAACCTTTGAAATGTTGGGGTTGCGGAGAAGAGCATCTCCTAAGAAACTATCCACACCGACAAAAGAATAGTCGGAAAGTTTATAACATTCAGGAAGCTACCACAGTCAATGATGTGGTAAGGAGTGTGCCACAGATTTATGCAGCATTGGCTAATAACCAAGCTGACCACCAAGCTTCAATAGTGGAAATAGAAGGTATGATTTTCAGCCATCTAGTGTCTATTTTGATTGACCCTAGTTCAAATTTGAGTTATATAGCCCCTAAAGCTATTGATAAGTGTAAGCTATAGCCACGAAAACAAACCAAGCCATGGTTGGTAGAGTTAACCACTGGCACCAAAAGAAAGGTAGTAGAGGTCATACCAGCCTGCCAATTAATGTTGGGTGAATTCCCCACCCAAGAAACCCTTAATGTATTACCCTTGGGATCATATGATCTGTTGATTGGTATGGAATGGTTGGCCGCCCATAAAACCATACTAGACTGTTACCATAAAACCTTAGAATGTGTGAGCAAAGAAGGAAAAGGGATAACCCTTCAAGGGATCCAAAAACCAGTCTCGGTGAGACAAATATCAGCCCTGCAAATGAGAAAGTATTGTTGAAAGGGATGTCCCCTATATGCAATACAGGTGTTGAAAACAATCGAAGGTGCTAAACCAAGCCCTGATGATCACCCTATCTTGAGAGAATATAGATATGTGTTTCCGGCAAAGGTACCAAGTCTACCTCCGAGAAGAGACATTGACTTATCGATAGAGCTTGGACTAGGAGCAGTGCCGGTGTCTAGGACACCCTACCGGATGAGCACACCTGAGTTAGTTGAACTCAAATTGCAATTGAAAGAAATGATGGATAAGGGTTATATTTGACCTAGTGTGTCCCCATGGGGAGCACCAGTCCTATTTTTGAAAAAGAAGGATGGCACCTTAGACCGTATATAGATTATAGACAACTCAATAAAGTAACCATAAAGAACAAGTACCCCTTGCCCAAGATTGATGATCTATTTGATCAGTTGGGAGGAGTGTCTATTTTCTCAAAGATTGACTTGAGGTCGGGGTACCATCAAGTCCGAATCAAGGGTGAAGACATCCATAAAACCACTTTCCGAACACGGTATGGTCACTATGAGTTTGTGGTAGTGCCATTTGGGCTAACCAATGCCCCTGCCACTTTCATGTGCTTAATGAACAATGTACTCAGTAAATTTTTAGATAAATTTGTACTAGTTTTTATTGATGACATATTAATCTACTCTAAGAATAGAGAAGAACATGAAGAGCACCTTAGACTTGTGTTGCAAGTGCTAAGAGAGCATAAACTCTATGCTAAATTCAGGAAATGTGACTTCTTTCAGAGGAAAATATATTACTTGGGACATGTACTGTCCAAGGAAGGGATAGCAGTAGATCCTGACAAGATCAGGTTTATCATGGAATGTCCTACCCCAAAGGATGTCTCAGACATCAGATCCTTTATGGGATTAGCGGGATACTATAGGAGATTTATAAAAGGATTCTCCAAGATTGGTTGTCCAATCACTGCCCTCCAGAAGAAGGGGACAAAATTCTTGTGGA
>ML776899.1:1922652-1939903 GCA_009831015.1 Picea engelmannii | reverse complement strand
TCCCCGAATTGCCGATAAGGCCTCCTGGCTGCCACGTGTCCATACAAATGAACGGTCCAGATCCCTGCTTGATTAACGGTTGCGATCAAATCACGAAATCGCATATCGCGATTTCGGGGTTTTCGTAGTCATTGTTCTTTGCAATAAGAAATCCCGATCCCCGATTCTCCGATGGCTTATCTCCCTCGCAACTTCTGCAGATCTGACGGCTATTGGCCTTTCGGGAAATTTGGATGGGATCCGACAGTCACCATCTTCCTTCTTCTCCGTAAACTTCTGCTGCGCGCGTTTTCTTCAATGCGCATGTTTTCTTCAATGTTGTTCCTCCTGTGCTTTTACGTCCAAATCCCCAAATTCTGCATATCCTGCCATTTCTGTTGTTGCCATCAAAGACAACAATCATCAACACACATTCGTTGCTTGTTCAATATTTTCCAACAGAGACGCAGTCTCATAGCATCGTGGTCTCAGCTCGGGGGTAGCTAGTGGTAAATCCACTAGGAGTCGCTAAGCCTATGGTTGGGTGGAAACGAGCACCCCTCTCAGCAGGTTCTTGACCCTTGGTGTTATTTCTGATAAGTGTTTTGTCTCTGGCATCTTGAAATATATATATATGTTTATTCTAATGATCATGCCCATAAGCTGTGTAACTGTGAATGATTTTATTGTAAGAATGTCTGTAGGATGTTTTGATCAATACTAGTAGATGCATGTTTATAATGGAAAGACTATGTCTGGCTTATGTTTTCATAAATCACTATTTATATGCTTACCGACCTAACTCAGATCGCGTATCTGATTCATGGGAGAAAGGCACTCTTATATACCTCAGGTAGTACCCCGAGTGAATCTCCCCATAGAGATACCTTCCTTGAAAAGCCCATCAAGAACCGGGAAGGCGGTTGTGAAGGTGTAAGGCCTTAGTAACCCTGTATGAGGAGGAACGATCCTCTTGAAAATCGAGATGGCAATATAAGGATGAAGTATCGAATCGAGGAAGGAGATTTCATTGGGAAATCTGTGGTCACTCATGACCGTTAGATTTGGTAAGAGGAGTTTGGAAGGTTAAATACCTTATCCCTGATAGGTGTTGACCGATGGATGAGATTCCGTCAGGAAATCTGCAGACACACCCAACCATTGGATTGGTAGGAGAAGGTTAGGTGTTAAAATGCCTTACCCCTTTGTTTTTTGTGTCTTCATGGGCAGCGAGGAATTTGGGATTGTAGATCTCCAAGGTCCATGAGAGTATCTAGACCGTGGATCTTTTCCACGTCCAAGTAGTCGTGGAAGAATGCATGGGTAGGAACCAATCTGAGCCGTCAGATATCGGTTGGAAAACCCGACAGCCGTTCGATCTATCTGGAGTTAACCGAGGGTTAAAAACCCCCGTGAATCGAGATTTTCCATGGTGGAAACCCCAGAATAGATCTAAGCCGTCCAACTAACGGATTCCACGTGTCAAGAGATCACCCATTTCAGGAAACCGAGAGTCGGGAAATCGGGATTCCTATTGACAAGAGTTCGGGATTTTCCAAGGTGAAAACCCTAGGATAGATCTGAGCCATTTGATTGACAGAGGCCACATGTCATAAGATCTCCCATTTCAGGAAATTGAGAATCACGATATCGAAAGTCCTGGTGACAAGATATCGAGACTTTCCCGGGTGGAAACCCCGGAGCAGTTGTGGATCGTCTGATTGAAGGAGGTGACGTGTTGAGAGATTACCCATTTCAGGAAATTGGGGATCAGGGATTCGGGAGTTCCATTGACAAAAAATCGGGCTCTTACCTTGACAAATCTCGACCCATAATGTCGAAACAATAGCATGTGGCTAAGTCCCGATGAACGAACAAGATTCCTTTGGGAAATCTCAGGGTCTGTAATGATCGTCCGATGTGAGGAAGAGATGATAGTTTTACGTTGGGGCGCGAATGTGCATTAGGGTAAGTAGTGAGTAGATCTGGATGGCCAGAGTCCATCCACCCAGAGCTATGGCTGAGGATGCGTTCCAGAGCTCCCTTGCCATTCTGCCTTTAATGGGGGGGGGTCCGAAATTGGATGTGCAACTCTCAAATAGTCGAGATTAATTCATCATGATCAATGATGCTCAGGTGGATTCCGGACCCCCCTTTCCATTCTACCTTTAATGGGGGGGGGGTCCAGAATAGTGAGGCATGTGAAGTGAGGCCCCCTCCTATCATGTCGACTACTGTGTCTCATTTCCCTCTCTGCCACCTGTATTCCACTTAACCGTGTGATGGGGCCTGCTCTCATTGGTCGTTCTCTACCCCTGTTGGGATTGGTTGCTATTAGCCATTTGCTAACCCTATAGGGATTCATCCCCATTGGCCGATCACTAGCCTTGTCGGGGTTCGACAGTTACCAATTCAAATGACTCGACATCACTGTAGCGCCGAGGCACGAAATATGAAAGAGGTATTGCATTTATTCGGACTATGATCATGACCCGCGACCACATGGGGGTGGGGAGAGAGAAAGAGCCATCTTATGCTGGTCCTCCATGGCTGTTTAGGGCTTCTAATTTGGTAGAAGACCAGAAAAATCCGATTTAGGTAGTGGGTATGTGACAAGAAGTATGGAAAGACAGTGGAGGATCTCATGAATAGGAGTCCATTAATTTTTTTGTCGAGAGGAGTATGATGCAGGAGCATCACCATCATCAATTAATGAGGTAGTGGAGGGTGAATCAACATCCGGTGTATCACACTAAACTAGTTTGGATTCCAAGGAGGGTGCGTCACTTTAATTTTTGAAAAGCATTGTAATTAAATATATCATAATATCTTGAATCTTGAGCCATCATATGTTCTCCAAGGGTTTGTATTTTCCTTTAATGTTTGTAGGATGTACACCTTTTGAGAATTGACTCATATCTAGATTGTAATATCTCATATATTGTAATAAGATTTAGTGGTAGGATGCTTTAATTATTATATGAAAGCACTAGGATGGTTTGGAGGGAAGGATTGAGCAACCCCCTCATGCATAAATCAATGAAATCTATACCTAAATGAGGTTGTTTTCATTTTTTTCATTGGGAGATTTTTGTTAGTTGTTGTTGTTGTATTGAGAAAAGAAATTGAGAGCTGTAGAGAGATATTGAAATCCTTGTAAATATTTGTTCAAGGAATATAGAAGAAGAGATAATTGCCTTCATATTTCTGAGCTTTCTTGTCTCTAAGTAATTGGGTAAATGGTGTGTTAATAGTCTTTGTGTTTGATGTATGTGTATGCATCTAAATGACTTGTTGAATGAATTCTTAATGTCTATTTAAGTTTCAATTGTTTCTCTTCTAAAATCTCAGTGCAAAGAATGCACAGTTCCCATGCAAGGAGTGCAGAGACCAAACTATTAAAGGTTCAGAAGATCATGAGAGATTTCATAAGTTTACGTAGAGAAAGTGCAAAGACTATGCCTATACTCATAGGAGTATAAAATATCATGAGAGGAGACTGGTGCAAAGTGTGCACAAAGTCAACACTATGTTAAAGTTTTGAAGAAGCTCAGAGGAGAGGTAGTGTAAAGTTTTCATAAGAGACTTCTTTAAGTCCCAAGCCAAGGAGGAAATCACAAAGTGTGTACCAAGTCTTGAGTCGCTCAAGGGAAAATATCAATAGGGAAGCGCAAGGTGTGTGCATGAGTCTAAGTTCTTCAAGTGAAAATATTAAGGAAGAGAAAAGTCTCTTTGTTTCAAGGTGGAAGGACGAGACCTGTTCGGAAGAATATAAACTCCCTCACAATTGTTGGATCCAAGAAATAAGCACAAACGATAATCCTTGAGTCCTTCGAACTTCGTTGTTCTTGCAGTTTTTAAGTGTTTATTTCAAATGAGGAAAAATCCTTGAAGCCCAAGAGTGAATCTACATTGTAGATCACAGGGAGAAGTGTGAGTTGTCAGATCCCCAAGTGGCTTGGTGATTTGGCACTACAGGAAAAGTTGATTTTTGTTTGTGCAAAGTGAAAATTCCCTAAAATCCTGAATGCTAGAGTAAATTTAGGTCATTCATTATCGGGGACACCTGGATCCCTACCCTTCGCCACTTTGGCATTCAAGATCCTAGTGGTGAATAGGAGATAAAACTCCCAAATCCCAAAGTTCTGAAGAGCCAAACTGGGAATTCTCCAATTCAGCGTTCAGAAGCTTTGGAGGGTGTTTCATTTATAACCTCTGAGGCCCAAATCTTTGGAGAATCAAAGTTTCCACTTTCAAAATCTTAAGCCCCATATTTTGGACAAAGTTTCATGAAGACTCTACTGGAGTATAAATCCCCTCGCAAACTAAAATGTTTGTGTAGGGAAAGGAGAGAAAGACCTGTGGAAACAACTCTAAGGTTTCTCTAGGGACTCGAGAGCCAATCTAGCTCCTACGTGAACCAATCCTAGACCGGGAGGTCACACGAGCCCTCGTAGGAGGGGAGGGGGTTTGCATCATTTCTAATGCACATAAATTAAATTTGTTCTCAACCTCATTGAAAAATGCATCGCTCCAATGGTTTATGGGACTTGGTGGAAATAACATTAGTACATGGGAAGAAATGAAGAAGGAATTTTTAGACAAATACCAATATTATTGTAAGAATAGGGATTGCAAAGATGAAATTTTTAGATTTTCCTAGAGGGAAGATGAAATCCTAGAAAACTATGTGCATCAATTCAAGTATATTCCAAAAAATCAAGGCAAAGCTAGCTATATGAAGAAACCTGGAGAAGTATGTTGTTAAAAGGAATCTGTAACATACCTAGCCACCCACAGGCCATGAATGTTACCTCAAAATTCACTTCTTTAATTGATCTCAAATTTTGGTACTAATTAATTCAAAATGAAGCATGAAATAATGCAATAACCACGCATGAAAATAATCAATATTCATGCTACAACATAAAATAAATAACCAGTGTTCCATGCACATCAATAACCAGCAAACAGGCACATTATAAATACATCTCTCATAGATAATAATAATAATACATAGAGGAATATAAGCATACAGAAAACACATAGAGAAATTATCTTTAATTAAACCATCACCAATTGGTTGCAGACCAAGGACGTTCCTCCCACCCATAGAAATTGTTGTTCCAATTCTCGACAATATGTCACCTCTGAACCAATGCTATTAATCCACGAGGATGGGCCCTAGGAAAAATCTAAAACACACAACAGTTGGATAATTATCTCTCAGTTTTTCCCCAACCATACAAAATCCTAATGTCCAACTCTATTTCCTCTTTAGCCTGCACAACCCAAAGAAATGAACCCCTTTCTCTTCCATGTACTCCCTCAGGTTGTTCCATTAATCTCCAGGGATATAGTGCTATTGGTTAGGAAATATCCATGCTAGAAACTCCAAGTATTCTTAGTTGCGAATAATTCAATCATAACTACCATCAATATCATGCCCATAGGAATCCATTTCCACCTAGACTGATCAATGATTTATTACAACCATGTTGCAATGGATCTCCTACTCCTGCCATCTATTTCCATCCTCATCCCAAGAGCACATGAATTACAAAGAGTGAATGAGAAATAATCCAAAGTAAATGATTAACCAAGAACAAAGGACAACCTCCAAACATCCCAAAGATAGGGTTAATATAATTACATGAAATCAAGAACCCCATGGCCTCCCCAAGAATATCATGTAACCACTTTTCTCCATAAAATCAATTAAGGGTAAAAAAAATATAATAAAATACTTATCCCCTTAACCCCCCTCTCTCATGGAATCATATCCCCCTATCGCTTTTGTCCTTGATTTTCTTGCAACCAACGATCTTGTAATGACCCTCGTCGTTACGACTACAGGCGACACAAAGAAAGTGCATTTTTTTTTTTTGCATCAATAACCAAATCAAATTAATAATCAATAAAGTTTAATATGAAGACAGTGTTAAGTTATGTTTCATCATTTGTCGAAATAAATATTAAATGAAAGATATCTTCATTTTAGTAGTTTTAGATATATATTAAATGGAAGAGTACAATTTATATTCACGACTCATATAATCCATTTCAATTCTCTAATAAAATATCTATAACAAATAATCATTGTAATATATAATCCTTAATCATTTACATAAAACATAAAAATAATCCTTATAATCTGTCAATCAAATAAGGGAGTTTTCCCTTATTGCTTGGGGTTTTATGATGAACTTAAACTACTCTATAATGCTAGAAAAGACAATAAACTTTAGCTTAATTTCGATGTACTTAACTTTTCAAATTCACAAAAGGTATATGTAAACCTATGAATTATATTTGTTAAGATAATGGACATCAACTAATAAAAGTCAACATGGTGGAAAGTTGATATGAGAAAATAAAATTGGAAATTCATCAAGATTGCAATGAGGTACGAAATTCAATGCTCTTAATTTTATTTTTTTTAAACAAATAAATATTCAAAATGAAATTTTACCACCATTCTAAACACATGATAATAGTTATATTGGGAGATATTTAATTATTTAAGATTTAAATTAAGGATAGAACCAGTCAATCTAACCCACTAATCCTTATAAATCACTTTTCTAAATAATTAAAGGTTAGGTTTTTTTTCTTTTATTTTTCCTTATAAAATAATTATTGTTCCTGCAATAACTCCGGACACAAATAAAAAAGTTATCTTGCAATAAATCTGGATGCAAATGAAAAAACTATAAAATAATTATCGCTCCTGCAATTTATATCCAGAAAATTCAAACAACATTATTATAACAGAATAACTATGAAAACCAACACACCTTTATTCCAATATTTCTTTCTATAACATATTTAGTGAGGAGATGAGATGTTAAGCTAGATGTTAGTTCTTCTTATTATTATAATGGTATCTCTTTATAGGGTTATAGTTATGTTTCACTCACTTTGAATAAGGATAATCTTACATATAATGATTGTACAAGCAATTTGTGATGTACCATGTTCAGATTCTTTTGAAAGCTATCTATGGTAGTTAGGAAACTGCTAAAAGCATATATATGTGATCAAAAGACTGGAACTCAATAAACATTGAAAAAATTGGACTGATAGGTTGGTTGGTTTATCCATATCTATATATAACTCTCATGTTTAAGTAACATAATCAGCTAAAATAACAAGGATAACAGAGAGTTCAAACCATGAAAACCTCAAGGCAACACATCGGCTTTTCTGTTAAGCTCTCTCAAAATTAGCAACGCTACTCATCAACCTGGACTTCCATGGAACTATAAAATGAAGGAGAAATTGCAGGTTTAGACTTGTATGCCTAACCTAAACACCAAATGGAGGAGTAAACTTTGAAGGCACACGTGTAATCCTACTGGCATATATATTACATGAACAAAAAACTTGAAAGATGAATTATAAGATGATATGTTACTATAGACTTCTCATATAGAATATCTAAAAATATGTAAAGAAAATCCATGACTTGTCTATGTAGTATCAACGAATTATCATACAAAATACACGATGCATAGCAACGATTGTCAGACAACCCCTTTTAGACATTTTGAGAATCGATCATAAGGAGCAACTAGCAAGGATTCAAGCTGCCTTGTTATCCATTAAAAATCATGCTAAAATCACAGTGGTAAGTAGGGATATCATGGTAAAATCACAATGGTAAAAAACATGCTAAAATCACAGTTTTAACAATGATATCGTTGTCTACAATAATATTGTTGTCTATTAATAAATCGTTGTTTTAACAATGATATCATTGTCTACAATAATATTATTGCCCATTAATAAATTGTTGTTTTACAATGATATTGCAAATCAAATGCTACTCAATCATAGTAGTAGAAATAGAATGGTAATCAAAACCCAGTAGTAATGATAATCGAATGCTAATCAAATCAAATTCTATTCAAATTCAAATCCATAACTAAATCATTGTGTAAATAACAATAAAAATCCATAACTAAAGAACAATAAAAATCCATAACTATAATGTTGTGTAAATAACAATAAATATCTTTTCTAACAATGATAGAACATGCGCATTGCACACTCCAAGGAATACCCACGTAGTCATCACACAATCATCACATGGTCATCAAATATATGGAAACGTAGAGTAATGAACTAGTAATGCAGCAAGAGGTCTGGAACGCAAATGAAGTGTAAACATTGGGCAAAGTGAGGGTTGAAACAAGGTGTAAATAGACGATGAAAACTCAAGTAAAAAGAGAGGGTGTTGATATTACAACTCGAGGGAAAACGTAGAGGAACTCACTGCAAATAAACGCTAGGTAGAGGAATGATACTACACTTATTATCCATGCACAAGAAAGTAGGGAATTTGAATCTAAATCGTTAACACCAGAGTGAAAGACAGTCGATTAGGCTCTCAATTGAATGCTCAGGCACAGACTAATAACTTAAAGGATCAAGGAACAGAGGAAAAAACAAAAATCTGCATCCAGATCTTGTCTGTGGAGAAGCAAATAATGAAATAGAAGTGCAATCAAGGAATAAAGAAAACGCGGGTAGGAGATACAAGAGAACAAACAAGGTTTTGAGTTTGGGGATCATTCTGGCCATGCGCAAATAGACAGTAACTCAAAAATAAAGGATACTATAGATAGCAAGGGTTCTTACTGAATGAATCAAGCGACAAGGGGTTTACAATTATTGTAGAAATACATGTGTAAGGAAAGATCATGGAAATGAAATCTTCATCCAAGTATAGTAAAATAAAAAAGGGTAAATTAAATTTCATTTCAAGGAACAAATTTAACAGGTGTACCTTATCCAAATGTGAATGCTCCGAAATCATTATCCCGTGAATGCTCCATCCATATCTCACTTTCCAACAGATGTGACCTCACCGGTACCTCCCAACCAATGCTAAGGGTACTCTTCTTCCTCCTGAGCCCCCTCAGCTTAAAAGGGGCCATGCACACAATACCAGAGAATGCTAACACCCATCACACCTAGCAAGGTTGAGATACCACTTGTTACTCGAGCTGGTATCCCAACTCCCACAAGAGCAAGTTTAGTCAAGATAAAATTCCAGCAGCGTAACGTTATGCAAGCCAAATGTGTCCATACTCCTCCTCTGCCAACCTTTTTATAGAGTTTTCAACTGATTAGTTTCCCAAACCCTCATTAGATTCCTTTTTCATTTATTTAATTAGGAAAAACCTCCCCCATACACATGTTTCCCAATCCCCTAGTTGCACCAGAAAATCAATTTTATTAATTAATTATTATTCCTATTTCCCTCACCCACCTAAAAGAGTTCCTAAAAATGCTCCTTGGTGTCCCAAAATTCCCTTACAATTCTTAAATGACTTACTCCTTACTTAATTCCTAGTCGAGTTCATAAATAGAAAGTCCCAAAGGATAGATTCTTTACTAAGTTGGACATTCTCCCTTTTCTTTAAGTTTCCCCTTTTCTTTCAGTTTCTTTTCTTTTAAATTTCCCCCTTTTTCCTTTTTAACTAAAAAAATAAATTTAGCAAGTGTAGATAAAAACAACCATTTACCCTTTTTCATTTTTAACTAAAAATCAATTTAGCAAGTGTAGATAAAAACAACCATTTACCATTTTTTCCTTTTCAACTAAAAATCAATTTAGCATGTGTAGATAAAAACAACCATTTACCCTTTTTAATAAATTTAATCCTCCATTATAATTTTTACTTTAATAGTTAAAGTTTGAATTTATTTACGCCCTTTTTGTTATATGTCTAATTACTTTAGTTCATAGGTTCTACTTAGACCTAGGTTTTGAATTCATTAGTCTTGGCGACAGTTCTTAAGGGAAAATTTGTTATTAAACTTACTCATCACTTTATTCATTTTAAGGTCGACTGGGTCCTAAGGAGGCATAGTTTTCTAGGCACTAGGTTTATTAACTTACCAGCTAAAATTGTGACGTTCCCTTTAGGATGCACTACGTGCTCCAAGGGTGCCACTCGCCTCTTTCCATTTTATTTGCATGACGTGCCCTTCAATATGCACTACGTGCTCCAAGGGTGACATTTACCTCTTTCTCTTTTATTTGCGCGACGTGCTCTTCAAGACACACTACATGTTCCAAGGGTGCCACTCACCTCTTGACTAAATTTGGTAGATGTCAAACCGCTAGAGTCAATACTCCATCAGGTGATCATGTGGGAGACTAAGGGCCTCTAAGGAATAAGGATCTTTCCTTAGTGCGTACCCCTTAGAATCATCATGAGCGACTATCATAGCCTGCACTCATGCCATCATGGGTCCTCTCAAACTAGGTAATCGTTAACCTACAATTTGAGCCATGGCAGGAGTGCTAGTAGGCTATGGCAGGGTTGTTGCCACACCTCTCCCTCAATGTCTCTAGTTTTCATGTAGGACCCCTCTACTCCAAATGTGAGTTTGTTCTAAAATCTATCGTCATCCTGCATCCATCAAGGAATCATGTCAGTAATAATAATAAATCATCATAACATCTAATCATATGTGCATATGTCACATCAACAACATTCAAATCCTACAGTCCACTCCCTAACTCGATCCAGAGTCCAAGGGGTTTCATCGATGCCTCTGCATCCTCAATGTCCAGAGTCCTGCACACTCTGGAGAACCCAGTCAATAGCACATGTCGATGTAAATATAACAAAAATAACATAACATAAAATCCACAATGTCTCATAATCATAATCAAAACAACCAATAGTATAATAACCTGGATCACTTGCATGCAAGAGTCCTTAAAGAATAAGTTCGTTCAATGTGTGCAAGAGTGCGGTGTTACATATCTATATATATATATATATATATATATATATATATATATATATATATATATATATATATCTTTGTGTGTTTGTGTGTGTGTATTACATTTCTAGGCACTCTGGCCCCTTTCCAACTTTATCGACTCACCAGCCCAAGTCATATTTACATAATACATTTTAGTTCATAGGGATCAAAACCAGGATGTTACATCCCCCTTCCCTTATTTTGGCATCGTCCTCAGTGCACAATGCCATACTAATGTTCTTACAATTCTAGGGAATTTTTCCTTTACTTTTCATAGGAAGTCCAACCAAATTATTATATACATAGGCACTCTGACCCAAAACATTCATAATGATCTTTAGAATTTATATTTTTGGTAGCAATTCAAACCAAAAATCTCTCTTTCCTTATTATCTTGCACAACCCAAAGAAATGAACCCCTTTCTCTACCATGCAATCCATTAGGATGTTCCACTTCCCTCCAGGGCTTCATGTCACTTAGCTAGGAAGCTTCAGAGTTGTGGCTTCAAGAACTCCAACTCCAACAAGTCCACTAGACTTTTTTTTCATTCCATGTCTTCATCATTGACCTCAATTTCCTTCTATATATCCTTTTTCCTAAGATTCTAGCTTCCATATCCAACATATCATATATATTATACACATACAGTCATCATGACATATCATTATAACAATTTTCAATCATAAATGTCAAATCTATTTTATACAGGAAAACAAAACTTTCCAAGCATGAGATTCCTTCTCATAATTCATTTGGCTCTAGAAGTAGCAAGCATCAATATTTATTATGGATTACAGCAATACCACACCCAAATACCATTATTCCTTCAATTTCATCAACCTTCAATCATCGAAACCAATTGTTAGCATATCATAACAATTTGTAACTATTAATTTCTGAAATCTATTTTATACAGGAAAATAAAATTTCCAAGCATGAATTTTCTGCTCATAATGTTTGTCTCTATAGTTGTAGATATCAATATTCCTTATGGGATTACATCCCTTTCATATCCAAGACCATTATTGATACAATTTATTCAACTTTCACTTATCCAAACAAACTATTAGTATCTCATGTACAAGATATATATATTTTCATGGAAACATTTAAAACGCAAATCACAAAGTGATATCAGAATTGTTTACAACTACAATTCAATCACTTCCATCCATTCTTGACATCAAATTGAATTCAACTATTGAATGGAATGATATTATGATCCAGTCTTTTCTTTCTTCTATCCAAAAATATTTTTATTACTTGGTTCGCTCAATAGAGATTTTCCATAATTCATCATTATTTGACTACTTTAACCTACAACTTTCTTGTTACACTATCTAATAACTTCTAAAGTGTTCTTAACTTCATGAGATAGAAATACTCACATCATTGCATCTGTTAGAATAATCATTTCTATGCCATATAATATATACATGCATTCACCAAAATGCATTCAACAATTCCTTTAATACCACTTGTAACATTTTCAACAACTCCAAAAGTGATCTCAGAATTGTAACAAAAACAATTCAATCACCTTCAACAATTATTCATATTAAATATAATGCAACTATCCATCATTATGTATTTTCAGCACCACAATATTTTAATAATGAAAAAAATAATTACTAAATAAAATAACAATCGATGTGTCAATATGCATGGCCACATTTACACAATGCATCCCTACATTGACTACATAATTCCACATAACTGTGTCATGCATACACCAATGTGAGTTGGAAGGTTTGGTGAACGCCTCAACACATCATCCACAAATTTCCTACTCCTTGCCTGACTATTTGGATACCTTCTTTTTCAACCCAAACACAACACCAAGAATATAATTCTTAAGTGTTCTTCAATGTCAACAAAGAGGTTGTAGTCCAAACATCAAATATACAATAGATACAATTGAACACTCACATATCATTATATCCCTTTCATATCCAACCATCTCATGGTATCACACATGACTAGATCTATGGATATTTATTGTTATAGAAAGAGTATGTCTCTTGACTTTACTTGGTTATGATCTCATAATAAATCATAAAACAAATATGAAAATAATTGTTTTTTGAATGCATTCTAGCATCAACAACATTTACATGCTCTAGGCCTTTGGACACTACATGTCAATTTTAAATATTGGAAATTTAACTGAGGGAATTCTTACCTCAATTCCCTTCAATATTGGAAGGAATCAATTGTGTACCTCCATGGTTGTTATCAACCTACTTGATGTTATCTGATCATTGGTATTTGTAGAATCTCATAGGCTTCCTCCTCCATCCTTTTGATCACCATTACTACCACCCTCATGGGTCTTTGCATAGATGGAATTAATATGTAGCAATAGCATCCACCTCTTAACCATGCTATTTCTTTTTTTTTTGTTTTCTTCTGAATACATAATCCATCATTAGTCATAATAAATATAACATCAGTATTGCATGTATATAACAACAATGTATTCTAAGCCCACAAGCATGCAATATGGATATCCAACATGTACATATGCACAATTCACATCAATATTGACCAAGCATTCACTATCATCATGCCTACTAATGCATATGCATTCTAACTTCATTGTATGCATCATGCACTCTAGTGCATTTATGTTTCAATTCACTTATTATTTATTTATTTATGGTGTAGCTAGTTGTCCTTGAATTTCTTCAAATCATTGCTTCCTTGTGTGCTCCCACTCTACTTCTATGCACTATTGCTACATGGTATGAACACTTTCCATCGAAGTCCCACTTGGCCATTCTGTAATCCAATCGTGATGTTCTATTTGAAAAAACTTCTCTTAGGAAATCATATCCAAAATTTACCTTTATGAAACATTCCAAAACCTTGGAATGAAGTAGCTTTGAACATTCCATCACTCTGCTACCACAACATTATTGAATCAATACTATTACTCCTAGTTTTCCATTAGATTACTTCATTTAACATTTCCTTGTGAAACCGTACCTTTCATACTTAATACCATTCCCAATGGAATTCTATTTTCATTCAGTGGAACTTTTCAAGTGAAGGAGCATTCATTTTTCTATCTCCAATTTATTTGCATTGGTATTATGCTTTCACTGTGAACTCTGATATCAAAAGTGGCATTCTTGATCTAAGTAATTTTAGACATGTACCTAATTCATAGCTGTAAAATCCTTCCCAAGAACTCTTTTTCTTGGAACATAAAGATTATTCACACCTCATCTCCTAAGCTCCTTGTTCTCTTTCACATCAATCTTGCAACTATCTACACCTCTCTACCTTCAATGCTATGGAGACATACTTTTCCTTTTCTATTCCCATTAATGACATTATTCAAATACTAGCTTCATGTCCTATGTGAGTATTCTTTCTTTTGTTGTACCTGCAATTTATTTAGACTCTGTAGTAGCTAAATAATAATCCTTCTATTATGTTGTTCTCAAGTTCTTTTTCCACTTTTTGTTACTTGCCTTGTAGCTCTTTATTTCCTCATCCAACTTTCATAATCTCTATCATGCTTACATGACTCTAATATCCAATTATAGACTTGAAATTATATGGTTATACTTCTAATTATGTAAAATGTTTAAGCAACCATTTTGTTAGAATTATGCATATTATAAAAAAAAATCCAAACAATTCTACAAGTCCTTTTTCTTCTCAATTCATGAATAAATATATCATCATTCTCCAAATTATAACAATTCAATGTTAGTCTCATTTGAATCATATTTCTAATGACTATTCCCATGCCCCAATCCAATCTTTGTGCTGAAAGTTATGGCTTCCTAAAAAATTTACTTTCACCCTTTTTGTGCAAACAAGATCTTGTAGCGGCAATAGAATGGTTGTGTGCGAATCTTGTCAACTTATTCCACATGCCCTTTAAACTGGTACAAAATTCTAATTCTTCATAGGATCTTCCTTCAATCCACTTTCCTTGTGATTGTGAGCTTGAAACCACGGGATTATCCACTCTAAGTGATGTTCCTTTAGTGCTTTTCTCCTTATTCTTCTAGACAGGACCTCATTCGAAAATTTTTGCGAGCTTGTTTACTTCTAGGCCCTTCATGCCTCTAATCAAACCATTTACCTTATCATGATACCAATGTTGGAATGAGGTCCTCCGAACTTTGACATTCTTTCATTCTTCTCAAGTAATACTTCTCGAGGTACACTTCGCCAAAGTACTTATATTATATCCGCTAATAGATCAGACAATTGATATTTAATTTCTTTTTGACTAGATGATCCTGGATCATCTGGAGGCTTCAACAAAATCAATGATCATGACTTGATAAGGTGTTGAAATGGACAATCCTTATTTATTTTGAGACTTCAAGACTCCAAGACTTTAGGATATTACAACTCTCAAGTTGTTCAACTCCACCAGAGTTATATGTGTCGAAGTGGTCATAAAGTGATAATGACCACTTAATATCAATTAACACCTTCGTTTACAGTATTCATACACTAGATTAATCCAATGGCTATGACTTAATCAAGTCTTGAGATGGAAGATCCTTACTTATTTTGAGGCTTTGATACTCTAGTACTTCGGGATATTACAATTCTCAAGTTGTTCAACTCCCCCAGAGTTATAACTTTCAAAGTGCTTACGTCATCCTTCCACTACTTGATCTAACAGTTGAGAAAAGTCTTGAAGGGATATTAGATCGACGATCTATGTTATTTCATTACTCTGGGACTCGAGGATATTGTGGCTTACCCTTTCCTTCCACTAAACTCGATCAAAAGGTTGAGAATTCACCTAAAGTTCCTCCTTGATCCAATGGTTTGTTGGATTTCAGAGCTTTGGCACTTAGGGACTATGAATTTTTTTTTCTTACTGTATCCTTCCACTATACTCGATCATATGGTAGAGAATTCACCTGAAGTTCCTCATATATCTGATGGCCTATGATAATTTGTGGGTTTGGCCTTTAGGGATTCCACCCATTTCTAACTCATTTATCCCCTGAACAGTCAATGTCGAATGACCATAGAAATCATCAACCCAATTGAATGGATAAGGTTTTAATGGTTCAATATGACAGATTTAGTTATACCTAAAATTTATGAACTAGATCTGACAACTCTCATTTATTTTCCTTCTGCCAAATATTTATTGACCTAGGATCAATGTCCTTCAGGGGTTTGATTCATATGAGACTCCTTTGGCTTTACACTTGGATTACAGCTGAACCATGATCATTGATCTGTGCCTTTGATTAGCAACCAATGGTTTTCATATCTCCCAACAGTAACAGAGTTCCCTCATAGTTTTGAACGTGTTTCTACAATTGATATGTTGGGAATTCGATCCTAATATCACTTCCTTAAGGAGCTCCTTTTCTTGATATTTCCTTCGACATTTCCAAAGTTCTTAATGCTTCACTCTCTGATTTTGTGCAACCTAATACTCTATCTCTCCTTAGATTTAGGATATCAAAGACACATTATTTCTTAATGACAATACCATATTGATCTTCTTGACATCAATTCCAACACCATAATACCATGTCCAACAATTCCGACTCATACCATTCTAGTGTTTCAACCAAAATTTTTGATATTAATCTGTAACATACCCAACCACTCATAGGCCAGGCACACTACCTCAAAATGCACTTCTTTAACTGGTCTCGAATTATTGTAATAATTAATTCAAAATCAAGCATGAAAGAATGAAATAACCACACATGCAAATAATCAAGAGTCATCCTACAACATAAAATAAATAAACAGTGTTCCATGCACAACAATAATGAGAAATCATGCACATTATAAATACATCTCTCAAAGATAATAATAATAATACACAGTGGAATATAAATATATAGAAAACACAGAGAGAACTTATATTTAATTAAACCATCACCAATTGGTTGTAGACCAAGGACATTCCTCCCAACCATAAACAATGTTGTTCCAATTTTCAACAGCATGTCACCCCCGAGCCAGGGTTATGAATCCACGAGGACAGGTCCTAGGCCAAATCCAAAACACACAACAGTCGGCTAATTAGCCCTCATTTTTTCCCCAACCACACAACAATCCTAATTTCTAGCTCTCTTTTAGCTTCAGCCTGGACAACCCAAATAAATGAACCCCTTTCTCTTCCATTCACTCCCTCACATTGTTCCATTCCTCTCCAAGGCTCCAGTGCTACTTGTCAGAAAATATCCATGCTTGAAACTCCAAGGATTATCAACTTCAAACAGTTCAATCAGAAATACCATCAATCTCATGCCCATAGACATCCATTCCCACCTGGAATGATAAGTAATTTATTACAACCATCTATCAATGGATCTCCTCCTCCTACCATGTTAAGCCCTAATATTGGCTCATTACCACTTAATTGGGGCATATTAGATTAGTAATGTTATTTTATTTATGTCAGCTTTAGGCCATTAGTTGTGATTTAGATTAGTAATGTTATTTTATTTATGTCGGCTTTAGGCCATT
>ML776899.1:1836642-1855564 GCA_009831015.1 Picea engelmannii | reverse complement strand
AAGCTCCAATGTATTTGAGTAAAGTTTCTTGAGAAGACAAATCTACTCCCAAAACCAAATCTCTTCTCCTAAATTCTTGAGTAAATCTTTGCACATTCTATCCTTTAGCTTGTCTAAAATTTTTCCAATCCATAGTAGCCTTTTGCTTATATGCCAATAGGTAAAATTGTCTTTTAATTGCAACAATAAAATCATTCCAAGAGGTTAAAATTCTACCATGCTTCTTCATGTCCTCCTAAGTCTTGGATTCCCACCAAATGAGTGCTGCAATATCCAATCTTAAAGAAGCAAGCTGAATTTTGGTTTCATCATCTTGAATTTTTTGTATCCTACAATATACCTCAATCTGATGAATCCAATTATCTAATTTCTAAACATTAGCTTCTCCATTGTATATTGGAAATTCGAATTTAATATCAATATTAAATGAAGGAATTTGTGAAGGAGTTTTACCATGTCCCTTTGGAGAATTCGGAAGAGATCTTGAATTGGTAGAAAAAGAAGAAGAAGAAGATGATGGAGGAGAGGGTGGTGGAGAGGCACCATTCCCTCCATTTCCATTTGGAGTTTTATCACCACTGTCTCCCTTATGTTTTGAAGGGTTGGAGCCTTCACCTTGCAACCTTGTATTCCTTTCTATCAATATCTTCATCATCTCTCTCATTTCCATGATAGCCTTTCTGAGATCTTCATCTTCTGCAAGAACATGTTCATGACTCTCTTCATGAGCCATACTTGGTGAATGCCTCCTTGAAACTTGCAGTGATGGTATATGCTTCCTCCTTGAAGGATGAGAACTTGGCTCTACAATTTGACCTTCTCCTCTTGTGAGTTTCAACCTTGTGAGCATTAGAAAACAAAACACTTGCAAATAATCAAGTCTTCAAAAACCTATGCTCTGATACCAACTTGATCTAAAAATGAAGAAGACTTGTATTCTTGAAAATATTTGCAAGTAAAATTTTATGTGTTAAAAATGAAAATGGATCATCTTTGCAACACAACTTTAAAAGGATTTACTCATTCAAGGTGCATATAAACAACAACATAATCAATGAATAGAAAACACATAACACAGCAAATGATAAAGGAGATCACCCCTCTCTTGGCCTACATCTCTTGGTCCAGCTTCCAATGGATCATTTGTATTATTTTCTCAAAGTGCTCAAAAATGTTCTTTACAATGTTCAAAATGCCAAATAGACTTCTCCAATGGCTTCAGAATGTCCAAAAACCCCTAGTTGGGCTTTTTCGACACCTCGTTTGGCCAAAAATTGAAGAAGATAGGCTTCCTAGAAGTCCCCCCTTCAAGCTTGTTGTCTCTGCATCTACAAAACGCACCTTCCATGGCTCAACCTAGAACACATGCATATTTAAGCGTAAAAACCTAGCACCGGATGCAACCACATGAACCGTGCAAATTGTGGGACAGTTAGAGGCACACCTAGCCCCTAACCGTCAAGGGCTAGGTCATATTGAACCATGCGACCACGTGCTAGCATAAACATGGGCTCCCATTTTCATAAGCCAATGGTCAAAGGGAAAATGGTGGTCGTTGAAATAATCGTTGGAACAAACATTAACCACGCACGTGCACCCATACACTATATTTGTGGGTCATATGTTATATAGCGCGCGACCAAGGGTTGGGGCTAAGCCCCAGCCCGGTCACGACCCAAACCGCCTGCACATTCAAACTTATATATATTCCATGCCACATACATAATAAATAAAAAATGGTGGTGCACTGGTTGTCGGCTCTTTTCCAAGTCTTTTCCCTTGCCCGGAGGTCACGGAGTTGACTCCAGCCAATGACATAAGTTTTAAACAAAATAATGGATGACACATGGCAACCATTAATTGGGCCACATGTCATCATTCCATTCGCTACCAAACATGCCAAGTCACCTGCCAACTGTTCGAATGCCTACCTACCACATTTTGTATGGCTTGCCATGTGTCGTATGGCCTACCACGTCAGTGTCCGTACGGATTGTACAGTTAGCAACCCTTTTTTTTGCCTGTTTGTAAATTTGAACAGAACATGATATCTCTCGCTCCCGAAATTTGTTTGAACCCAAATGAGTTGTGTTGGATTTGCAATGATGAGGCCTACGCTCTCATTCAATTTGAAGCAATTCCAAGCACTTTGATTTTTTGAGCAAAATTTGATCCCCTGATCAAGATAAGTGTTGTTAGATGTTAGATCTGGTTGAATACTATGTTTCTCTGTAATTAGTGTTTAACTGCACTGTAACTAAGAACTAAATATTGATGAATGTTAACCACTGAATGCCTTGATTAGAATCACAAATTTGTGTCCCATCTAAGCTTGCAGACATTGGAGTCCTACGACCACCCCTACCTCTACCTCAGGTGAGAATTCATCTGCTTCATAGGTGTTTCCGAAAGGGCCAATAGTTAGGGTTTTATTGGTGATTTGTTGTAGTGTTGAACCCTGGGTCTGCCCCTGTGCCAACAAATGGTTCTGTTGCTGGGACCTGAAACTGTGATTGCTGGGAACTAAGAAAAAAGAAGATGTGTGAAAAGACCTGACCAAAAATTGTGAAAGCTCTCTGCATAGATCTATCGCTCTAGTGCACAGTATTCTACATGAGTTGTGAAGGTCCATGCTAAATAAAGAAGTTCGATATGAAGAAAATAGGTTTTAAGATCTGGAAGCTTTGTGCTCTGCTGAATATAAGATTAGTGGAATTTTTTGTTTCTAAAGTATGGATCTAGGTATGTTTGATAAGATTTATCCTAGCTTGAAAACTAGGGAACTAATAGAAGAAAGAAGATTTGATATGAGTAGATCTGATAAGAATAGTGAAAGATATGTTATACCTATGCATAGAGAGAAAGTTTGGACTAACAAATGGATGCAGGATCCTAGAAAGAATTTTTTACAGGTTAGCTACCATGATCCTAGTGCGCAGTATAGAAAATGTTGGGGATCATTTAAGAGAAAGAGAGGATTAACCCTTTGTTACATTTGCAGAAAACCGGGACATCTGGCTAAGGAATTCCCTCGTAGAAGACCTAGTTTCCTCTATTGCAAAGCTATGGGCCATGAAGTATTGGATTTCCCTAGAATGATTGCTAAGGTTGAAAGGATGAATATGAGACAAGAATACCATGAGAAATATCTAGAAACTGAGATTATGACAGAACCCCATAAAGAATAAAAAAAAGTATTGCTACAGATGAAAAAAACCTTGAATGACCACCGACATATCAGCTTATTAGAGATCTTCAAAGAAAAAGAATCCATTGAAGTAAGAATAGGAGAATTCAACATTGAATGTATTCTGGATGAGGAAACACAGGTGAATATCATGACCGAAAGAAATTGGGAAATTCTAGGGAAGCCTGCTATGATTCCTTCATTGGGAGGAATATGATTATTCAGAGGAAATTTGATAACGCTATGTGGAAGACTTACCAGGATATCTATGAGTGCTCATGGAACTTCAACAAAGGAAGAATTTGAAGTTATTAAATTTATTAATAAC
Source organism: Picea engelmannii (assembly GCA_009831015.1). Taxonomy (NCBI): domain Eukaryota; kingdom Viridiplantae; phylum Streptophyta; class Pinopsida; order Pinales; family Pinaceae; genus Picea; species Picea engelmannii. Next base: position 1,852,049 of record ML776899.1, on the reverse strand, counting down.
AATGCTCCATTTTCTATGTTATTAGGAAAATCGTGGATTGAAAAAGATCAGGCCATAAGGAAAGAAGAAGAAGTCTTAGAACAAAAGAAGAAAGAGTTGAAAGATTTCATGACTAGGAATATTGCACACTTGATTGAAGAATAAGAGAACTAGGCGAAGCTATTTCGAACCATAGATTTGGATGTCGAAGTTGGAAGAACATTAGAAGACCCGCAAAAGACTGAAGTACTTATTCCAGGTACATATGAAGTAATACCCTTGATTTCTAGGAAGGAACGTCAACAATGTTAAGTTACTCTACTGAAAGAAGATAAGAATCAGAATGGAAAAAGGAATTTTGAGATGAACATCACTGGAAAGAAGGCTACAAAACTAAGTAAGAAGAGAGACAAGATTGAAAATTTACAAAAGGTTCCTAAGGGAACTTTGCAGAAGGAAAATTTGCACAATTGGAGCTTCGTCGGAATATCAGAATAGCATCACATGGCACTTCGCCATGGCGAAGAAATATATCTGTTGGGACAGTATAATCGTTTGACCGATGGCCCGAACGGGTAGAAAGGAATTTATGGTCAGAAAGTTCACCACCAAACCATTGGGACCGCACCACAATGGACAAAACTAAGTTAATGAAGGCTTCTCACCCTTTGCAAGAGATTCATTGCCGAGTTATCTATTTATCCCATCGTTCCATGCAACGAGAACACTTTTGCCAATATTGACTATCAAAGATCGCATCATAGATGATCTCACACAGTGACCACCGCGTTAGTGCCATCTATATTGTTGCATTCAGCAGTTACTCTTCTAACCCAAGACATTCAACCATGAGCATGAATGTCAGACGAGATTTGCGTTGCAGAGAAAATTGTCGAAGAAGTTCTTATTGACCTAATGACTAAAAGAGTAATTTCTGAAAGAGCAATGTCTGCAAGTATTCAATCATAATCGATGAGAGGACTGCAAGAATCTTCATCGACTACTCATGGAGCCAGATCAATCCAACCATCAGTAGAAAAGAGAACTAAACACAGAGATGACCTGGAAAATGTGAGCCTGATCCCAACCATATTGTTGGATTACATCCCACCTCTAGTCAGGGCAGTGAGTCGAGATAGTGTGTGAAGAGAATTCAAGTACACCATGGTTACTGCATACCTTCCAAAGGGGATACACGCAGTTCAATCAGAGCAACATAAGATTGCAGCATTGAAGTTCAGTGACTTCAACCTCAGAGATCGAAAAAACTATAGTATGATTGCCCCGTATAAATACCTGAATCGGACAAAGGGGAAGAACTCAAAGATAATCCCTCGGTCATGGATGATGAACCTCGTGTAGTCCACTTTGTTAAACATCATGAAAATCCCACACTTCGGAAGGCACTAGGAAGTTAATGCATGTGTCAAGTTATTACTTTCATGTTACCATGGTAGCTACTTATGGCTATACCTATGTATCATAGTCGACCCAATGTTGATCGATAGGATCACAAGCTTGAGTATGAAAGGACCCAATCCATGGGAGTTCTATCCAGGAAAAGCCATAGATCGTGCACTAGCACAAGAAATCAAGGATACATATGGCGATGTCGAAAAGGGAACACGAGGCTACAAGGTAGCCTCCATCTAGAATGGCATAGTGCACCTTGCCTGTTAGTTAATTGCAGGAAAGTTAGTAAGGAAGAACAGATCTACGTAGGTCACAGGATTTGTTGTTGACCTCACAGGAAAGTGCATAGAAGGATTACAGATGAACTAGGTGAAGTACATGGTGAATCAGCTAGAGCTAGACTGTCGCGAAGAACAGGATCAGGGATATGAGTTCTAATTTAGCTAGCTCCTGATCCTTATTGCCTTTGTTTCCTAGGAGATGTCGAAAGGTGAGACCTTCTCGGATATTTAACTGTTCGAGTTTCTTGTTGTGAAGTTCACTACCCTTTGATACTTGAGTGATATGAACAAACAGTGCAGTCGAACACTATTTTTCATACATACTACCTTCAGCTGAAGAGATCCATAGAAGAAGAACCTCGCATGACTCTGAACACCTTACAGTTATTCTGACCTCTAATGATGTTTTGTGCAGATCAACACTTCATCTACCTTACAACATGAGATGATGAACATAAGGAGTAGCTTCAGTCATATTACAAGCTCATGGAAGAGGATATTAAGGAGATCACTAAGGACTGGTTGATAGACCTCCTTATTCCAGTAGACCCTACAGAGATGTTCAACCCTGACAACCTAGAAACCATGCATGATACACCCAAACCCAGCAAAATGAAGAAGACCAAAGAGGTCCAAGACCTAAACAGTGCCTCGGGAAAGACTACTTCAATATCACATGACCAAAGGGGCGAGGAGGAATAAATAAATGGCACAGGAGATGAACATAAGTAAGGCAAAGTAACATCGTCAAGAGATGAGACTGATCCCCTAAAGAAGAGGAAGGTTTCTCCTCTGAAACCTTCTTCCTGAAAGAAATTGAGAGTCACCATGACCAATATGAAGACCGTTCTTACTATTGATGACTTTGACTTCATCATAGTAGCCCTCAACAACGCTTCACTGGAAATCATGGAGAAACAAGAAGATAAGTAGGAGGAAATGTATGACAGACTTAAGGTTGAATTTTGAGGGGTACATCAGGCTTTTCAGTCTAGCCACACAGTGTCCACTATGCCCCTTTCATGAGGAGAACCAGAGTTGGGGGATAAGCCAACCCAACTCTGCCAATTAGCTGATGTGGTCGAAGCTTGTCTTTGTCGCACAAAAGAAGAAGAAAAACAAGCTACCCAGACCTTGAAGAAAGTATAAGGCAACATTGTAGAACAATGCAGAATTACAGAACAAGAGAAGGTTTTTCTCCAGGCCAAGTTTGAAGTGGAGATATCACAGATGTAGCAAGAGAAAGAACATTTGCTTGCAGAGAAGCTTGAAGTAAAAGAAGCAGTAAACAAAGCCCTCTATTCTATGATAGGCTTAGAGCTATAGGCTGAAGACCGAGTCATGCATCAAGTAGAAAAACTTGTGGAAGTTGTCCAACAACTACAACAATGAATAACAGATTTAGAGTTTCGCATTGTACCTGACACCCCGTAGGATGTAAAGGACCAAAGGGAAGAAACTTCTTGAAGCACAGTTGAAAGAATAAAATTCCTTGCCCTAGAATGCAAGCAACTAAGTGATCGCAATGCCCAAATGTATGAACAACTCACTGAGGATCCAGAATTGAAGGCACTAGGGTCACAGCTCCAGGAAGTGAAGTTTCAAGAAGAGACAATATAGGCATAGTTGAATCCCCTGTTAGCTCTAGAAAGAATGAAGTGATCCCAAGAGCAGCACACCTGTATAGGATGGGGCTTACCAATTGTTCACATAAATTGAAGGTCGAGGAGTGGAACTGGAGCAAGTTGTCACTACAGCTGAATAGTGCCTCGAAGGACCTATCAATGAAGAAGTCATACAAGAGTTCACTGAATAGGAGGTCGTAGCATAGCAACAAGTAGAAACAGTTTGAACCATGCTCGAGGATTTTGAAGCAGAACTAGTTAGATCAAAGTGACTCGGGATGAGTCACAGGTGAGTGTTGGGGGCTTGTTGGCCCTTGACCAAGTTTTGAGGATTCTTGGTCATGTTTGACCTAATTTTTGGACTTCGACATATTGTCTAAGGTGGAGCAGAAGATGAAGTGGATATCATGGGATATTGGCCCCTTCTAGGGCCCTTTTTGGGATTTGGGATTATGTAACGGGTATGGGAATGTCGGTCCATGGGTTCACCCATTCTTAGGCCTATTTTTTATGTATAAATATATGCTAAGGCGATATAGTGAACACAAATGGCTGAGTGCTAGAGTTGGATTTGTGTGATCAATAATTGTAAGTGCTTTGGTGCATACTATGTGAGACTTGCAGAGCTAAGTGCAATTCATTGTAAGAGACTGTAGAAGGTTGTGTTCTTAGATCTACTCAGGGAAGGAGGATCTAGCGATCTGCAAAGTAGGGTTTTTGAGGCTCTGTGCATGTAATGTATTGAATAAGCTAATAAATAAGACAAAGATTTGGTGGATGTAACCCTAGGGTGGGGGTGAACCACGTACATGTTGTGTTTCTCTGCTTTGTGCAATGTGTTGATGTGATTATATGTTAATGTGCCTAGTTATTTAACCTAGATGAATGATATGTCAATGCTCAATGCTTAATAATATGGATGGATGTTAGATCTGACTTATATACATGTGATTAGTGCTTGAATATGCTATATCTGATCGGTTTCATCATGCTAAGTGTTGTTAGATGCTAGATCTGGTTTAATACTGCAATGCTCTATAATTAGGGTTTAACTGCACTATAAATAAGAACTGAATATCGATGAATGTTAATTTTTGAGTTCCTTGATTAGAATCACAAATCTGTGTTCCAGCTAAGGTTCTAGACACTGGAGTCCTACAACCACCCCTGCCTCTACCTCGGGTGAGACCTCATCTACTTCACAGGTGTTTTTGAAAGGGCCGATAGTTAGGGTTTTGTTGGTGCACTTTTGTAGCATTGACCCCTGGGTCTGTCTCTGTGTTGACAAAAAGAAATGGGGACATAACCCCCATGAGTGTTAGCTACTATAGAAATATTAACATACCCCAAGAATCTTATTTTGTATATTTTGAAAATCATTGGGACATGAAGATAAATATTGTTCTGCATTTGATCTAATGAGGGAGTGCATGATAGGCATGTACAGGATTTAAGAGGAGAATGTTGTGACAAAAGGAGGAGGGCAGTACCAAGTAAATTGTGAAGGATTCGGTACAGTTCAAGTTCGAACAAACTTTAGGCGAGGAGGAAGAGACCCCATAGTATGCTATAAATATAACCAACCAGGACTCTTAGCACGGGATTTCCAGAATCCTTGCACAACATGCACTTATTTTCATGTGTTAGAACATGTGACAGAGGATTTTCCACAACTGCTGGAAAAATGGTAGGCCAGAGGGAATCAAAATCAAAACCAAAACATTCAGAATATCTTAGCCAATATAAAGGACAAAGGACCCAAACTTGAATTCGTTACAAGGGAAGGAACCAAAATAGGGCCAGATGCAACCAATGGAGAGAAACAAGTTGGTAAATGTGTAAATAAGTCAGCAGCACCTTTACCCACATTCGACCCACAAGATGAAAAATAAACCTATAAAAGGATGAGGGACAAATTGTTGCAACGAGAATGGGAAGCATCAACATTTTTTGTACCATATATGATCGATAGGCTTCCCATAAATGATTGGGCCATGACCAAAGGATCACTAGAGAAGGAAACCACTTTGGGAAATTTTTTGAAAATTTTCCTAGAGTTGGACAAAGATGATAAGGAATTGGATACATTATGCTCTATTATCAATCACTGCGCTCAAAGAAAAGGCAGTCCCTACTAAAAATAAATTAGTGAATTAGCTACTACATAAGAAACGAACCAAAACAAAATTCAAGTTCGGCGTGCAGATTAGAGAATACAACATCGACATTGTGATCTTATACTTAGGGTCCAATGTGAATGCGATACCTAAGAAGACATGGGAGATGATGGGGAAACCAAATTTAGCATGCTCACCCATCCAATTGAGACTATAAAATCAATACAAAATAGTTCCTATTGAGATATTTACATGAATACCTGTGAATATAGATAGAGTGCATAGCATCACATATTTTGAAGTCATATAGATTGTAGATGATAGTCAACCATATCCAATTTCAATGGGACTAGAATGGGCCTTTTATAACCAAGCCATTATCAACTTGAAAATGTGTGATATGATATTTGAATTCAGAGAGCTGAAAGTGACTGCAACCTTAGACCCAAAAGAATGAAGGAGGTACATAGAACCAGCACGGGGCGATGAAATCAATCACCTGTACAACATGACTACAAGGATGGATGATTATGTTAACCCCACTGCAGATGGAGCACTGAGTTGGTGAAGCATTAGTTCATGTACATTAGACTTGGAAGAAGGTCTAGAAAATTGACTGTAGTAGATGCATGATGCCTCAACATGATGATGTGCACACATGATGAGGTCATTATGTTGAATTTGAATAGAATTGTGAAACCTGCCTTAGATTGACATATACAATGACAATTTTACAGACATTCAAGGCACAGGTACCAGAGCAATAGAGGATACTAACATTTGAAATTGTATCGAAATCCACCCCATCAAGATTATGGGTGACACACAAAGAAAACATAGAAGACTGACAATAGTGTAGGAGACTAATCTAGATAAGATTCAATACCAAGGAGGGAGAGATAACGTAGAAGTATACCAGGCAAAGAAACCAAACAGATCATGTTGCGCACTGTGAAAAAGTATGGAAATTGGTACCAAGGAAAGAATGAACACACAGGTTTATACATACCCTAGATACTATTCCAAAGAATCGATACTTAGAACTAGAGATGCATAGAGATACAACAGAATGGGATTACATAAATCAGAGGTTCCAGGTAACATTTATCTTTTAGAATGATTCAACCCTCATAAGTGCAACACTACAGGCGATTAAACATAAAATATTCACCAAAGAAGAATCAATGGAAGTAATATCTATATGTGGCACACATTATGCCATTATGAGGGTTCATGCATTATTGGAATGTTACAATTTGATCGAGGAGGATCAGGACGATGGCGATCCTCACAACATCCAAGTACATGAAACAAAGGGAGAACGGACAATATAAGGCCCATATATGGAATCTACAACATATGCACAACTAGTCAAGACAAGAAAAGTTAATATTGGGACAAAAGAATGCCCTAGATTTGTACAGATAGAAGACTAATGGGATGAGGAAATAGTAGAAAAGATAGAATATCTACTGCATGAATACCAATACTTATTCCCTATTAAATTCTCATATATGAAAGGGATAGCGGGTGAGCTAGGGGATATGAGGATTCCACTAAATCCAGGAGCTAAACTAGTGAAATAGATACCCTACAGGTTGAATCCAAGATATAAAAAAAAATTAAAGAAGGAAATAGATTACATGTGAAAGGCAGGAGTAATCGAACCAGTCAAGGAGTTGGAATTGATAAGTCTCGTGGTAGTGCAGGACAAGAAAACTAGGGGAATCACAATCTGCATCAACTTGAGGAAATTGAATGATGCATTCCTGCATGATCTATTCCCAATGCCATTCACATATGAAGTACTTGAAAACGTAGGTGGAAAAGAATCCTATTCATTCACAAACAATTTCGCAGGCTACCATCATATAAGAATTGCACAGGAAGATAGATACAAAATGAAATTTGTGATAGAATGGGGAAGCTTCTAATACACATTAATGTTGTTTGGGTTAAATAATGCCCTTGTGGTTTTTCCCAAAGAAGTTGTTGTAGTGTTTAAGGAGTTTATTCACAAGTTTCTCGAAGTATACTTGGATGACTAGACTGTATTTATCTTGTTACGAGATCATGTCAAATTTCTAATATTGATGTTGGATAAGTGTAGACAACATCAAATATCCTTAAACCTAAAGAACTGTATTTTTTTCACACCATTTGGAATATTATTGGGACATGTCGTATGCAAATAAGGCTTTATAGTTGATCCCACCAAGATTGTTGTTATTCTAGAATTATAGCCACCCACATTCATCAAGCAGTTGCATGCGACATTGAGTAATAGTGCGTATTACACGAAGTTTATCAAAGGATATGTGCAAATTACAACCCCAATGGAAGAATTGTTGAAAAAAGATGCAAAGTCCCAATGGAATGATGATTTCCAGAAAGGACTCAACACACTGAAACAAAAGTTAGTAATTGTGTCGATATTAATTTTCCCCAGCTAGAACAAGGACTTTCATGTACATGTGGATGCATCATCAATGGCATTGGGCGGGATCTTATCATAGCCAGGTGATGGTGACATAGACCACCCAATTTATTTTGAAAGTAGGAACTATCAACAACAGAGAAAAATTACACCACAACAGAATGTGAGGGATTGGCTATGGTCTACGCATTGCAGAAGTTCAGACACTAAATACTAGGATCACGCTTTAATATGTACACATATCAATCTACACTAAGATATTTGGTCAACAAGCCAGTGCTTGGGGGGAGGATTTGCAGATGGATCCTATTTTTCCAGGAGTATGACTTTAAAGTAGTAGTAAAACCAAGTAAAATAATGCAGTACCAGACCACTTGTCACGCATTCTATCAGGAAAAGAGGTGGGAAAACTGGATGATATCTTTCAATACGAAAATTATTCTCCGTTAAGATGGTTGATGATTATTATACAAATATTATACAATTTCTCAGTATAGGAATGGTCCCCTCAAACATGACTATGGCGTAGAAAAAGTAGTTGATAGTAAAGGTTGTGTACTATCAAATCATTATAGGAATCTTATATAAACTGGGCATAGATGGAATACTACGACGTTGTCTAGTCGAACATGAAATACCAACTATAGTGGAAGAAGTGCATGAAGAGATAGTAGGAGGAAATTATGCAGGGAAAACTACAGTGCATAAGGTCTTATGCGCAGGGTTATGGTGTCCTAGACCACATGGATGCAAAGGAATATTGTAATACATACAATGTTTTTCAAAGGGTTGGAAAACCCTCCAGAAGGGATGACATGCCATTGAACCCACAAGTTATATTACAAGATTTTGATAACTGGGGTATCAACTTCATTAGAACAACTAACCGACTAGTAAGAATATCAGGGGCAAGGTACATCATTAAAACAACAAAATATCTAACTCAATGGGTGGAAACCATGTCATTCATGGTTTGCAGCGTAGAAACTGTTGCAAACTTTTTGTTCGAAAACATAGTAACTTGATTTAGATGTCCTAGAACATTGATGAGTGATAAAGGAACACACTTTATCAATAAAACCATAGTATCCTTGACCTAATAATTCCAAATCCATCACAAGAAGAGCCTGTTGTACCACCCACTGGCTAATGGCACAGTGGAAGCATTCAACAAAGTCCTAGAGAATGAAATCACAAAAATCAACAATGTGGGAAGAGATGATTGGGACCTAAGAATCCCTATGGTATTATGGGAAAAAATCACAACCAACAAGAAATTAATAGTACAAACACATTTTAGGTTGATCTATGGATAGGATGCAGTAATGTCGATGGAATTTATTATACCAAGCCTATGTGTCGCAGTTATCATAGATCTATCTGATTCAGGCACAATACAAGAACACCTCTCACAATTGGTACAACTTGAGGAGGATAGATTTTCCACATGGTTCCATTAATAAATGAAAAAATCAAGGGAAAAATCATGGCATGATAGACACATTAAATCAAAAAAAATTCCAAGTATGTGACTTGGTACTACTATATGATAACAAGTTTATGCAACACCCAGGGAAGTTCTACATACACTAGTTAGGACCATATGTCATCTAGGAGGTGACAGATGCAGGTGTTGCGCAGTTGGAAACACTTAATGGAGTAGCACTAAAAGGAAGGGTGAATGGAAGTCAACTAAAACTCTACCAAGAGGTTCGACATGCTACACAATAGGAAGAACCGAACAAGAGAAAAAAATAAGTGCATACAAAATGACAATGGAAACATCACAAGGAAGGGAAAATGCGCTAACTAGGGAAATCCGACAAAAAAGTGATCAAGTATGCAGTAGTAATTTCACTATCCCACACAAAGAGATACTTTTCAAGTATGAAAAATGAATGAAATGACAGTTACAAGTGGATAAGGACAAGTCATAAAAACAACGGTTATATAAGGAAGTATTAGAAGTACCAATGGTGGTATAAGCCATGATAGAAGAACAAGTCAGACAGATTAGTGAGATCATTAAAGGAATTTGAAGGAAGTTCGCAGAGATAGAGTCACACCCAACACCTGGTACACCACCGGAAGAAAGAACGTAAAAGCAAAGGAATGCGCAGATAGCGGTGGTGAAGATTAAAAACTTGGAACATGAGTTTATAAATATATGTGACAAAGTCACATGCATGTAGACAGAGATGAAAAACACCCCAGAGCTGCAAGCGATGGATGAGAAAATAAGGTTTGTGAAGGAACATGTGATTCAAGATACAGAATGCACAAATACTCTCCCACCAACTGAAACAATGACAACACTCCTAGCTAACATGAAACTATGCCTTGTGGTGGAACAACTAAAGGAAGAGCAGTGAAATATTACATGGGAGTTGTAATTGTGATAGGACAAGGAACTCAGGATACTAGAAGAACTAGCTACTGCACAAACTAGCACGAAATTAGTAGCACAAGACACTGAGACAAAATTAAATATCTTGACAACATAGAAAATGGAGAAAATTGTGAACAAGGAAGCTAAAATCACAACAATAATACAAAATACAAAGGAGATCCTCCAAAAATTCATTAAGGCATGGAATATCATGACACAACACGTCTAAGTGGCTCGGGACAAGCCACAGGTGAGTGTTGGGGACCTATTGGGAAGACAGGTTGGATAGAGAACAATGAGAATAAATGAGGCATAGAGAGAAGGTGCAATATCAAGAAGATCAAGAATATCAAGAAATAAGATAGAGGAAAGAGGAGAAGATGGGGTACAAGAAGAAATATCTAGCACAAAATATGGGAAAACCAGTCAAGCATGACTTGTATCCATCTCATAATGAGGTTTCTCCAACCAAGAATGAGTGGGAGACAACTCATTATGAGCTGGCAAGAAAACCTGAGAAAACAAGACCTAAATATTAAAAAGAAAGGAGAAGTTCAGTAGCGACAGTAGTGAGAGTAGTATAAGAAAAGTGACAGAAGATGAAGCAGAGAAGAATTTTGAGTAGTTGTTGTGATTGGAGGGTGTTATGTGTAAGAATCCATGAATATAAGCATAGTAATTTATATTGAACATCTATTGTAGCACAGAGCAAGAGAAAAATTCCTTAACTAGAATAAAGAAGCAAATCTTTTGTGGGCATATCCCAGGAAGGGGTGAACCACGGTAAATCTGTGTAAAATTATGTTGTTGAATGATTATTGATACTTGTATTGTGTTAATTAATGTATGTATGGTGTTAATTCCTACCTTCACTATGGATGAATTTTTATCTTTATTGATATCGTTGATAGATTCATGTGCAGTAAACTTAATTGTATATTTAACTGCTAAATGATAATAATAGAGACTGATATGCATAAATAATTAAGTAACGAGGTTGGGTTAACTAGGATCTAGTGCGTGGAAGGATCTTGTAGGTATGACAAAGCACGCCTCCCTTCTTTTCCTCACCACTGCAGAATCTTGGTTTCTACAATCCCCATAAAGATACCTCGGGTGAGATTTTTCCTTCTTGCAAGTGATGCCAAAAGGATCGATATCTATAGGGTTTTGTTGGACTATTTACTTTGATCTAGGGCCTTGAACCTTCTTTTCCACCCACGCCAATAGTATGTATGTATGTATATCTTAACCTACCTAACGTTTCATTTTTCAGTATCATTTTTCCAGGTTTCTTCTTTCGAAGACTCATCTTCTACTACATATTTATTTGTTGTCATTTCCACAGCCATGCTACAAACATTTATGTATCTATCTCACAGCCATTCTGAAAATATTTTTCACAATAAATGGACTCTTACAGACTTGCTACAAATGGATACCTTCTAATTCACTACAAACTTCCCATGACCACGTTGCAATAACTTTCGCTAGCCACGAGGCAGGAACTTCCTACAACCACGCTACAGGAACTTCTTGTAGCCATGTTCTAGGAACTTCCTACAGCCACACTATGGGAATGTCCTGCAAACCTGTTTTCAACCATTATTTTCTTTTTCACTATACACCACTCTTATTCTTAACCATGGGACACATTTATATGTTTCTACTATTTGTATTATCACTTTCTACAAGATCTCTTCCTGCAGATTTTCTATGGGATGTTCATGTAGACTTCCTATGGGATACTTTTTCATATCAATCACCGATATTGTTTCTATAGATCTACTATCAGATATTTTACCACCAAGATAGAGGTTCATCACATTTAATTGCAAAATAATTCTCTACCCATGGTGATCAAACCTCTGCTATCATGTTTTTTCATTTCCTTCACACCTTTATGGGATTCATGTGATGGGAATCTTCTACCAACTGTATTACTAGTACTTGCAATGTCATTCCCATCATTGTTTTTATCATTTTCCATCACTCCCAATGCCCCTCCTATTCCATTCTACCATATTAAAGGATCTTCCTTCCTATCTTATACTTTGAAAAACTTTAGTATCCCACTACAAGTTCTACACAAGTTCTACAAAAGCTTCATCTTTCTATATCTACCCTGTAGATTTGACTATAGGATTCTTCCACATAATTTCTATGGGATTTTCCTACATATTGATCTCGAGACTTTTCCTCCATCCACTAAGTGTTCTTTCTCCAATCAACATAGACAATCATTACACATCCCAAAGTACCTCCATAACCATAATAATTATACCCCCTCTTATCATCACCATCAAACTACTAGCCATATTACAGAACCTACCTTAACATGTTGCTAGTCTTTCCAACATCACTACCATCATTTGTGACATCCCTTATCATCCCCATTACCCTATTACAAGATTTTAATATGAAACCACCATAGAATATTCCACTCCTATACATTTCATATTCCTATTATCATTTTGTTTTTGTAGGATCTCTCATATCATTCTCCAAATAAATAACATTTCTTAATAGCTATCTATGGTATCTACTCAAAGCTCTACAGAGACTTAAATCAACAACAACTCAACCAACATTCATCATATGGGTAATAATTTTGGTATCTACTCTTTCTAATGCCTATAGTCACAAGAATGATAAACACTAGACTAATAATACCTTGCTTACCTTGTCCAAGGGATGACAACACCTCCAATTGGGGGGAGAACCATTATATTTAGCATGTTTCCATATTTAGTAGGACCTCAGCCAAATCTAGCAAGAAGTTTGCATGAATCCATAGAACGAGTGGAATTCATGACCATGAAAATATATAAAGAAGAAATAATTTAGGAAATCTTGCCACTAGATACAAAACCACCAATCGTAATGATTTATCTCTCTCTATAATGAGTGACATTATTGCAGTAATGATTATCCATAACGTTTCCTTTTGGAAAAATAATCCCCGCTTATTAAGTCTAATTGAGTAAATTCCCAAAAATGGTTTTTTAGTTGTATCCTTTGTGTCCACAGCAAGATCCTGTCCTGTTAGCCTCTATTGATACAGTGCAGCTAGTTTGCCATGGAATGGATGCCCATCTGTAGTGAACTAGTCAATGTGGGAATTAGTACTTGACATCCAAAAGTAACAAAGATTTTCGAAGAAGTTGGATGGATGGATTACCTTGAAAAATTAATAAAATGGGATATGATTGTCTCCATGGAGTTCATTAAATATTACAAGAAGAAAGAAACAAAGGTTAGAGGAATAAATATATAGGTTGATTAGAAGAAAATTTCTAGAGTGACTAGCTTGCGATAAATCAGGGATCGATGGTTTGAAAGGATAACCTCCGCAAAAGTGGATTATGTTGAATTCCTAGAGAAAGATGAAGTTATGCAAGGGAATGATAAAGGAACAAAGAGGGTGTCCTTACCTCGACCCTAGGAAAAGGTGGCCTTGAGAATTTAGAAATTAATCTCATGTGAAGGCACGTATAACATGGTTTTCGGGTATCATTTTAAGTTGATGAGCCATCTGAGGCATCGAATTAATTCATCAATATTCCATACTTTATGCTTAAATAACTAGAAATGATCATAGTAGAATAGTTAAAGAATATAGGAACCCTTAAAATAGCCTCACTCGTGATGGATTGATTCAGTTTATTCTTGAAGATGCTTTGACATAGGCAGGACAAAGTTAGGTTTCCTTTGTACGATTGTCGTAATCCCAAGAAATAGTGAATATAGAAAAAATGGTAGAATTTTTGGAAGTTTATATGAGTATTGGAGAATAAGGTGATGGCACGATAGTTAGGACCCCACAAAAGAATACAAAACTAACAAGTTCTTCATGACCCCATAGAAAACTATTTTGGAGGGATACTCCAAAACCTTCCAAGCAACCAAGGATGTGGTTGGAAGTAGCAAAGAAAAGGAGAAATGAGTAGTTGATTAATGTGTTGGAAGAAGAAAACCTGGAGGAAATGGTGGAACCAATAGAAATTTTCCATAAATAGACGAGGAAGACACACCTGAGGCATAAAATCAGCACATAGAGGACTCATTCAAACCAGGAACAACCACTACTCACGAAACCCTTAATGGAGGAGCCAAGCAACTAGAGGCCAGCAAGAGAAAGAAGGGAAAATTTATTTCGATAGGTAAATTCCAACCCTTTGTTGGCAAATTCAGTGGATAGAATGCAGTGATGGTTGTTGTCATTAATGGAAACAGTAGAGACAGTAGGATAAGAAGGATAAAACCCCGTGGGGATTTGGAAGTAAAAGCTCAGGAGGAACAGCCTTGAAGAAAACGCGCGCAGCAAGAGCTTACAGAGGAAAAAGGAAGAAGAGACAGTGACCGTTGGATCCCATCCAAATTTCCTGAAAGAACCAGGACCATCAGATATGTAGAAGCTGCGAGAGAGATAAATTCATTAGAGAATCGGGGATCGCGATTTCAAAGTGCAAAGAACAATGACAACGAAAACCCCGAAATCGCGATATGCGATTTCGCGATTTGATCGCAGCCGTTAAATCAAGCAGGGATCTGGACCGTTCATTTGTATGGACACGTGGCAACCAGGAGGCCTTATCGGCAATTCGGGGATCGGTATTTCATAATGCAAAGTTCACTCTACAACGAAATCCCCGATTTCGCGATATGCGAAATCCCGACTGAATCTGAACCGTCAGATCAACATATCATCTAGACCGTTGATCCAACTCACGTCGGTAGACCATGTCACCCAAGGACACGTGGAAAAATCAGAGGATGACAGGTGTCAGGCAGATCTAACACTTTAGGCTCATGCAATTCATGAATCAGAGTGACACATGGCAGGACCTAACACGTGTCAAACCATGTGTGACGTCAGCAGAGACATCGGCGATCGAGACTTTGATATGTCAAGAACTCACTGCAATAGAAACTCCAAAATCGCGATGTAATCACAACGGTTGGATAAGAATGAGATCTGGACTGTTGATTTCCCTCATCAGAGTATCGGGGATCGGGATTTGGCACTTTGCAATGTCAAAATCTCTTGACATCAAGAACTCCGAAATCGCGAAATGCGATTTCGCGATTTAATCGCAGCCGTTGAATCCAGAATGAATCTGAACCGTCAGATCCAGAAATGACCAGGAGTCGGTGAAGGACAGG
>ML776899.1:1802863-1821961 GCA_009831015.1 Picea engelmannii | reverse complement strand
GTTAGGATTGGTCCTTCTAGTAGCCATAGCCATATTTTTACTTTCAACATTTCTTGCCACTCTAAATGCATTCTCCAATGATTTGGGTTCCCAAAGGTGAACCTCATGTTGAATGTTATCCTTTAAAGTTCCTATGAATACATCAATCAAGTGCTCATATGGAATGTTTGTTACCTTTATATTCAATCTTTGGAAGTTCTCAATCTGTTCTGTAACTAAACCCTTTTGCTTGAGATTTATCAATTGGCTAAAGAAGGTATTGCTCCTTGCATCCTCATAGTGTTCTATCATTTCTTCCATGAAAATTGTCCATGTGAGGAGTGATTTGCGAGAACAAAGCCATCGATACCATACAAATTGATTGGGTTCTAAATATAAAGAAGTAATTCGTACCTTTTGTGTTTGTGGAACATTATGTAGATCAAATAATTGCTCCATTTGAAGTATCCATGTGATTGGGTCCTTGCCATCAAACTTCCTCATATCGATCTTAAGAACATGGTTGGTCTTCAAACCAAAGTTGGAGTTTCTCCATTCTAGATTCACCTTTTTTGTGTCCTCATCATGAATTTCATGGGATACATTTTCACTTTCAGGTGTCCTCTATATTAGGAAGTTTTTCAATCCTTCCATGATTTCCCCTTTTAAACCATCCATCTTAGTATTTATTGCCTCAAACTTAGCTTCCGTTGAATCCATCATATCTTGTAGTTCATCTTTTGTTACTAACTTCTTTTGTAAATCCTTTATGTCCCTATTCATTTCTTCACCTTTATCAAGAGTCCATGTAGGATTTTCTGGAGGCTTGTTTGGTGTAGAAGTTCCCTTTTTGGGTGGCATGTTGGCTAGGTATCACTTTTGAACCTTGATTTTGAGGTGGTTCTGCTAGACAATATTTCTTCTATTGTATATCCAAAGTTTCGACCCTTCTGGGTATGGAAATTTATTTTTTGTAGTTCTCTGATATTTCTTCTCTGCAATGCCACAGGTCTGATCAAAATTGGATGTGCCAAATGGAATTTACAGTAATTTCACCACAACTCATTGATTTTTGGCCTTTCCTGGAGATATAACTTGTATAGCGTGCCCCACACAAAATAATTGATATACAATTATGCAACTCGTACCAGAAATACTACAGACTGTCAACTATCCAATGCAATCCATCTCACTCAATTTGGATACTCTAGGAAGAAGTTATGATTGTTTTAACTGGAACACCTTATTAAGACTAGTTAATAGTACTAGTCAGATACCCTATCTTCCATAGGGTGTATCTAAAAATGCACGTTGACCCATAAGCTAAAATTGTTACCATAGATACCTTACTAATTTATGTAAATATCCTCCATATTTCAAGGTCTGAAACATTACAGAAACAATTTTATAGAAAAAAATCCGCAATGACTCAGTTAAGGATGATTTCAGGACCCTAACTTGCATAGGCTATATCTCCAAAACTGTAAGGCATCAGGAGATGAAGTTTTAACCCAGCGTACCTTTTTCCATCTACTAATTATCCTCCAAGACGTTCCTTCTGAAACATTTTAGAAAAAACGTTATATCAAAAATTCCAATGTGTCTTAGATGTAGCAGCGAAACCCCAAGACCTTGAGCTCTGATACCATATGTTAAAAAGAAAATATCAATATAGAATAGAAAAACCTCAAAATAAGTACTCAACACCTTGAAAAAGATAGAATCTCAGATAATAAGCCTCTTTGGGGGGGCAACCTCCTTTTACCCCACATAAATGTTCAAGTACAAGATGATTCAAAATTAAAATGTCTCCTTGGTATATATAGGAGACTAGGAGGTATAATTACAACTAATGGAATAAAGCCGACATAAATAAAATAACATTACTAATGTAATATGCTCCAGTTAAGGGGTAGTGAGCCAATATTATGGCTTAACATGAAGGACCCATTCACAATCCCCATGCTTGATATTTCCTTGGATCGATTTCCATGATACATTAAATGTTTGAAAGATCATGGTATACATTGGAATGAGTAACCCTTAACAAGATAGAATCCCTCTTATTCCACAAAATCAGGGTTTGATCTCTCTAAGAAGAGTTGCAAGTGAAGGACCCATTCACAATCACCAGGATTGATACTTCCTTGGATCGATTTCCACAATACATTGAATGTTTGAAAGAGCACATTGAATGTTTGAAAAAGCATGGTATACATTGGAATGGTCTGTAGTACCACTTTCATATTTTATGGATTCCATTGGAAGAGGGGGAAGATGAGGAATACTTTTGGGCTTCCACAAATACGAAATTAGGGTTTTACATAATAGAAGAACAATGCCATCCTTCTTATCGATGGGATACTACTTGGAAACAATTTTCACAACCAAAGATATATGATCATGAGGAGCATCCAGGATTTCGTGAGGAAATGAAATAATTTTGTTTGGGCCTCAATTTTAGAATCATTTTGTACATTTTTTGCCATCCTCCACACCCTCTTGTCCAACCCTTTCCAACACTTTTCATCATTTTTCTTCTTAAATGACTTTTGGGAAAAGGTATTCATTATCTTATGTTTTGTCACTTCTTATTGACTGCTAGGTAATAATTAGAGTCATTTATATACTTAATATGAAGTGGCATTTGTTACAATTATATTACAACACATGCTAGATACAAGTCTTGTAGTAGAAATATGACTGAGCTATGAGAATGCTACAGACGTTCCACAACCATCCCTGAGAACCCTACAACACATCTGCATAACAACTTTAGTTGGACTTGATCAAAGGGTTGTTGTCACCAAACGCAAACCAAGGGGGACACAACAACAATCACTTCAACATGAGTCCGAGAAAATAGGTTTAATGATGAAAGGACCATGACATACACTCAAAGACTACGAGGAATCTTGTTAAGGGAATATATGGGTTCCAAAGTATAAACATAAATTTTCCTAAACTTGTACATCAAGAAAGCCAATTGGTGTGTAATCTTATGTATGGCCAAGTCACAATTAATTGATTCAAAGAAGGTTGAACATAGTTTGGAAAACAATAAATGGTTCTTGTTACAATCCTCCTTTGTGATGGTTATATATCTTAGTTTATTTGAGGAGAGGAATCTATATAAAGAGAGTGAGCCACCATAGCTAAAAACTATGAAAAAATGTTATTGCAACACTATTTCTATGTAATTTGATCATTAGTTAATAAAAATACTCATGTGATCATGTTGCCAATGTTTTTTATATGAATGTGGATTTCATTTCATATCCTATGCAAAAACAAATTATATGCCTAGTTGGAAGAGGCAGGGCACCCTCCCAGGATAGGTATTGTTGTAACAATTAGTATATTTCATAGACTAGTTTTAAATTTATTTGATATTGTGGTTAATATATTCTCACTATAAGTTATAGTCATTATAATTCTCTCTTGGTATCTAATTGAGTTTTCATTCTGTACAGACTAGTTTTAAATTTATTTGATATTGTGGTTAATATATTCTCACTATAAGTTATAGTCATTATAATTCTCTCTTGGTATCTAATTGAGTTTTTAATCTGTACAAGAAACATCTCGCTTAGCATTTTGTAATCTGATTAGCATCTCGTAATCTGATTAGCATTTCATATTCAACCAACCTTAGTAATAATTTGTTTAGTTGGACAAAATAAGTGATATATCTTATAATAATATGCTTTCTTTGTAAGGTCAATATGTCTCTTTCATATCTTGTAAGGTGTGCCAATTTGCATAGTAAGGTTTATTTATTCTTGGAAATTGTGTACGCTCTGTGTAATCATAGATAGAAAGCACAAATTTGTTTAATGAACTTGACATTAATATAATTAGAGTATCAATGTTTAATAATTTGGGGAGGATGTAGCATTTTTTTTTTTGCAATCATGATTTATTTATGTTAGAGTGATTTCCTTTCTAGCAATTGTGATATTAGATTTAGAGAGAGTGATTTCAATTTATGCAAGTAGAGTGATTTCAATTTTTGCAACTGTGAGTGATTTAAATTCTTGCAAGTGTGAATGATTTCAAATTCCTACAGGTATGATTTTAGTTGTCATATGAGTGATTTCAATTTCTGCAATTGTTTATTTATAGCAAGGTGTGATTCCTAGGAACTTCCTCTTAGTGTCCTTTCCACTTTTGAATGTATTAATTCTCTCTTCATAATTGTCATAACTACAACAATCTAGATCACTATAAGAAAACTTGTAACATGCATATATAGTGCATGACAATTTTCAAATTATGTATGAATCTGAGATTGATAATTAAATGCATATATCTTCTCTTTTCATCTCTAATTAATTAGAAATGCAATTAGAAGGCATGTTAATAAGCACTTGAGGAATGAGTGGCAAATGGAATGTGAGTACTAATGTTAGTCCCAATGTTAGGTGTGCAATATGCCAACTAGTCGATAGTGACCACTCTCTCTTTGCAAGGAAATCATAGAACCCTAAATATTGAGGATACTATATTCATCATTGCATAGAAACAAATATGCCAAAAAAAAATATTGTAGACTAGTGGAAAATTGACAACCTCGACTTCAACTAAGACAATGTTTCAACCTAAGTCCATAGGAAAGGAAACAATGATTCCAATAGGCTTAAAATTATTTCAATTAAATTATTGCAATATTGTGTTGGTATAAATGAGCTCTAGAGAAACAATAGATCTCCAATATGACACAATCATAATACAAGTGTATTATCTTTCATCAACTATGGTTATGAATATATTAATCCCACATCAGACTCATTGAATATGGAAAGTAATCTAATAGGGAAGCCTAGGATAACTTTGGTCAGTGTAAAATGTAATTAATCAATATCTTGAGGGGTGAACCCCACTTATAGTGGAAACAATTACTTTTGGTACATTAGGAAACTTTGGATAATTTCAAGGCCTAGAATGGCACATGGTTCTTGGGATCAATATTCCACAATAGTATAATTATTGGTAGCCCATGTGTTGGGTTTATGCATAGACGTATGAATAAAATGTTTTGGTGGGTGAAGAGTTGTTTCAAATGATGGATTATCTATCTAGAGAGGGCCACTGGGCTAGTAGGAATATGACATATCCTTATCAGAAGAAACACTCTCTAGATTCACATAATTATGGACCTAAGTTTGTAAATTGGTCATCCAGTCACACATGTAAATGTTGGAACTCAAATAAGTGCCCCTTTGTTGTGGGTTACCTATTATTCCCCCTTGTAGAGGTGTGGTATTTTTTTCAACCATTTTTTTTTTCTTAGGGAATGTATTTTTCTAAATAGTAGGTTGTTGTGGGGCTCCCTTGTGGAGGTGTGGGGTTTGTTGCAACCATTTTTTGTTTCTTAGGGAATGTATTTTTCAAAATAGTAGGTTGTTGTGGGGCTCCCTCTTGGGAAAAATAAAATTGAATTTCATCCATCCTAGGACACTAGTGAGTGATATGATCTCCACCACAAATATTTTAAGGAAATTTTACCTTATTCTTCTCCTTATTTCCTCCAATAGAATCATTTTGGGTTTCCACAATCCCTTTCTTATAATAAGAGTTTTTCCTTTTTTCTTCTTATTTTCTCAAGGTTGTTGAGGATTCTTCAGTTATGTGGACTGGACTGAATTCACCTTTGAGGTCTAAGTAGGGACCATATGAATTTGGTTTGATGGCACAGTAGAAGGTGGGTTTTTATATATTTTTATGTGACTTAACTACCCACTTAGTTGGCCAACTAAAGCATGGGATATAGAACAAAACTCGTTGTTGGCATGGGGTCTTTGGTTTGGCCTAGAGAAATCTATCGATAGCATCGAAGCATGAGAATGATGATCATGTAATATTACCTTCTCCTTGGTAATTTACCCTAACATAGAAACATCCTTGACTATAGGTGATAATAAGAAACTTACAAACTAGTGTGCCAATAGTTGATCGAGAATCTTGCTCGAATGAGCTTACATCATTGCCTCCACTAATGAAAAATATCAAAGATGGAAGTGTTGGTATTATGACATAGTGACATCAGAATGTTTTTCCCAATTTCATATCGAATAGGTATCTGGAATTGTGTTATAAAAGATTACTAAAGATAAAAAGTCGCAATATGAAGCACCTGGTAACTCAATGAACATTTGGTATAAATTATTGTGAAGGTACTATGGAAAATATTCAATTGTATACTATCATCAACCAAATATTTCAAATAATACTATAGGTGGTATGTCATGACATGTGTGGAAGGGCCTTCACGAGGTTTTTCATAAAACTTCGGAATACCAAATGGAAGTTTTGTGGGAATGTTCGGACACAAAGGGTGGTGTTTGATGGGTCATTTGTCAATCATGAAATATCAATAAGGTATAATGTTTCCAAGAAAGGAAATAGTGTATTGTAAAATGGATTCGGTTTGAAAGAATACATGTCTTTTGGTTCCCAAATATTACTACTCGAAGAAACACTAGGGCCTCGGAAGAGAGAATTAACCTTAGGGACATTAGGGCCTACAAAGACATTACTAGACCTAGGGACATAATGGCCCCCAGAAAAATTACTTCCCCCGGCATAATAAAATACATTGGAGTTAGGACCAAACCTAGGATTATCATACAAATTGAATGGGAAATTAGTGTTTGATATTGTCAAGCCACCTATTGGGACACCAAAAGTAGAGGGAAATATTCTTCTAATAGTAAAAAAAATCCTTTCCCCCCATTGAAAATGAATATGTATGTGGGAAATGGTATATAATCAATGGGAAAACTAACACTAGGGAAACCCATGGTAGGAAATGATGGAACTAGTATCATCCCACAGATGGAGAAACCAAATGTACTAGGAATGGTGGTGGAATAACCTATCCCACTAATGGATGGTAAGGAATAATTAAAAGAGACCCCTCCTATAGCACTAGGTGATGAAGGAACATGTCCTCCCATACTAGATGAAACACCCACACCTGACATCATGTGAGAATGGCTAAAGTAGAAAAATGATCACCAAACTTTCTATTCACCCCAATGAGTATAGGTTTGAAAGACCTAATCAAAGGAGAATTAAAATTTTATGAAGGTATTTCATCAATGACTTCAATCTTCATGTGATCAATCCCCTCTAAATCTAGTGAGAAAATTTCAAAGTATACTAGGTTAGTGTCATACGTTGTCGACAATAACCTCCTTCTAGTGGATGGTGGATGTTCCTCGTCGAGAGAAAGTCCTCATTGTCTACATGAACAAGGAAGAGGTTTCTTAGCCATGGTGAAATATTATGTTTTATCCAAGAAAACAAGTATCCTATAGGAAACTAGAGACCAATACCATAGAGAAAACCCCTATAAAATCTCATCTTTCAATAGGAAAACCTTTGTACAAAGGGAGCCTTTAGAAAACCAATCCTTGGGGGATTTCAAGTCCCTAAAAATTGGTTATAAAAGGTGTGAGAGATAGTTATGGTAACACACAGGTAACAACCCTTACTAATCCAATTACCCTCATGAATATGGACACCTTAATCCAAGTACCCTCATATTTTTCATAAAAGTTACATAATTTGATCTTAAGGTTGTCACCCTCTTTTTTTCTCTTTTAAAGTAAAATGTTGGCACAGGCGCATACCTAGGGTTCAATGCTACAACAACGCACCAACAAAACCCTAACTACCAGCCCTTTTGGAAACACCTCCGAGTCTCACTCGAGGTAGAGGTAGGGGTGGTTGCAGGACTCCAGTGTCTGCATCCTTAGCTGGGACACAAATCTGTGATTGTAACAACATAATAGAGAACTTAGTTATTATAGTTCATTTATATTCATCCTTAGTTCACAACGTATCTAAACCCTAATAATATATCTGCGCAGTATTCAACCAAATATAGCATCTAACAAAACTTAGCATAATGAAACAAATCAGATCTATCATATTGAAGAACTAAGCACATTCACATAGGTCAGATCTAGCATTCACTCTTATTAGTAAGTGCAGAGAAACATCAGATTTATCTATCATTCATCTATATCAAATCACTTAATCAAGTCAACACATAAACACATCAATACATCTCACAAAGAAAAACAAAACAAGATATACATGGTTCACCCCCTCTCTGGGGCTACATCCACCAAATCTTTGTCTTCTTTATTAGCTTCGGTCAATCTTCTTACATGCACAAAGCTTCAGAATCAACTATGTGGAGGACAGGAGATCTACGCACCTCGTTAGATCCTCCTTCCTTGAGTTATAGCACAAATCCTTCCATAGCCTCTTACAATCACTTTCACTCAGCTCTGCAAGCCTCACACAATATGCACAAAAAAATTACCACTTAGTAGTTAGCACACTTGCAACTGACTAGTCTCTACTACTCACTACTTACTAATTCTTACTTCACCTAGACTTCTATTTATACATTACAAAATAGGACTAAGCATGGGTAAACCCATGGGCTAACATTCCCATACCCATTACATAATCCCAAAACCCAAAAATTCCCTAAAAAGGGGCCGAGATCCTGCGATCTCCGCTTCAACTTGCGCTCTGCCTTCGACAGCCTATCGAAGTTCCAAAATGGTCCAAAATGACCAAGGATACTCAAAACTTGGTCAAGGGCCAACAGGCCCCCAACACTAACCTATGACTGATCCCAATTCACTCTGCTCTAGGTAACTCTACTTAAAAATCCTCGAGCTTGTCTCGAGTTGCTTCGACCTATTGTTATGCCACAACCTCCTTTTCAGTGAACTCTTGGATGACTTCTTTGTTTACAAGTCCCTCTAAGAATTGTTCAGTTGTAGCGATGACTTACTCTAGTTATGCTCCTCAGCCTTCAATCTCTGCAAATAGTTGGCAAGCCTCTGAGTCACTTCCATGACTCTACTCTGAATGGTATGAACCTATTGTTGGGAAGTGCGTTGTTCTTGGAATCGCTTCATCCTCTCAATGGCTGACAGGGGCTTCAACTACATCTGTATTTTTTCTTCTTGTTGCTTCACTTCCTGGAGCTATGACTTGAGTTATTTCAATTCACGATCCTCAGTGAGTCTCTTGTAATTATGGGCACAATGATCACCTAGTTTTTTACATTCCATGGCAAGGGACTTTATTCTCTCAACTGCGCTTCGAGCAGTTGCTTCTCTTTGATCTCACACATCCTAAGGAGTGTTGGGAACTATTTGTAGCTCTAAGTATGTTATTCTTTGTTGTAGCTGTTGAATGGATTCTATGAGCTGTGCTACTTGGTGTTCTATTGGTTCTTCCTCCTTCTTCTCCAAGCTCGTCACAGAGCGAAGTTCTTTGTTGATTGCTTCTTTTATTTCGACCTGCTCCATGAGCAACGTTTCTTTCTCCTGCTAGATCTACGCTCTCTCTTCTTCGAACTTCACCTAGAGAGAAACCTTCACCTGCTCCACAACTCATAATTGTTCTATGAATACTTATTTAACTTTCTTCAAGGCCTGTGTGGCTTGTTTTGTTTCTTCCCGTGCACGACGAAGGCGAGTTTCGGTCACATCAACTAGTCTGCAGAGTTGGTCTAGCTCATCTCCCAAATCTGGTTCTTTCGATGGTAGGGGTGTAATGGACATTGTGCGACTAGGATGAAGGGCCTGTTGTACCCCTCTGAGTTCAACCTCGACTCTATCGTACATCTCCTCATGCTTGGCTTCATGTTTCTGCAAGATTTCCTATGAGGCATCATTCACAACTGTGATGATGAAGTCAAAGTCATCAATAGTGATCATAGTCTACATCGTAGTCATCATGGATCTGGATTTATTCTAGGAAGTGGGTTTCATGGGAGAAACCTTCCTTTTCTTCAAGAGATCATCCTCATCAGCAGGATCCCTGGGCGGTGTTTCTTCACCTTTCTTCTGTTGGTCTTCTTTGTCATTTGTCTCTTCTAATTCATCATCACCCCCTCATCTAGGTGATACTGATGTAGTCTCTTCTGATGCACTGCTCAAGTCTTGGACTTCTTCAGTCTTCTTCCTTCTATTGGGTCTCGGTGTGTCATGTTATTTGTGAGCGGCCTCTGATATGTCAAGTTCATGATTAGACATCTCTGCAGGGTGAGCAAGGAGAAGGAGGTCTGCTGACCAATCCTTAGTTATCTCCTCGAGGTCCTCCTCTATGAGCTTGTAGTACAACTGAATATCCTCATTATGCTCATCTTCTTGCGCAATGATATAGATGAAGTGTTGATCAACATGAAACTTCATGAGGGGTCAGAACCGCTGTAGGGTGTTTGGCATCATGTGAGGTTTATCTTCAATGTCCCTCTTCAATTAGAGATAATATGTATGAAATACCCCATTCGAATGCCACTATTTTCCCATATCACTTGAGTACCAGATCATTTTGAACTTCAGAGCAAGCGGCTTGAACAACTCAATGTCGAGGAAGGTCGCACTTTCTAACATCTCCCAAGAAGTAAACGCGATGAGGATAAGGAGCCAACAAAAGTGGAACTCATAGCACTGATCTTGTTCTTCACAATAGTATAATTCCAACTGGTTAACTAGGTACTTCACCCAGTTCATTTGTAGGCCTTCCACGCATTTCCTAGTGAGTTCAACGACAAACCCTATGACCTGCCTGGGTCTATTTTTTCTCACAATATTTCCTGTGATTAATTGGCATGATAGGCACACTGTGCCATTCTGGATGGAAGATACCTTGTACCCTCACATCCCCTTCTCAACATTATCATAGGTATCCTTGATCTTCTGTGTTGATGGGTGATCTGTGGCCTTCCCTGGATAGAAGTCCTGCGGGTCGGGTCCTTGCATACTCAATCTGGTGATCATATGGATCAACGTTGGATCGAATGTGATACGTTGGTATATCCATAATTAGCCGTCGTGGTAACATGAGAGTAGGAGCTTAAGACATGCATTAACCTTCTGGTGTCGTCCAAAATGTGGGATCTTGATTACATTCAACAGGGTGGACTGCGCGAGGTTCTTCATCCACAATTGGGGGATTATTTTCAATTTCTTCCCCTTCATCCTGGTCAAGTATTTATAAGGGGTGAGCATACTATGGTTCTTTCAGTCTCCTAAGTTGAAGTCGTTGAACTTCAACATTGCAATCTTATCCTCTTGCACTTTAACTTCACATATCCCCTTCGGTAGGTACACAGTAACTAAGGTATAATCAAAGTCTTTAGGCACATTATCATGACTCACCACGCCAACCAAAGGAGGGATGTAGTCGGGTAAGATGGTCAGGATTAGCTTCACATTTTCCAGGTCATCTTTGTTCTTGGTTCTCTTTTCTTCTGTGACTCAGGATGGTCCGGATCTATGAGAGGTCGATGGAGAGGCCTTCACTCCTCTCATTGATGATACTTGTACACCCACAAACATTACCCTTTTAGACATTACTCTTTCATTCATGAGGTTGATGAGTACCTCCTTCACAGACTCTTCAACTGTGCTAAGTTCTTCGGACATACGCACTCGTGGTTGAATATCTTGGGTTTGAAGGGAAACTACTCAATGAAATGGGATGAATGGTGATAGCTCGATGATCACTGTGTGAAATTAACTAATATGTGGGCACAGATAATCACGGTTGGCAAAAGTGTTCTCGATGCAATGCTCGATGGAATAAGTAGGCAACTAGGTAACAAATTTCTCCAACGGGAAAGAAGCCTTCATTAATTTAGTTATGTCCATTACGACATAGTCCCAATGGTATGGTGGAAATATTTATGACCATAAATGTCGTTCTAATCTATTCGGCATGTCATTCTAATGGTTATACTATTTCCAACGGCTATATTGCTTTTCCAAGGCAAAGTGCCATGCTGTTGTTTTCTAATATCTCGATGAAGTTCAGATTCTGGAATCCTTCCTTCTACGAAGTTCCCTCCAGAACCTTCTATAACTTTTTGATCTTTTCTCTCTTCTTACTTAGTTTTCTAGCCTTCTTTCCGGTGATCTGCATCTAGGTATTCCTCTTTCCATTCTGATTCTTGTCTTCTTTTGGCATTGTAACTTCATGCTGTTGAGATTCTTTCATAGGATTTAAGGGAAATACTTCTTTTGTCTATGGGGTAGGTGCTCTACTTGCCTATGATTCTTCTTGCGTTCTTCAAACCTTGACATCTAAGTGTCTGGCTCTGAATAGCTTTGATCTATTCTCCTGTTCTTCAATAAAGTGTGTTATCCTCCTAGTCATGAAATCTTTTAATTCTTGCTTCTTCTTCTCTAAGACTTCTTCTTTTTTTCTTCTGGCTTGATCCTTTTCAATCCAAGGTTTTCCTAGTAATATAGCAAATGGGGCATTCTTCTCAATAAATTTAATAACCTCAAATTCTTCCTCTGTCGAAGTTCCATGAGAGCTTATAGATATCTAGGTAAGTCTTCCACATAGGGTTATCAACTTTCCTCTAAATAATTCCATTCCTCCCAATGAAGGAATCATAACAAGCTTTCCTAAAGTTTCCCAAGTTCTTTTTGTCATGATGTTCACCTGTGCTTCTTCATCTAGAACGTAGTCAATGTTGAAGTCTCCTATTCTTTCTTCTATGTATTCTTTTTCTTTGAATATCTATGATAAGATGATATTTCGATGATCATTCAGGGTTTCTTTCATTTGTAGCAATACATCCTCTAATTTTTTCTGGGTTTCTGCTACGGTCTCAGTTTCTTTATCTTTCTTATGGTTTTCTTGTCTCATATTCATTCTTTCAACTTTAGCAATCATTCTAGGGCAATTTAGAACTTCATGATCCATAGATTTACAACAAATACAACTGGGTCTTCTACCAGGGAATTCCTTAGCAATATGTCCTGGTCTTCTACAACTATAACAAAGAGTTAATCCTCTCTTCCTCTTAAATGATCCCAATCCTTTCCTGTACTACGCACTAGGATCATGGTAGCTAACTTGAAAAAAATTATTTCTAGGATCTTGCATCCATTTGTTAGTCTAGAAATTCTTTCTATGCATAGGAATAACATATCTTTCACTATTCTTATCATATCTACTCATATCAAATCTTCTTTCTTCTAGCCATGCCCTAGTTTTCAGGCTTGGACAAAATTTATCAAACATACCTAGATCCATGTTCTTGAAATAAAAAATTCCACTAATCTTACTTTCAACAGAGAACAAAGCTTCTAGATCTAAAACTTTTCACTATTCTTACCTTTCTCAGAGCATAAAGCTTCAAGATATTACCTATTTTCTTCATATCAGACTTATTTTCTTAGCACAGAGCTTCAAAATCCAAGTAGAGTATTGTGCACTAGTGCAATAGATCTACGCATGGAGCTTACACAGTTTCAGGTCAGATCTTCGCACAAGGATTTCTTCTTTCTCAGTTCCCAACAATCACAGTTTCAAGTCCCAGCAAGATAACCATTTGTTGGCACGGGGGCATACCCAGGGTTCAACGCTACAATAGCACACCAAAAAAACCCTAAATACCAGCCCTTTCGACAACACCTGTGAAGCAGATGAAGTCTCACCCAAGGTAAAGGTAGGGGTGGTTGCAGGACTCCAGTGTCTGAAACCTTAGTTGGGACAAAGATTTGTGATTGTAACACCTTAACAGAGAACTTAGTTATTACAGTATGTTAATATTCAGCCTTAATACACAACGCAACTAAACCCAAACAGGATATCTACATAGTATTCAACCAGATATAGAATATAAAAGAACTTAGCATAACGAAACAGATCAGATCTAGCAGATTCAAGCACTAAGCACATTCACATAGGTCAGATCTAGCATTCACTCTCATTATTAAGCATAGAGTAACATCAAATTTATCTATCATTCATCTATATCAAAGAACTTAAGCAAGTCAACACATAAACACATCAATACATCACAAAAATCAAAAGAACATAGGATATGTGTGGTTCACCCCCTCCCTTGGGCTATGTCCACCAACTCTTTGTCTTCTTTATTAGCTTTGGTCAATCTTCTTACATGCACAAAGCTTCAGAATCAACTCCGCAGAGGACAGGAGATATGCGCACCTCACTAGATCCTCCTTCCTTGAGTTATAGCACAAATCCTTCCACAGCCTCTTACAATCACTTGCACTTAGCTCTTCAAGCCTCACACAGCATGCACAAAGAAATTACCACTTAGCACTTATCACACTTGCAACTGAATAGTCTCTACTAGTCACTATTCACTACTTCTTACTCCACCTAGACTTCTATTTATACATTACAAAATAGGCCTAAGCATGGGTAAACCCATGGTCCAACATTCCCATACCCATTACATAAGCCCAAAACCCAAAAAGGCCCTAAAAGGGGGACGAGATCCCATGATCTCCGCTTCAACTTGTGCTTCGCCTTCAACATCCTGTCGAAGTCCCAAAATGGTCCAAAATGACCAAGGATCCTCAAAAATTGGTCAAGGGCCAACATAAAACTACTTGAAAACCAATTTCTTCACTAGTAGGGTCACCAATTCTATTATAGAGGAAACTCTCCTATGGATAGGTGAGATATTTCAATGATTTAATATAGATCAGTGAAAAATAGGGGATATATCACTATGACTTTTCCACTAAATCTAATTTGTAAGTTCAATCTATGTTAATAAGTGAGGGTAATAAGTATTACATGTAATCGGTATTTTTCCTATCATATCCAGGTTGATGAAGTTCCCATATCCAATCCATTCTCCTAAAAGAAACCACCTATACACATATAATATCACATACCTTTCTCAACCTTTCTTAGCATGAAATAAATATAATCTACAGATAGATATAAACTAATTTCCTGAAGACAAATCATATCTACCAATGCATAGTATAAAATAGCATAGATCACACACATTGTAGTGGAAAAGTGATATAAATATGTATATTATATGTAAATAAAGTAAAATTGGTTATGTTACTTGTTATCACCATTTAAATTTCCAGGGTGAAATTGAGATTTCAGGGTTAGCAAGGTGCTAAACTGATTTGAAAGTCAGATAAATTTGGGGAAATGCCATAAATGGAAAAAGAGATTAAATTTGGCAGAGGTGTTAGGAAAATTGGTCTCGAAAGGTCATAGATCACCATCTGTCGAGATCAACATTTGGGAGATATTTTGGGATTAGAAACAACGTGAAGGTTAAAATGTTTAAGCAGGCCCAAAATTCCAACCATGGTTTCCCACAAAGGTACGTGGCATCCTTAGATGCATTTCAGGGGGAAAAGTGGGTGAACTCAAAACCACTCCATCACACCCCCAAAATCACGTGTTAAGTGTCATTAAGTGTGTCAAATCCAAGGGTCACATGTGGAAGTGAAGTTTGACGGCAAGTCAAATCATCTCGAGACAGTTGTTTATGTACCATTCATCCGTGTAGTTCCAAATAAGCAATGCCAAATAACCAAGTTAATACTCATCAATAGAAATCGATGGCAAAACATGAGAGGTTGTTATCGTTGTAAGGATTTTTGTCAGTATCCCATGATTGGTATTTGATGGTGACTATTACTCAAAACATAGGTGAACTTATTATTTTTTGGGTAATTGGTGGCTTATTCCAGAGCAGAATACCTGCAAATCGAATCACTCATCCAATTCATGTGCAGTTGAGGGAAATAGGCTCGTGTTCCCTGAAAACCCAGAGGAAGTTGAGAAGAAATATCCAATGGTTTTTCAGCAAACTAAGAAATTTGAATAATATGACAAAACTATCAAGTAAGAAGAGAGAAAGGCATTATGCACAACTTCTAAAAACAAAATCTTGCACAAAATCTGCGGATGAACCAGGATCAGGTGAAGATATTAGGTTGAATCATATTATGAAGGATTTGATCATTAATGGATATGCATATGGACACTACACGCAAGATGGCGAGAGAAAAAGGAAAAAGTGATGGAAGGAGGAGGCTAAAGATAGAATAGTCAAAGGTTTTGAAGAAGACCAACCTAGTTGGATTGACACGTTAAAGGAAGAGATTGAAAAGCTAAAATGAAAAATTCATGACAGGCTAAATCAAGTTCATTTCAGGGAATCTTGTGATTTTGTAGACAGGTGGCATTCATGGTAAAGATCTCAAACATTTCGATTTTTTGTTTATAATGTTCCCTGTAAAGTAGGAGTTAGGTTTTGGTACGTTACTCCCTTTGTAATCGATATCTATTTTTGGAATCTTAGAGAAGATGATCCATTTTTGGGTCTCATATGTAATTTATCTATATATACTATTAAAACGATAAATGAAGGGTTCGAATGGCTGGAGAGGGGTCTGCCTCTATAGCAAGAAAAATTTGTGATTTCTTATGAATTTTAATACAAGCAAAGAAGGCTTTCTTGGATAGTCGAGATTCATCATGGTGTTAATGTTTAGTATGTTTTCATGTATTTCATATTCATGAATGTGTTTTTGCTACTAGTAATAATCTTTAAGTAAAAGAAGGAATTCATCTTGTTGGTGGTCCTTCCTACATTGATTATACTTGTAATATGTTTATTGGTTCCTGGTTCAGAATTCACCCATTATTGGTGCTTTGTTTTCAATATCCATCCTTTATGTTCCTTCGTCTAGAGATATACCAATAGATTCATCCTATGTTATATGCCTCTTGTCATAGTGGTCCTTCCTCTTTTTCCACTACCATCTCATGTTGCTTATTTCGATGAACACAGTGCTTGTTTTTCCGTTGTTCCCTCAGGAATACATAGCTTGCAAATTTTCATATGATTTCATAAGTTGGCCCCATTTCCCAATGGCCATGTTCTCTTGTTGGCCTACCAACCCCTTGAAAAACTTGTGCTATTGCATAATCTTACCTCTGTGTGTCCATTACCAAATCTTTTTGAGTATTTTCAATATTTACACGTTTGAGAGAGCCCTCTCTAGTTGGAAGGGTCGGGATCCAACCTAAAGTTGGTTGAAATAGTTACCTCTGTCATTTGTTTATCAGCCAAATAAATTTACAGAGTGCTAACATTCTAGCGTCGTTGTTGGGGAGATGTAACACCATGTTTTCCCCAATCTGTAAAAATAACTATATTGGCCAAGAACCATGGAAAACTAAAAGATGTAAATGTTTGATTTGACGAACCTTTGTATAAAAGGTCGATGAATGTAAATTATTTTATGAATATGTGTTGCATGACTACTGGGAGGGGAATGTGCTAAAAGAGACCACGATGGCTAATGGGAGGTGGTGAAAGGGACCTGGAATGGTTGCATTAACTTCCACCAAGCCAGTACTGTACTGGTTTTTACTTGCTCAAATACCAAAGCAAGTCTCTGACCCTGGAATAGATTTCTCATTAGATTGGTAGGTGGGGAGCCTCCTCAAGAGTTAATGAAGGGATGTAGGTGAACCTCCCATCTGTAACATCTCCCATACCTAACCATGGAAGGGGAAATTCATGCCACACACAATCTTGCAAAGAAAAGGCAAGAGAGGAACTGTGGTAAGAGAGAGAGAAGAACACACACGATAGGGATCGCGGAAGAGAACTGGAGAAAACTATGGAAACACAGGGAGTTCTGAATAGAGGAGAAGGAGAGTAACCTTCATCCTTGACTTCCATTGAGCTGGAAGTAGAAGACTGAATATCAAGCATCGTGGTCTATCTCGGGGGTGGCTAGTGGTAAATCCGTTTGGAGTCACTGAGCCTACAGTTGGGTGGAAATGATCACCCCTCTCAGCAATCGCGTCACACCTAGTATTTTTGATAAGTGTTTATATCTTGTATCTTGAATTGAATATCCTGGATGCATCCTCATGTTTATACACTCATAAATGGTTTCTGTATTGAAGTGTTTGCCTTGTGTTTTGATCGGAAATAATGGATGCATTCTTATACTCATATGACCATAATTGGTTTATGTATAGAATGAATAAGATAAGAATATGAGTATGTTCCCTTGATATTTGTTCCATCTACTTGACTCGCGCTATGTCCTAGTTTGATTTCCCGAAGGCACCTCCTTCCTAGAACTTCCCTCACATTCCAGAGCTAGAGTGAGTTCCTTGAAAAGTCTATTGTTTTAGTAAACCCATGAGTTTACTTTACCCCTGACAAAAAGTTCATAGCTCAGTGAATTAGGAAGGCTTTTCAATGAGGTCACTAAGCCTAAGGATAATTACCCAAGAACCCGCTGAAGGATCATGTGATCTGAGTCTGGAAACCTTGTACAAGAGAGAGTAGTTCTCTCAGGTTTTCGGCATTTTAGCATTTCAGAACCTGGGAAACCAAAGGGTAAGACCCCTCATTTTCACAAGCCATGAAATCTTGGTACCCAAAACCCCGACACGCTCTATGGATGAGCCGGTTTAGCATGAATAGGTTTCATCATTTCAGCACCTAGGAAACCAAAGGGTAAGACCCCTCATTTTTGCAAGTCGTGAAATCTTAGTAGCCGAAACCCCGATGCACTCTATCGATGAGTCATTTTAGCATGAATAGGTTTCGACATTTTGGCACCCAGGAAACCAAAGGGTAATACCCCTCGTTTTCGAAACTCACAAAATCTTGGTACTGTTGGCAGCCAACCCAATTTTTTTGATTGCTCTCAAAAAAGCTGCCTACACCCCTTGTCGTATTATGAAAAATCATTGTCGCATTGTGCTTTTAGACATTAGTCTCATTTTTGCGACCATTACAATTCAATTTCGACTCAGTTTTCACAACTGCAAGTGTGAAAACACCTCTTTCGTTGCTAAGATTGTCGTCATCTTTGGTTGATTTGCTGAAAGATACTTGATCACTGGTTTATCACATGACTGCTAAAGGTTTTATCGAACTTATGTTCTTGAGCATTATCTTACCTTGATTGCGCATTTGGATATATTTCATTGTTAAACCTTTGGGCATAAAAGTTATTGGTCTTGTTCTTATCTTATGAAAATTATAATGGATTTGGTCATATTGTTTTTATCCTTGCTATGGACTTTCACTTGATTATTATATGAAGAAATTTTGATTGCATGGTTCTAAGACTTTGGAGTACAAACATATATAATATGCACCAAATACATGGACAAGTTTATAAGGTATGATAGCAATGGTTCAAGGCGCATGAATTAATCATATTCGACTTTACAAATCGATACTTGACATACTATGTTTGCAAAGTTGGATTATATGTTGAATGTTTCATAAGT
>ML776899.1:1769193-1787093 GCA_009831015.1 Picea engelmannii | reverse complement strand
ATATAAAAGACAAAAATAGATCCTTGGCTGTCTTAGGGCAGCGAACACATGAGTTTTGCAGGTTTTAATCAAATCTGTAGTTTGTCTATAATTGTACATTTGTGAATAGGGAATAACATGGCTGACAATTAAGTAGTTGATTTAAGTTATTATAATTATAGTTAGTATATTGTATATATAAGTAGTTAGTAATTCATAGTTAGATTAGCATAGTTAAGTTAAGTTTGTTTTATTAGTTTCTAGTTTCCTCTATTTAGTTTAATTTCTTTTATTTAGTTAGTTAGTTTCTTTTAGTTTCTTTTATTAGTTTTTAGTTTCTAGTTTAGATTATTTAGCTTAAATCACTTTTTTCTTTGGTTTCCTTATGAGACCTTAGAGCGGCCAACGGAGCCGTTAAACTCGTCAGGGTGGTCCATACCAAACGGCTTGGGTTATTTAGACAACCCCGGACCAGTTCCACTCTCCCAGTTGACGGATGGACTGTTTCGCCCGTCAACAGGTACCCAAAACCCTAACGTGCTCTATGGATGAGCCTGTTTAGCGTGAATAAGTTTTCGAGTTTTGACACCCAGGAAACCAAAGGGTAAGACCCCTCATTTTCGCAAGTCATGAAATCTCGGTACCCAAAACCCCAATGCACTCTGTGGATGAGCCAGTTTAGTGTGAATAGGTTTTGGTGTTTCGACACTCGGGAAACCAAAGGGTAAGACCCCTCATTTTCGCAAGTCATGAAATCCTAGTACCCAAAACCACGATGCACTCTGGGGATGAGCCCTAGGTCACAGGGTAGAGTCATGTGGTAGAAGGAGGAGGTAGGGTCTAGTAGTTAATCAAGGGTCAAAACTCAGGAGTCGACATTCCGGGTCCCGAAAGAATCTGGACCATCCATTTGTAGGGAATGCATGGTGAAGGTCTAAAGCCACCAGAGTTCTGGACATCAGAGGAATAGGATTGAATACCTTGCCATAAATCCTGAAAAATAGAATGTCAGGATTTAATCCAGGTAGTTGATCAAGCCGACAATCTAGACCATAGATCTGGATGACACCGAGCTTTTGAGTCCTGTGGATTAAAAAGGGAAGGGAGGAATGCTTGCATCGCAATTCCCATAATCATGAAACCCAAAAAGCATTTAGAGGATTATCACTAGGTCATAGGCTTGGTTGTATGAAAAAAGACCCAAGGGAGGAGCTAAGGATCTGTTAGACCCTTTGGAGTTTCATCATTTTGAAAGACAGAGAACAGGGGAATGCTTGCATCGGAATTCCGCGAATCGTGATAGCCGAAAGCACCTTTTTGGTAAGGTCTATGGTCATATCCAATGATCACATGGGGGAGGATAAGGGAAGGGAGGGTCTACGCTAGGCCCCATAGAATTTTGAGGATTCTATCCCTCGAAGAAAAGACAAAAAGGAAAGAAAAAGAAAATATTAATTGTTGTAGTGGGTGTGTGACAAATTGGTATCAGAGCATGGTTACAACACTTGGCCTGCTTGGGATCATGAATGAGTTGCGCAAAAATTCCATTTGAAGTACTCTTAAAAGGAGTAAATCTCTACCTTAACCCCCTTTATCAAAAGACGAAGTTAAGAATGAAAATTTCCTATTGTGTGTATGCATTTGAAAAACATGAATTATGGGCTGATTGTGAATGAAAATAATGTTGACTAACAACAAGTGTTTTTCTTGCACAACAAGAAAACAATCAATCACGGGAAACTACAGATGCATAGAATGGTGATGCACCACGAAGTGGGGTATGGATCCCACAATAGATATGAAGAGTCTGATGAAAGGAGAGCGGTAGAGACCCCTCCAAATATAGATGAGACTATGAGAAGTCTCATCATCAAACTACAGAGCTTCAAGGCCGACAACGAGAGGTTGATAAAAGAACAAAAGAAGAAAACAAAAATTAATGTAGTCTTGCTGCAGAGGTTATCCGACATACAAAGACAATTGTAGCATGGACCTAACACCAGTCACACAGACCAATGATAGACAAAGAGAAGTCGAAAACCACCTGGGATACAGAAACGTGGTCCTTTAAGTGGCCACACTAGGAGGAGCACCTCGAGAAAGGTCCACCCCAGATATAAGGGACAAGTATCAGACGATTCATCTAGAAAGGAAACTGTAGACTTGGAGGGATATTCTAGTAGCATAACTAGTTCTTATTCCCAAAGAAAATGGAAGAAGCAAAATCATTCCAAAAATCATAATCTTGAAGAATTCAAGAAGGCCAAACCACCCTCTTTCGATGGTGAAATAAAGAAGGGAGAGGAAGCAGAGGCCTGGCTACTTGGACTAAAGAAGTATTTCAGATTCCATGACTTCTCAGAAAACTTGAAGGCCCGAGTAGCCACTTTCAACCTAAATGGGCAGGCTTCCATTTGGTGGGAAGACTTGAAGAACATAAAAGGTATTCACGAAGAGGACCTATCTTGGGAACGGTTTGAAAAATACTTCAGGAAGAAGTATCTGTCGAAAAAGTATTTCGATGAAAAGACTGAATAATTCTATGAACTCAAGCTGGGGCAATGCACCATAGAGGAATATGTCAGCAGATTCCTCGAGTTGCTGAGGTACGTACCCTATATAAGAGAAGAAAAGGAAAAGGTGCAACGATTCATCAGTGGACTACCTAGGGACTATCAGAACAGGATTGAGTTTGACGAGCCAAAGACCCTAGAAGACACTATCCAAAATGCAAGATATTGTTATGAGAAGCTGGGGCATCAGATAAAACCTCATGAAGGATGGAAGCAAAAGAATAGTTTGGGATTCCTGAAAACAAGGTTTAAATCCCCAAGATTTTAAAACTATAAAAAGGACTCAAGGATGGGCTTCCCAACCCGAATTGTACACCAATAGATTTTCCCCTCCCAGAGCGGAAATAAACCTTTTGGATCTACCCCAGGAAAGATGGATAACCCGAAGAAAGAACACTTGAAATGTTGGGGTTGTGGAGAATAACATCTACTGAGGGACTGCCCGCACCGACAACAAAAAAGTCGAAGAATTGACAACATTTGAGAAGCTACCACCATCAATGACGTGGCCAGGAGTATGCCACAAATTTATGCAGCCGTGGATAATAAACAAGCTGACCACCAAGCTTCAGTGGTGGATATGGAAGGTATGATCACCAACCATCTAGTGTCTATTCTAATTGACCCTGGTTCAAATTTGAGTTTTATAGCTCCTAAGGCTATTGATAAGTGTAAATTATAGCCACATAAACACGCCAAGCCATGGTTGATACAGTTAGCCACTGGCACCAAAAGAAAAGTAGTGGAGGTCATACCAACTTGCCAATTCACTATGGTTGAATTCCCCACCCAAGAAACCCTTAACATACTACCCCTAGGATCGTATGACCTGTTGATTGGTATGGACTGGAAAGCCACATATAAAGCCAGACTGGACTATTACCATAAAACCTTAGAATGTGTAAGTGAAGAAGGAAGAAGGATAACCCTTCAAGGGATCCAAAAACCTGTCTCAGTGAGATGAATATCAACCCTTCAAATGAGAAAGTATTGCAGAAAGGGATGTCCACTATATGTGATACAAGTGTTGGAATCAGTTGAAGATGAAAAACCAAGCCTCAAATACCACCCCACACTAAGAGAATATAGAAATGTGTTTCCAAAATAGGTACGAGGTTTACCTTCAAGAAGGGACATTGACTTCTCAATAGAACTTGCACCAGGAGCGGTGCCAGTGTCTAGGACACCCTACAGGATGAGCACACCCAAGCTAGTTGAGCTTAAATTACAATTAAAAGAAATGATGGACAGAGGCTATATCTGGCCCAGCGTGTCTCCATGGGGAGAACCAGTCCTATTTGTGAAAAAGAAAGATGGTACCCTCCGATTGTACATAGATTATAGACAACTCAATAAGGTAACCATAAAGCAAAAGTACCCCTTACCCAGGATCAATGACCTATTCGATCAATTGGGAGGTGCTTCCATCTTCTCAAAGATTGACTTGAGATCTAGATACCATCAAGTCTAAATCAAGCATGAAGACATCCACAAAACTGCCTTAAGGATGAGATATGGTCACTATGAGTTTGTGGTAGTACCATTTGGATTGACCAATGCCCCTGCCAGTTTTATGTGCTTGATGAACAATGTGCTCAGTAAATTCCTAGACAAATTTGTACTGGCTTTTATTGACGATATGTTAATTTACTCCAAGAATAGAGAGGAACATGAGGAACATCTTAGACTTGTGCTTCAAGTTCTAAGATAACATCAACTCTATGCCAAATTTAGCAAGTGCGACTTTTTCCAGAAGCAAATACATTACTTGGGCCATGTCATATCTAAAGCGAGAGTAGCAGTAGATCCTAACAAGATCAGGTCTATAATGGAATGGCCTACCCCAAAGGACATTTCGAATATCAGATCCTTTATGGGCTTAGCAAGATATTATAGGAGATTTATAAAAGGATTCTCCAAGATTGGTTGTCCAATCACTGCCCTCTATAAGAAGGGAGATAAATTCATGTCGACACAAGAATGTGAAGAAATATTTCAATCCCTAAAACACCTTCTGACCCATGCACCCATGCTAAAGATCGTTGAACCCAAAAACGACTTCCTCTTGTGCACAGATGCCTGTAAGGAAGGGCTCGGAGGAGTGCTTATGCAAGGAGGAAGTGTAGTCTACTATGAATCCTGAAAATTGAATGAGCACAAAGTCAACTATGTGACCCGTGATCTAGAGTTGGATGCCATAGTGCACGCCTTAAAAATGTGGAGACATTACCTACTGGGAAGGAAATTTGTAGTTATGACAGACCACTGTGGATTGCAATATCTGTTTGACCAACCAAAGCTCAATGCTAGACAAGCTAGGTGGATGGCCCTCCTTAGTGAGTTTGATTTTGAAATCAAACATGTTAAAGGAAAGGAAAATAAGGTGGTTAATTCCTTTAGCAGAAGTATGAAAACAATTCACCTGGTAGCGGTGAGCACCTACGAGATGAATGTCAAAGAAAGAGTCAGGAATGCACACGAAACAGACACATCCTTCCAGATAGTGACCTTGTACCTGGAGAAAGAACCCACAAGAATAAAGTATGAAGGCTACCAGATGATAGATGGAGGTATGGTAACTTACAGAAACAGATTGTATATTCCATATTGTGATGACTTGAAGAGGTTCATAATGGATGAACTACATAAATGACCATATACTAGTTACCCGGGATATCAGAAGATGATCATGGCCACTAGGAAACAATTCTATTGGCCTGGGTTAAAGAAATACATAGCTAACTATTTAGCTAAGTGCCTAGAATGCCAATAGGTTAAAGTAGAACACCAGCACCCAGTAGGATTATTACAACCTCTACCAATCCAGGAATGGAAATGGGAAACCATTTCCATGGACTTCATCACCAGATTTCCAACATCGACCAAACATAATGACACCATCATGGTAGTGGTGGATAAATTGAGAAAGTCTTCCCATTTTATCCCCGTCAAATTGACTTGCAAGGCAATAGATATCGCCAGCATATTCATGAAGGAAATAGTCAAACTACATGGTATGCCTAAAAAGATCGTGTCTGACAGAGACATGAAATTTACTTCCAACTTTTGGAAATCCTTGATGGGTTGT
The DNA here is from genome assembly GCA_009831015.1 of Picea engelmannii. Taxonomy (NCBI): domain Eukaryota; kingdom Viridiplantae; phylum Streptophyta; class Pinopsida; order Pinales; family Pinaceae; genus Picea; species Picea engelmannii. The sequence continues at coordinate 1,781,453 of ML776899.1, read as the reverse complement.
CTAGAGACCAAATTATTGTTTAGCACAACCTATCATCCTCAAACCAATAGACATATTAAAAGAGTGAACCAAATATTATAAAACATGCTAAGAATGCATGTAATGCATCAACCTAAACAGTGGGAAGGTTACCTGCCACTGGTGGAATTCGCCTACTACAACAGCTACCAAGAATCCTTGAAGACGAGTCCTTTCAAAGTCCTCTATGGTAGACCATGAAACACTTCATTCAGTTGGAGTAACCCAGTAAATATAATTACTATTGGACCCAACATGTTTAAAGAAATGGAACAACAAGTGATTCACATTAAAGAAAACCTAAAGGTCGCTCAGAACAGACAAAAAAGTTACGCCGACCGAAAGAGAACTCTAAGAGAATTCAAGATGGGAGACCGCGTATATCTCAGAGTTAGGCCCAGGAAGAGTTCCCTGAGGACGGGGGCTTGTGCCAAGTTGGCACCTCAGTATTGTGGACCCTTTGAAGTTCTAGATAGAGTGGGACCTGTAGCCTATAGGCTAGCACTTCCTCCCACCGTAAAAGCACATAATGTTTTCCATGTTTAATTATTGAAGAAATATGTACATGATTCTAATCATATATTTGATTGGCCTGTGATCTAGGTGGAACTAGAGAGAGAATTCCTTCCAGAAAAAGGAAACCCCACTCAAGAACTGAACCATTGCACAGATCAAGGTGCAGTGGAAACATTTTGACCCAGATGAGGCTACATGGGAAATGGAAGATGCCATGAAATAGGCATATCCGATTTTGTTTACTTCTATACATACATGTCATATTGATAGATAGAACATCGAGGAAGATGTTCCTTCAAGGGGGAGGGAATTGCGACACCATGTTTCCCCCAATCTGTAAAAATAACTATATTGGCCAAGAACCATGGCAAACTCAAAGATGTGAATGTTTGATTTGATGGACCTTTGTATAAAAGGTCGATGAATGTAAATTATGTTATGAATATGTGTTGCATGACTACTAGGAGGGGGATGTGCTAAAAGAGACCATGATGGCTAATGAGAGGTCATGGAAGGGAACTGGAATGGTTGTGTTAACTTCCACTGAGCCAGTACCATAGAGGTTTTTACTTGCTCAAAGACCAAAGAATATTTATGACCCTAGAATGGATTTACCGTCAGATTGGTAGGTGGGGAGGCTCCTCAAGAGTTAATGAGGGGATGGGGGTGAACAACCCATCCATAATAGCTCCCAGACCTGACCACAGATAGGGAAATTTGTGCCACATGCAATCTTGCAGAGAAAATGCAAGAGAGGAAGTGTGGTAAGGGAGAGAGGAGAACACACGCGATAGGGACCACAAAAGAGAACTGGAGAAAACTCTGGAAACACAAGGAGTTCTAAGAAGAGGAGAAGGAGAGTAACCTTCATCCTTGACTTCCATTGGCTGGAAGTAGGAGACTGAATCTCAAGCATCGTGGTCTAGCTCAGGGGTGGCTAGTGGTAAATCCGTTTGGAGTCACTGAGCCTACGGTTAGGTGGAAACGAGCACCCCTCTCAGCAGTTGGATCACACCTGGTGTTTTTGATAAGTGTTTATATCTTGTATCTTTAATTGAATATCCTAGATGCATGCTCATGTTTATACGCTCATAAATGGTTTATGTATTGAAGTGTTTTCCTTGTGTTTTGATCGGAAATAATGGATTCATACTTATACTCATATGACCATAATCGGTTTATGTATACAATGAATAAGTTCAGAATATGAGTCTGTTCCCTTGAGATTTGTTCCATCTACTTGACTCGTGCTATGTCTTGGTTTGATTTCCCGAAGGCACCTCCTTCTAGGAGGTTCCCTCGCATTCTAGAGCCGGAGTGAGTTCCTTGAAAAGACTATCATTTTAGTAAACCCACGAGTTTACTTTAACCCTGACACAAAGTTCATAGCTTGGTGAATTAGGAAGGATTTTTAGTTAGGTCATGAAGCCTAGGGATAATTAACCAAGAACCCATTGAAGGATCATGTGATATGAGTCTAGAAACCTTGTACAAGAGAGAGTAGTTCTCTCAAGTTTTCGGCGTTTCAGCACCTAGGAAACCAAAGGGTAAGACCCCTCATTTTCACAAGTCGCAAAACCCCGATACTCGAAACCTCGACGCACTCTGTGGATGAGTCGGTTTAGCATGAATAGTTTTCAGCATTTTGGCACCCAGGAAACCAAAGTTTAAGATGCCTCATTTTTTCAAGTCGCGAAATCCCGGTACCCGAAACCCCAATGCGCTCTATGGATGAGTTGGTTTAGCGTGAATAGATTTTAGTGTTTCGGCACCTAGGAAACTAAAGGGTAAGACCCCTCATTTTCGCAAGTTGTGAAATCTAGTACTCGAAACCCCAATGAGCTCTATGGATGATCTGGTTTAGTGTGAATAATATTTAGCATTTCGACACCTGGGAAACCCAAGGGTAAGACCCCTCATTTTCGCAAGTCGCAAAATCACGGTACCCGAAACCCCGACGCACTCTGTGGATGAGCCAGTTTAGCATGAATAGGTTTCGGTGTTTTGTCACCCGGGAAACCAAAGGGTAAGACCCCTCATTTTCGTAAGTCACGAAATCTCGGTACCCAAAACCCCAATGCACTCTGGGGATGAGCCCTAGGTCACATGGCAGATTCATGTGGTAGAAGGAGGAGGTAGGTCCTAGCAGTTAATCAAGGGTTAAAACTCAAGAGTTGACATTTTGGGTCCTGAAAGAATCTGGACCGTCCATTTGTAGGGGATGTGTGGTGAAGGTCTAAAGCCATCGAGGTTATAAAAATTGAAGGAGTAGGAGTGAAGACCCCACTAGAAATCCCAAAAGATAGAATGTCAGGATTTAATCTAGGTCATTGATCAAGCCGATGATTTGGAATGTAGATCCAAATGACATCGGGTTTTCGAGTCCCAGGGATTAAAAAGGGAAGGGAGGAACACTTGCATTGCAATTCCCCAAATCATGAAACCCAAAAATAATTTAGAGGATTAGCATGAGGTCATAGGATCGGTCATATGACAAATGACCCAAGGGAGGAGCTAAGGATCTATTAGACCCTTTTGGGTTTCATCATTTCAAAAGATAGAGAACAGGGGAATGCTTGCATCGCGATTCCCCAAATTGCGAAAGTCAGAAGCACCTTTTTGGTAAGGCATGTGGTCATAACCAACGATCACATGGGAGAGGATAAGGGAAGGGAGGCTCTGCGCTAGGCCCCATAGAAGTTCGGGGATTCTATCCCTCAAAGAAAAGACAAAAAAAATAAAAAAATCTTAGTTGCCGTAGTGGGTGTGTGACATGAGAGAAGGTGAAATCTTCCCTGGGATAAACAAAAAAGTTCAGATCTGAGTATTGATGGTGAAAAGTATTCAAAAACAGAAAGTTTGTACAACATTTTCCTGGTGACCACATTTACAAGAATCTAGAATTCAAAATTTTCATGGCGACTCCATTGTCCAAAGACTCAGTAGCCTAAGGATTTTATTAGTGACTCCACTCAAGCTCCAAATTTGATTCAGACACTCCACTGGAATATGAGATCCATTGATAGAGGTATGAAGGGACATCATGGGAGGAAACAAGTGCCTAAAGTTGAGTTTTTTCCAAGACAATATTTTTTGTTTTTCATTATATTCTATTTTTTCCTTAAAATCAAGCCAAGCTGATAAGCCTCATGTGACCAAGACTAATGTCTCACATCTTATACTTGATCCAACACCCTCCACAATTAATCATAGATACAATCCTTTAAAATTACGTCATACCCTTCATGATTTTCCTTCGAAGCACTATAAGTACCTACCTGTGTTTGATGGAGAACCTGATGTCATCACAGCTAAAAAACACACCCATTATTTTGAACATTTTATAGATTTGTTTGATATTTATCATGATGTTGTTTGTATGAGGGCCTTCTCTCAATTCTTGAAAGGGGATACCAAAGAATGGTTTAAACGTTTTCATCCAAAGACAATTAGCTCATGGGAGGAAGTGAAGAATGTATTTTTGAATTTTTGGGGCAAGAAGAAGTCTTTGGATCTACAACTTACAGACTTATATGCCTTAAGAAGGAAGAGAAATGAAACTATTTCTATATTCAATAGAATTTTTTCTAATATTTATTACAAATTTCCCAAAGAAATTCAGCCCACTGAAGTTGTTTCCATGCTCCATTATACAACAACTCTTCATCCAGGTTTATCTTTCCTCCTGATGGAAAGAAGACCTAAATATTTAAAGAAAATGTTTAATGATGCTCAAGAGATTCAACACAATATCCAAGAATGTAAGAAGATTTAAACGAGGAGTTGGATGTTAAAAAACATGACAGTGAATATGATCAGAAAATGGTTGATTTAAATCTTGAGCTGAGAGTTAATGATATCATATGGCCCCTTGAATTTTTAAATGATAATAATTTTGCAAAGGATTATATTACTCTTATTGGAAGGGGAAACTCTAATTTAGCTCCAGATTCATCCCATGATAAGCATGACGCTGATTTTTTTATGTATTGATTAGTGGAAGGTCAAGAAGATGAATTTTCAAATTAGTTGGTTGAAGAACATGCTGATGTTCCAAGATTTTTCTTGTTAGACGACACTGCGAATGTTCCTGATTTTCCTATATATGATGAATATAATGATGACAATGATGTTGAATTCCTATAACAACCAACTGCATGTCCTCTACCAGAATATGTTCCTTTTCAGCAGTATAATGAGAACAATCAGCCTACATATCACAGTATTGAATCAGTTGAAGGAATTTATCTACCTTTGTGATTTTCTTCACTTAAATTGTTGAAAGAGAATTCTAAGACCATCATTGAAGAAAAGGAAGGTGTGATGATGCCAAATCACATTGATTCACTGGAACAAATTGACAAGGAATTTCATCCATTGGTCGAAAATGAAGATGAAGATGAGTGTGTTCAACAATCCAAAGAAATTGGAAAATGTGCATATGACAACAGTGAAGAAAAAGAACAGGGTTTTGAATCAGGGAAAAGAACCTAGCCATTGTGCTTCGCTTCTTTCAAATTGTTGAAGAAAAACATTTGCAATGTCTCAAATCAGAAATCATCCAGGCATGATGTTGAATATGAAGAAAGAAGTGGAATTGCAAACGAAAACTATCTTCCATTATGTTTTTCTTCCTTTGAATTATTGAAAGAAAATCATGAGCAAACAAAGAAAGATAACCAAAGAATTGTTGTTAAAAATCATTCTCCTTCTCTTGAACTTGATGAAGATATTCAACAAGATCTACAAGAAAACAAAGTACTTCAGAGTTGTTTTCCTTCCCCTACGAATGATGTGGTTGTTCAAATTCTAAATGGCTTGGACATGGATGAGGTCTCTAAAACCCCATCTATGGAGACTTTAAGAAATGAAAAAACAAATGACATAGAGTTTCAGGGAAGCAACAAAATAGTGCATGTCATGGTTAAATCAGAAATGCAGAAAGATCATAAATAAGCAATTGTTTTATTTAAATCCTTCAAAGGTTATGGTTTTGAAAATGTTCTCAGAACTGAAAAAGTAGAGAAAGAACAAAAAACACTTGTGAAGGAGGTTTTTCCTTATGTTTTGGTTCGTCGAGAAGAAATGTTTTCTCATGTGTTTCATGACCCTGTGACATGCTATATGGAGAGTTTTAACAATCATAATTTACAGCTTATGATGGCTTGTAAGATTAGGGATGAAGATGATGGTCAACCAACATCAACATTAAATATGGATTTCTTTCAACCAGGGGGTTTATTCCAGTCAACACTATATTTTAGTTTAGAAGATTTATTTCCCAACAGTCTTAGTTGATTTTTCAACTTCTTGGTAAAAATCAACTAGTTAAACCACATGAAAACAAGAAAGTGGTGGGAGGAGCGCAACATGATTATTGTTTTATGCATGTTTTAGGAGATCCATTTGCAGTTTTGTTGGAGGCAATAAATAGTCCCAATGTTTTTAATCTTTTGATATTTGAATTCGTAGATAGATTCTTAAATGAATTATCAACAAACAGGTTTTGGACCAAGCATGTGCAAAGAAATCAGACAGTAGATAAAATGCTTAAATGGTTGCATTGGAATTATGATTTCATTTGATTGGAAGCTCATTTCAGCAATTAGGGTAGGTAGGTGAGAATAATCTTGATGATCAAGCATTTTCAAGTTTAGATTTCCAAATAAAGTGTTCAGTTAGATGTTAGCAGTATATCCAGTGTTCAGTCTCCAAGTGAGAGCAGTGTGCAGACTTTGGTTTTCAACGGACATTGGTGACAGGTCAAGGAAGAGTAAAAACCTTTTTTGGGAGCAGCTCAATGGATAAGGCATAGGGTCTACGCATTCTTTTATACCTCACTGGGAGGATAATGTTGGATAACTCATAGGGGGGGGTGAATCAGTTGTACCTGAGCTTAAACAATTATGCTTCTTTTAAACTCTTTGCTGAAACACTAAATGATGATCACAATATTGCAAGAAAATAAACAATGGTATACTCAGCATCAGTCACATATATGAGAAACACAGAGACAGATATTTCCTGAGGAAACCCATACAGGGTAAAAACCTCTTTTTCTTTATATGATAAGTAATAGTTACATTCTTTACATTATCATACATATGAGCACCAACTCATAATGAGGCTACAACCTATGTTTTGTAAGCTGCAACTTGTTGAGAGCACCAACTCTCTGTTTTCTCTAGCACCCACTAGAAAGAAGCACCAACTCCCTGGTTTCTCTAGCACCAACAAGAAGGAAGCACCAACTCCTTGAGTGTTTCCAGCACCAACTGGACGGAAGCACCAACTTCCAATCATACAGGAACCAACCTGTATAACAGAGAACAAGAGTTCTCCCTTGCACCACCCTGCCACCCTAGTTTCTCTGGCTGCAACCAGATGGAAGCTACAGCTCCCTGTGTTCAAGCACCCACTTGAACCTCTAAGGACAACAGTCCTCCCAAGAACCTCCCAACCACCATGAAATATTGATTTTGTATTACTCAAACTTATTACAGTGATATAATGTTCAACAGTAGCTTACCCGACTTATCATTGTTCTGTTGCATCTCGTTACTCTGTCTGCCTCATTGCCTTCCTGCACACCTCACTTGCACTATCTGTTCTTCTACCTTTTAAGCTCTATGTGCCATACCCATTCACTGCATAGATCCTCTTCTGTTCAATTCAATTGCTGCACTCTCCTTCTTCTTCACACATGAATCACCTTCACTAGCTACAATCACAACAAACTCCAACAACAACAACAAGCCTTCTCTTCTTTGTACCGTGTATATATAGCTTTTGTGCATCTTGTGCATGCAATATTCTCCATTCCTCTGCATGCTCAAACCGCGTCAATATCCTCCACCTCTCGAGTGTTTTGCATGATCATCATCGTGACTCTTCAGCTTCTCTGGCTGTTTTCCCACGTGTTCAGCATCATTGGTTGTTATGTTGAGATTCCTCAGCCTCTCTGGCAGATGAGACTCTTCGTCTTCTCTGTGAAAGTCGAGCTCACATTCTCTATTTCAGTTACAGGCTTCCACACTCATACATCTGTCAATCCCTTCTAAGAATAGTCTTCCTTCACTAGACGAAGCTTGGAGACTCTTCATCTCCTCTGGCGATCACACACGGTGACCACAAGTTGTGGTAACAGGTGTTGTGAACTTATGATCTTCATCGAACCTGATCGACAGTTCATGATCTTGATGAATCAACGGTCCTGATCTCATCATGCTCTCACATCTTTCTATTTCTTCGTTGGATATTCTCGTCGCTCCAAGTTGCGATAAGCGAGACTCAGAGATGGAACTCAGATCAACGGTCCACATCTTTTGGTGTATTAACGGTCAAGATCTTATCATGATCTCGCATCTCGATGATCCTTAGATGGAGGTGCTCATAAATCTGAGTTGTGATAGGCGAAACTATGAGATGGAGCTTTATGGTGCTCTGATCTTTCGCCACGCGTCCTCTTGATCCAATGGTCCACGATTAAATCGTGATCTCGCATCTCGTGAATCTGGAGATGAATCATCTCGACTCTCCAAGTCGCAATCCGCGAAACTCCGAGAGGTGTCCATCTTCTAACGTCAAAAGTGGATTGACGCATGTTGAATACTGCCACGTGTCACTCTGATTCATGACTTACAGGTGCCTAAAATGTTGAATCAGTCTGACACTTGTCGTTACCTGATTGTACCACGTGTCCCTAGCTAACATGGTCTGCTGTCATGAGTTGGGTCGACGGTCTAGATCACATCTTGATCTGACGGTTTAGGTTCAGTCAGGATTTCACACATCACAAAATCGGGGTTCTTGAGGTCAAGTGATTTTGTCATTTCAAAGTCCCAATCCCCGATTCTCCATGCAGAGGATCAACGGTCTAGATCTATTCTCGATTCAATGGCTACGATTGAATCGTGATATCGCATATCGTGAAATCGGGGTTCCTAATGTCAATAATATTTGTCATGTCCAACTCTCGATCCCCGATGCCTCTCCATTGGCTGGAATCAATGGTCCAGATCAAAGCTTGATCTGACGGCTCAGATTGCATCGTGATTTCACATATCGCGAAATCGAGATTCTTGATGTCAAAATTCTTTGTCATGTCCAACTCTCGATCCCCGATGCCTCTCCATTGGCTGGAATCAACGGTCCAGATCAAAGCTTGATCTGACGGCTCAAATTAAGTCACGATTTCACATATCACGATTACGCTCGCTTCTCCTTGTTCTTTAAGGATCGTGCAGATTCTCCTCGATCCAATGGTGGTCGAGTCCTGCGCTTGGATCTAACGTCTAAGATCTGTCCTCCTTTTCAGTGAGCACTCTTCTTGTTTTTATTCATATCTGATGGCCCTCATGCTATCGGGAATTTTGGATGGGATCCAACGAAAAGAAATGCTTCTCAGCCTTTACTCTTCAACATGCTCTTATTCAGATCTGACGGCCCTCATGCTGTCGAGAATTTTGGATGGGATCCAATGATCAGAAATGATTCTCGGGCCTTCGATCATTTTGTCAATGTTGTGTTTCCTTCAATCATTCGATCTTCCTGGACTTATCTTCTTATTTTCCTGTTGATCATCGGTGTTGTACTCAATCCATCATTACTGTTGTACTTGCCATCAATGACAATATTACGCTACCTATGAAACATGCCAAACATCCTCTGCACTATCTCTTCTGATCTTATTGAGGTTGCTCTGCAGTGTCTTCCCAAAATACTTCTGGTGCCTGTCTGTTACATTAAAATACTTCTGGTGCCTGTCTGTTGCATTCTTCCTGTACTCGTGCCATCTTCATTGCTATACTTGCCATCAATGACAAGCATATGTTGCATGTTAAACATTTTCCAACAATCTCCCCCTTTGGCATTGATGGCAACAAAGGCACCCAGATTCTTTTCTCCCCCTTTGACATCAATGTCAAAGAAAACATGCTCCCCCTGAACTGTTGTAGTAATTTTAGGAGGTATCAGATATTAAACCAATGCAAACTCCCCCTGACGGGATGAACTCTCTCATTTGAGGCCTGCAGAATATTTTTATCTAAACCAGAGTCTTCTCTTTCTGATTCTTGGACCTGTTCATCTTCAGCTTCCATTGTATCCTCTGTAGAATACTTAAAAATGCTCACCTCTCTTACTGGAACTCCTTTATCAATATTCTCATGTGTGGATGACTCCCTGTGTCATTGTTATATGTTCTACTCTGCATCATCTTTTTCCATCATTCTGCTCTGCTTCTGCTCTTTCTGTTATTCTTCTCTGCTTCTGCTCTTTCTGTCATTCTTCTCTGCCTCTGCTCTTTTTGTCATTCTTCTCTGCTTCTACTCTTTTTTTCATTCTTCTTTTCTTTTGCTCTACGTTTCACCTCACTCTACACATTTGCTAAATCGCATGCTACGCATCCTCTAATTTTCCCTTTCTTCCTAAAAGATTAACTTTCCTTGAAAAAGTATTTCCTCTCGTTATCTCTACAGGATGTCATGTACACCAGAATGTTGTTGTCCTACTTGAACACTGTGTAATTGTAGCTTGTACTTTTTAAAGTGCCCTTGGATCTCCCCATTGAGTTTCATCGATCTCTATTACTGTAATTTTCATTTTTCTTCCATGATGCATTCAATCCAGGGCTTTCATGTCCATTTTTAATCACAAGAGAAAACTTCTACACCCACTCTCACACCTGCTTTTCTTTCTCACAAATGAAGGACCTATCTCAAGTTTCTTGGGAGCACTGATTTCTACCTTGTTGAATCCAATATCGGATTTGTCATTTGGTGATCTCTGGTTATCCAAGACCTTGTCCAGAGTCATGGATCTGCTTAAGAACTTGATTTTGGTGTCTACCTTCTCAACCTTCAAGACTTTTGCTTCCTGTTTATGACATGGTTCTTCTCCTACTTCATCCATGGGGTAAATGCTAAGTGAGCATTCTTTTATTGTATCTGAATCTTCTTCTTTACTTGCAGGGGAGGATTCAACATCAACATTATTGTTTTCCCTTATACCGTTATTCACCATTTGTCCTGATTTTACATTTACCTTACATTCTTTGGATGTGAGCACCTCTTCACTGCCTCTGTCACATTTTTGACTTGTACTGAGAGAATTATGTTTCATACCATCCACAAGCAGAATGTACTGGGCATCTCCTTTGTCATTACTCAAACTCATCATCCCTCTATCCTTGATTTTGCCTAGTTCATCATTTTTAGGAATCACATTTTCTGTTTTTCTTTACTTATGGACAATAGCTTATCCTTGTCTCCAGTCACGTGCTTGGAACATCCACTGTCTATTTTTCTAGAGGCCTTTTGTTTTTGAGTTGAAAGTGCTTGACCACATTTTTCACTGTCTTTCCTCTTCCATGTGCTGGTCTTTCTATCTAAGAACTTTATTCTTGGATCTGCTTTGTAATTCTTGAGATGGCAGTTTGCAGCTTTGTGGCCAAAGTTGTGACAGTTATAGCATTCAATCTCATTGTTCAATAGGTCAAAGTTGTTGTTGCAGGGTTGTCTACTCATTGATTGTTTATTGATCCTTGACCTTCTCAATTGCATGTCTCTAGACTTAATTTGGAAATTTGCAATATGTGATGGTTTGTTACTTTGTTGTATCATTCTTTGTTGTGGCAGAGATTTATTCCTTGGAAATCTTAATTGCTCACATCTAATTCTTAAGGAACAATTTACAGCTTTGTGACCAAAATTAGAACAGTAGAAACAGTATCCATAGAAAAATTCTTTGTACCTGGAAAATGGTTGTCTTCTTCGAGCAAATCGATTTCTTTCATGTTGATGATGTCTTTGAGTAGGGAGTGCATTATTTCTTTGTTCTACAACTTCAGTCCTAGCACTTCTTCCTTTACTTGTCCTGGGCAGCTGGTTGTCTTCCTTTGTTTCTGCAGGCTTGTTATTGTCATTAGTTGTACTTTTGACAAACTTGATGGTTTCTTCATTTCCTGACTTCCCATTGCTTGATCCCTCTTCATAACCCAAACTAGTTTTCAGCTTTGGATTCCTTTGCTGATTCAGAATGGTGTCTAATCCTTCTGAGGCTTTGATACTTGACATATTCTGATTATACGAGGCTTGAAACTTCTCCATCTCTTTCCTAGTTTTCACTACTTCTTCTTCTAGGGCTTCAGATCTTGCCCTCTTTTCTGATAGCTGATGTTTTAGAATATCCTCGATTTTTCTTGCCTCTTCTAATTCCACCTTAAGTAGGGCAAAGTCTTCAACATGCTTTTTATTGTCTTTCTCAAACTGTATCAACAATTGTTTTTGCTTTCTGTTCTTAATTTTGAGTCTGTCAATCTCTTCCAATGCACTGATCAGTTCTCCTTCCATTTCAACCACAACTTCTTCATCATTCTCATCGCTTCATGTGCTTTTATTATCATAATTCTCTTTGGCGATAAGCATGAATTCATTTACCTTATCTTCATAGGAAGAGTCACTATTGGTGTCTTCTGAGGAGTTATCATTGCTTACACATAAACTTTTATTTTTATCAAATCTCCTGGATTTGTGCTTCTCTTCACCTTCATAGTTCTAATCATGTTTCTTGTGTGGACATTTGTTTGCAAAATGACCTATCCTTCCACAGTTAAAGAATTTGAAAGGCAGTTTACCTTTGTATTTTCCTGATCCCTTCTTCAGTCTCTTCACAAATTTTGCTTCAATTTCATCGGGCTTAGAATCCTCATTCTTGTCTGCTTTAAA
>ML776899.1:1723186-1739388 GCA_009831015.1 Picea engelmannii | reverse complement strand
ACATCATGGCCCTCCTTTTGATAGATCTCTTTCGATCAATACCAAGCCATTATCTAGGAAGTGGATCCAGAAACCTAGATAGCACCTTGGGACTTGTAAACATCAATGGAAAGTTTCCTCACAATTAAAATGTGTTTACATTATTGACTTAAGTTTTAAACCTTTTATAGTAATGAAATGCACACAGATATTCTTAACACATAAAAGAAAACAATTTCAATCACACATATACACCGAGATTTACTTGAGAAACCCAACCAGGAAAACCATCAAACTATTTTAGAGATGCACCTCTAATTATATATTTCTCTTCATTGTTTAAAATAGTATATATATATGATCCCATGGCATCCAAAACAACTATAATCCATTAATATTGGATTATAACTCAACCATATTTCCTTAACTAGAATTACATTACCATGGACCACAAAACTATGTTCCATAAAACTTCCAAAGGTTAAAACCATATCAAGAAAAATTGCTCGATAAAAACATATCGATGATGTTTCACTCCATGGGGACTTTTAGGCCCACTTGTGACCCCCCTCCCACTAAACTATGTGCAAGTAATATAACACATACCCAACAATTGACCCCTAAATAGTAATTCTATGAGCATTCAACATCATATCCTTTGTTTACACTTACTAGATTGTGTTATGTTCAATGTACTTTGTTAACAATTTTAATCAATGATTGATAATAAAATAGTTTCTACCTTGTTTGACATCATCTTATTTATTTTCATGATGTAGATTTGTACAATCATTGAGTTTGGATTCAATACCTTGGGTTAAGGGCATCCTTTTTCAATTTTACCTTATTGATTTGTGCAATATTGTATCATTGATTGATGAGTACTTTGAATACTAAATGGCACTTTTATCCTTACTCAGTTTCTCCCTAATGTATATTTTGACATAGATCCACATTATATTCACTCATGGCCATGATATTTTATATGACATGCATCCACCATGCAATTTTCCGTGGCCGTGGTATTGCATTTCACATACCTGATCCACATTGTATGGTGTTGGCAACCATAATTATTGGTATATCCAAGCATGGGTATGCTTACCCTGAGGATGATCTATACTTGATTGGTTGATTTTTTCCTACCAGTACTTCTTGGTTCCTTGATCTATAGAAATCCTCCTAAGTCCACTTGTCACAATCTACTTTTGTAATTTATTTTAGCCATTGGTTCCTCTTCTGACCTCATACATTAGGGGGCATTTGTTTTAATTTTATTTTCCACCATATGTTAAACAAAGATCCTATGAATATGAAACATCTTCAAGAAAGGTGAATTTTCTCATAAAATCCTTGGTCTCTCTTCTTCCTAGTAAAAGAGTGGTTGGTCATGCTTTCCTCATAGAACATATATGGTCAGTTGTAGGTTTCCTATACAAAACCCATGGTCACCTCTTAAAGATTCCAAAAATGGAAATTTATGAGGATATTAAATGAAGATCAGGTTAGCAAAGGCTCATACTTGTGCATGAAATTTTTACATGAATTGTATTCACTCAACTCACATGCCATGAAGTATTCGGGAATATATAAGAAGAAGCCAAAATCTAAGGAAATGGGTTAGCTAGAAAGTCTAGATGGAATCATCCTTCTTCAACTTAATTGGAGTAAGAATCCTTGATTTATATATTGTTGCAATGATAGGAATCAAAATTAGTTGTATTAAATATTAGGTGAGATATATATTTAATTTCTTACCATCATATGATTCTATATTATTCTTGTTCAATAGAGGTGAACTCATGTCTAGGGAGAAGGGCGTTGGGTTTGAATCTACAATTATAACAATAGATCTCAAAGTGATCATCATTACTATAATTCTATTTTTCTAAATATAGATCTATATTCTTTATTCTAAAAAATATCTATGTTTATGGATCTATTTTGTGTATTTAATGATATTTTGTTGAATTAGGTAAATGAAGTTACTAGATTATGGATTTGTTCATGTAATTTTCCATTTAATGTCTTACGAAAGAATGAGGAAGATTTTTCTTGTTTGATGATTATGTAGGTAATTTGGTGAAGAAACACCATTGGAGTTGGATCTAGTGATGATCATTGGATACATTAGACAACCATCATAATTAAGGTATGTTTCTCCTTCCCTCACTCATTTACTTATGAAATTTCATGATTGGTATTAGAATAAATAAGTATGTTATTTATCCTCTTGTCTATCATTGGATCGAACCCATCCAATTATGGTATTTTCTTATCCATAGGTGAATTTCCCTAAAACACCTAGCCAGATTGCTTAACATGTAACATTGCATAAGCTTTATACTCAACTTCAGTAGAGGACAATGAAACAATTGGTTGCTTCTTACTGCTCCATGACATAATCATATATCCTATATTGAATTCATATCCAATGGTTTATTTTCTATCATCTATATCACCTACACAATCATAATCTAAATAAGTTGTGAACTCAACATTGAAATTATTAGTGTTTTCAGTAATAAAATCAATGGTTCCTTTTAGGTATTGAAAGAATCTCTTGGTATATTTCCAATTGCTCTCATGTCACTTAGACATGAATTGACTAATTATACTAACTAATTATACTAATTGAGTATGCAATATCAAGTCTTGTTGTGGTTAAGTAATTTAAACTTCCCACTAGTTTTGTATAAAAGGTACCATTTACTTCTTTTGTATCATCAACAATGTAAAGATTAGAATTTTGTTCTAGCAAAGTATACACTAGTTCTTATTTTAATTCACCATTCAAAAATGTTGAATTGATAACCATCTTATGTAAGTCTCAGTTGTGCTTAGTAGTTAATGAAATCATAAGTATAATGGAGTTCATTTTAGCTATAGGTTCAAATGTGTCATCATAATCTATTCCTTCCTTTTCTAAATAGCCTTTTGCAACCAATCTAACTTTAAACTTCTCTATTCTACCATCAAAATTGAATTTAAATTTGTGCACTCATTTCGAGCCTATAGGAACTTTATTTTTAGGAATTTCAGTTAGTTCCAAGTGTCATTTTTCACAATGGAATCATATCCATCTTGCATATCATTCATCCCTTCTTTATGATCCTTTTGTTTCTCAAAATTTAAAGGTTCTTCAACACTCATGACTTGAGATATCAAAGAATAATATATATACTTGATTGGTGTATTTATTTTACTTGTTTGTCTTCATAGTGCCTCACTACTTGGTGAAGTAGCTCCACTCTTTATTGGTGTACTCCTACTACTTGTAGCTTCAATACCACTTTAAGATTCAACATCATATTTTTTGTCTTCATTTTCTTCTACATTTTCACTTTCAGTACCTTCTTTTGGAAGTTTCCATACATATTGACTATCATCATTTGCATACTCATGAAATATAACATCCCTACCTGAAAATACTTTATAAGTAATAGGATCATACATTTTGTAAGCTTTATGGTCATTACAATATTGAATAAATTTGCATCAAATTTCCTTATATTTTCCTTTGGGATGTGCAAAAATTATTTACTCCCAAAATATCTCAAATCATTAACAAGTAGTTTATATCCATTGAATTCTATATAAGGAGTTTTATGCTCTAAATACTTTGTTGGAATTCTATTTTGTAAATACATAGTTGTACTTACAAATTCATCCCACGAACTATTAGGGAGATTCTTATATTTGAGCATGATTCTAGAACACTATACTATGGTTATGTTCTTCCTCTCAGGAATGCCATTTTGTTGAAGTGTATGTGGAACCATGCACTATTTCTGAATTCCATTGTTTTTACAGTACTTTAAGAATTCATAGAAGTGTTTTCTCCACCTTTATTTTATCTAAGGATCTTGATATGTTTACCTATCTACTTTTAAACCATATTTCTAAACTCTATGAAGAATTCAAAAACATCTATTTTCTTTCTTATAAAATAGAATCATGTGAACCTAGTTCTATCATCAATGAATATAAGAAAATAAGAAGTTCCCCCAATTGATTTAATTTCCATTCTCCCAAACACATCAATATGCACTAATTCAAAAATATATATTTTCCATTCATTTGTCCTCATTGGAAACTCATTCCTATGTTGTTGTCCTAGTGCACAACCATCATATTCAACATACTCATTCTTAAAAACTAGAAGACATTTCACCATATATTTTCTTTTAAGTAAAACTAGATCTTTGAGATTTAAATTTCCATACCTTAAGTATCATATTTCTTCTATAGACACACTTAGATAACAAATATTGATGACTCTCAATAGTAACATCAAGTTTATATATGCTTCCCAATTTGATTTTGTATACTAAGACTTTGTAGTGATCTTGCATATACTTCACTAGACAACCTGACTTCAGAAATACAACTTTTAAAGCTTGATATGTGATTGTTGGAAATGAGATAATATTTTTCTTAATACATAGTACATGCATTACATTTTTTTTTTATTTCACATGACCATTTGGAAAATTGAGAGATACATCACCATGTCCTTTTATTTTGTGAAATCTATCATCACATAGATAGATTTTAGAACCATCATTTTTTTTCATGATAGGATTTAAACCAAACTCTATTACAATTCATATGAATAGACACTCTTAAATCTATGAACCATGCATTACAATCAGATAATTGTGTTGTTAGTGCTACCTCTAAAATAGACAACTTTAGATTTTTGAGGTCATCACTTACCTTTTCTTCCCTACCAACAAAGTCTTTTTCTTGTCTTTTATATTTGGACTAATTAAACTTGTTTTTTCTACATTCATAAGAATATTTTATAAACTTAACACAATAGTTACATGTACCATTATTCTTCACATCGGTAATTGTCTTTGTTAAAACCCCCACCTTGATACAATTTGATGTCAATTTTTCCTCCTTTGTTATTTACCCGTGGCTTTCCTTTATATGGTTACTTGCCTTTATCCATCAAAGCCAAGTATGAATTTTGAAATATGGTGTCATAAACATTCTTCCTTTCCTCTTCTTGTATAAGGATCCTTATCAGGTCATCAAATGAAGGTGCTTCCTCTCTTGATACAAGATTGATGATAAATACTTGATATTCATGCAACATAGCATTTAATGTTATAGTAACTAGATCAATATTTGATACTTTATCACCAATATCACCCAAATTATATTTTAAATCCTTAATTATAGATATATAATCAATAGTATTTTCATTTTCTTCCATTTTAATTGAAAGAAGCTTGCTCTTCAAAAAATCAATCTATTTGTATTTACTATTTCATACAAACTTTTCAATGCCTCCATTTCTCACTTGATGTCTTTCATTCCTATATATGAGGAATGATAATGTCTTTCACATGTATTCTCAAGAGAACCTTTTTCTTTGTTTAAATTTTCTCCCAATATTGAACTAAGGCTATGGGAGAATCTAGTTGTGTTGGAAAGTTGGTTTTCATTGATGTCAACCTTAGAAGAAGTACAAAATTCCCTAGAAGTAGTGGGTGATGTGAACTCTAGAAAAATTCAAGAAGCCCATAAAAGTGATGGGTTTATTTGGAGGAGTCTCCAAAGTGGTCCCCTTATGGATTATATTTAAGAATGGCCCTCATAGGAACATGCTTTGAACAAGTATACAAGAAACCCTAAGAATATGGTTAAGAGTCCTCAGATATATGGTCATGAATCTTGAAGTTTATTGAAGAAAAGGAGTATGAAGGACATTGCAAATGCATGCAAAACATCCATTGATTGATAGTCATCTCCAACGGTAGGTGGCACGCCACATGGTTCCTCACAGTTTAGAAGTTATGTCCTCTTAAAGTTGAAGTCCTAAAGTATGGTCAAGAAGCCATGGATCTAAGTTCAAGAAGTTATAAGTTGGCCTAAAGTCAAGTAAAGGAGAAAAAGTTGTTGCAAACAAGAAGTTATAGGTCGACCCTAAAGTCAAGTAAAGGAGGTACTTGAAAAAGTGTAAATACACATTAAGAACCTCTGATTTTCATCATTCAATTGTGTAATCTCTTATCACAATATTGGTAGTGAATTTCAGATGGAAGATGAAGTGAATAAGGGTGAAATGCTAAGGGAAGATGAAGTCTTGTGATGATGTGTTCTAAGGTATGTTTTTTAAATGTCATCTTACCATTTTTTCTATAACTTGTTTTATATAATGATTCAGAAAGTGAAATGTGGAGGTTGTTGAGAAGACATGTCAAGGTACTTGTGGTACAAATTTCAGCTTCTGGGTCATTTTATGTTTGTAGATACACTCAGTGGAATATAGGTTTTTTTACTAGTTATGTAATTAGTCTCAAACATCTGTTATGGGTTAAAAAGTCATAACTTATTCATAGAGGATACAAATTCTGTGAGACCAATTGCATTGGAAATTGTACATTTCGTAGTATTTTTTTATGATTTTCATAATCAGATATAAAAAACTAATTTCTTGGCATGTTGTACAAGTTCGATCTCCATAATAGACTGAATTCAGGAAGGTATGTCATTTTCTCTAATCACCTTTTTAGTGACAAATAAAGCAACAAAACTTGGAGGAGTTTCAAAGAATATATCAAAGAATATTGGGGAAATTTTCCATACCTTGATTCTTTACAGGTACGGAGTTATACTTGTTGGAAGTTATGGTTTGTGACTAATCCAGAAACTAGTCCCAAACATGTGTTCAAGATCAATTTAAGAAGTGATGTTGGGGTTTATATATGGACCCATGTGGACCGAGGATATTTATGTGGACCTATATTCTAAGTGGACCCAGGTTGATGATGTCGATGTATGAGCTATGGTGGATCTAGTTTTGATGATGTTGATGTATCTGTTATGGTGGATCTAGTTTTTTATGATGATGATGTATCAGTTTTGATGATGGTGATATATCAGTATCAATGACAGTAATAATGATAGGCTAATTCTCTCACTTATATTTAAGGGTGGTGATGCAGGAGCATCACAAATATCAAGTGAGCATGGAGCAAGCGCAACGCAATTTTTTTGACCACATGATAATTGCTTGAAAACTTTTTTTTTGAAATTGATGCGCCAAATCTTTAATGAAGCCATTTATGAAGGGGCGCCTTTGTATATTCTATTGGAACTTGAGTGATTCACTCTTGTCCTTAGTAGATAGGAGGCATTTAAACTAGTTAATGCAAGTAGATAGAATTGAATTCATAAATTAGACAATTTTAGAAAGAAGGAGGGAAAAACGGATATAGACACCCTCATTGTACATTGTAGCAGGAGCATGATAGTTGAAGCAGGAAGAGCACAAGAGAAGAGCAGAGAGCTATAGAAGAACATCCATGTATAGATCTTGAATTAATAGAAGAAGTTGATTCAAATCCATGGTTTTTGTGTCTTTTCTGTGTGTGTTGATGTTAAATGATGTTCTCATGAGTGTTTGTTTTCCTGTTATGCAATTGTTTTACTGCTGTGTATGTGATTTCATGGTTAAGTTTGAAATATGAGGGGAAGGAGAAATGAGTTTTCAATTGTTTCTCAATCTGAGCAAGGATTCCTACAAGGAGTGCAGTTGAAGTCATCCGCAAGGAGTGCATTGATGGAGGCTCAGATAGTTTAACTCTTGTTCTCATGCATCCAGAAGTGAAATTGGGTTACTGGAGCTATGCCAAGGAGGGCACAGGCTAAGGGGGAGTATCAGTGGTGAATATGAGCAGAATTTTTGAAGGACTTTTGCTGCAGGTGTGCACAAGGTCAGAGAAACCCAAACACTTGAAGTGTTTGCAGGCTGCCGCCAGGAGGGCGTGCAAAGGGTTTCTTTTTCTAAAAGACTGAGGAGTGGAAGAAAGCTCAGGAAGGATAGGCCTTTAAGTTCGTTGAAGAACAACGAGGACAAGTTGTGACTTGAAGTTCGAGGGAAGCGTCGCAAGTTTGCGAGCAGGCGAATGAGTCCCGTGGAAAGGAACACTTGGTCCTTTCACAGAATTCATCCAGAAGGAATGAACGGTCGGTATTCTCCGAGGAGAATCCGCAAATCTCCATGAGTCGTCAGATATTGTGGATATGCAGGGGAGATATAGTTGTGTATTCCCAAATTTTTAAGTTCAGGAAAGATAGAGCGTTGATCCAAGTCATCCAGTACCGTTGGATCTATATATATATATCATGTATCGGGGTTTCGTAGATCGAACCTCCAAATTTTGCAATAGCAATTGCAATATCGCGACTCGCGATATCCCGACGAGTCCAGAACCATCCATCTTTTCAGACACGCATTAGAAGATCTGAGAGGAGTCGAGGTTCGACGTATCGGGGTCCCTGAGTACAAAGAAAATGTTGCATCAGGAATCGCAGAACTCTGAAATGCGATATCCCGACAGACTAAAGGAACATCGTGGGGTCACAGTGGAATTAAAGGAGGACATGTGGAGTATCATATCGGGGTTCAGGAAAAGGAAAGCCTCGAAACATTGGTATTAGGATTCGTGATCCCGTGAAGTCTGAAATCATGATAAGGTCACGGGACCGTTGAATAGTCAACCCACGCATGCATCAGAGTATCGACACATCGGGGTTCAGAGTTCGTAAATTCCATTTGTTGACATCGCGAGTTGCGAAACCGCGATAGGAGAATTTTCAATAGGAGGAACCCCGATAGCAAGGTAAAATGTCAGCGTTGACTCACGTCAAATTTTGGGGAATCATGAGGCACAAAACACGTGACCACAGGATTTGTGAAATCGCAAAGTCTAATTTCCCAATCGTTAAGGGAGATCTTTTGAAGAATTACTGTGGGTGAGGAAAATTCCCGATAGGGAATTAGAAGAGCTTTCAATTCTTCGGGCCGAGGTAGGAGGAGGTCCTGGAAGCGGACGTGTCCGAGGGCGCGCCTACGTCAAGTGGTATCAGAGCAATATTTCTTGCTTGTATATTTCAGGCAGGAGGAGGCAGAAGGAGATAAAATAGCACTCTGATACACGTCAAGTGGTATCAGAGCAATATTTCTTTCTTGTATATTTCAGGTAGGAGGAGGCATAAGGAGATAAAAGAGCACTCTAATACACGTCAAGTGGTATCAGAGCAATATTTCTTGCTTGTATATTTCAGGCAGGAGGAGGCAGAAGGAGATAAAAGAGCACTCTGATACATGTCAAGTGGTATCAGAGAAATAATTCTTTCTTGTATATTTCAGGCAAGAGGAGGCAGAAGGAGATAAAAGGGCACTCTTATACACATCAAGTGGTATCAGAGAGAGAAAATTTATTTTCTTTCTGTAGCAGAGAAGAAGGAAATTCACCATGTTGCCAAGGAGATGGGATAGACAGTCACATGATCCAGAGGAAAGAGAAAACCTGAGGAGAAGGGGTAGGCAAGCACAAAATCCAAAAATGGAAAGAGAGATACGTGATCTAAGAGCTAGACTCGAAGATATGGAGATAGCACAAAGACACACATCTAGTGCAGGGGATCTGAGTGATTCTAAGAGCGAAGTTGAAGCTGAACATGGGGAAGAAGTTGCAGCCGAGGATGCAGCCAATGAACATGTAATCAAAGCTATTGCACGAATGGGTGAAAAAACAAAGATGGACATTCTAGTTTATGAGGGGAATCTGGATGCGAAAGAGCTTTTAGATTAGATTAGAGCTCTGGATACATACTTCAATTATGAAGATGTTGAAGAGGATAAGAAGGTCAGGCATGCTATCATGAGATTGAAGGGACATGCAACATTATGGTGGGATGAGCTACAAACAGATAGACGCTGCAAGGGAAAGCAGAAAATTAAAAGTTGGGATCGAATGATTGCAAAGATGAAGGCAAAGTTCATCCCCAGATATTATCAAATCACTCTATTCAGGAGGATGCAAAACCTAAGATATAAGCTGATGAAAGTAAAAGAATACATGGAGGAATTCTATCGACTGAACATCAGGGCAGGTCATTGGGAGAACGATGATGAGAAAGTTGCTAGGTATATGAATGGCCTAAGATACAATATCCAAGACGAGATGAGTATGGCAACCATATGAATGGTGGAGGATGCCTATCAAATGGCTTTGAAAGCTAAAGAGAAGCTGAGCTATAAGCAAGGTCAAAGAGGCCGAGGCAGGAGTCAGCCCAAAGGCAAATCGGTTGCCCAAGATAAATACCAGAAGCCCAAGGACGACTGGAAAAAGCCTCAGACTAGAATCGAGAGAGGTGGAAGTTCACAGCGAAGCCAGCTTACTGAACAGAGAGGGAATCATACAGGGTAGAGCAGAGGATACACTGATAATAACATGTTTCCTCATACCAAAGGTAGAGGAAGAGGAAGAGGTGGAGTAATCACATGCTTCACATGCGGAAAAAATGGGCACAAGTCATTCGAATTTCTAGATAAAAAGAAGGATGGAGGAGAAGCTCACATCGCCGAGGCATAGAGGTGAGATGTTGAAGCAGAAGATGTTGAAGGCGGAAGGTCATTGATGATGCATAAGGTTCTCTTAACACCCGAGAAGGAGGTGGAGGACTCAGCTCAAAGAGCCATACTTTTTAGGACTGCTTGCAAGACCAAGGACAGGGTATGCAAGGTCATAGTGGACAGTGGTAGCACGAATAATCTCGTATCTATAGAAATGGTAGAAAAGATGGAGCTAGAGATGACTGATCATCCAAGCCCATACAGAGTTTCGTGGCTACAAAAAGGACACCAGGTAACTATTACTAAGCAATGCTTGGTTCAATTTAAGATAGGTGGATATAATGATAAGATCTTATGTGATGTCATTCCTATGGATGTTTGTCATCTATTGTTGGACAGACCATGGAAATATGATAGGAATGTAATTCATGATGGGAAGATGAATACATATACCTTAGAGAAAAATGGGAGAACTCATATGTTGCTTTCGATCAAGGATAAGGAGGTAAAACCAGAAGGGAGAAATACTGTACTCCTCATGAGTGGGAAGGAGCTTCTTAAGGAGGTGAAGAAGACAGAAGATCCACAATTCTTTGTGGTCAGGAAACTAAGGATCGTTTTGACTAGCATGAGAATAGACGATTTTCCAGGAGAAATTCAGGAACTACTGGAAGAGTTTGCTGACATCGTGGTGGACGAATTACCTCGTTCGTTGCCACCGATGAGGAGTGTGAATCATCATATAGACCTCATACCAGGAGCTAGTTTTTCGAATAAATCCACGTACAGGTTGACGCTGCAAGAAAATGAAAAGGTCAAGAAGCAGGTCTAAGAGATACTAGACAAAGGTTTGGTCAGGGAAAGTTTGAGTCTGTGTGCCGTTCCAACGATACTCAGTCCAAAAAAATATGGAGGTTGGAGAATGTGTACCGACTCAAGAGCCATCAACAAGATAACCATCAGGTATATGTTTCCATTGCCGTGGATGGATGATTTAATGGATTGCTTAAGTGGAGCAAATTTTTTTTCAAATATTGATTTGAAGAGTGGATATCACCAGATTCGCATGAGAGAAGGTGATGAATGGAAAACAACATTCAAGACAAACGAAGGTTTGTATGAATGGCTTGTTATGCCATTTGGCTTGACAAATGCACCGAGTACCTTTATGAGGTTAATGAATGAAGTCCTGAGGGAATTCATCAGGAATTTTTTCATTGTGTATCTGGATGACATATTAATTTTCAGCAAGACAAAGGAAAAACATCTGAAGCATTTAGATATAGTAATGAAGAAGCTATAGTAGGAGAAGTTGTTGATAAACATGAAGAAATCCTCGTTTATGAAGATAGAGCTCATTTATATGGGTTTTGTTATATCTGCAGATGAACTGAGGATGGATCCAGATAAGGTGGATGTAATTAAAAATTGGCCATCACCGAGAAATATTTTCAAGGTGAGAAGTTTCCATGGACTAGCTAGTTTCTACCGGAAATTCATCAGGAATTTCTACGAAATTAGTGTAGTGATGATGGATACAGTGAAGAAAAGACATAAATCTTTTCACTGGACTGAAGAGGCTGAGAAGATTTTCAATTTATTGAAATAGAATATTATGGAAAAACCAATTCTGGTGTTGCCGAATTTTCAAAAGACATTTCAGGTAAAATGTGATGCAAGCAGGTTTGCAATAGGAGCGGTCTTGAGTCAGGAGGATAGATCGATTGCATATTTCAATGAGAAGTTGAATGAGGAAAAAGAAAAGTACTCCACGTATGATAAGGAATTCAATGCCATTGTACATGCATTGAAAAAATGGAGGCACTATTTGATTCCAAAGGAATTTGTTTTATATAGTGATAACCATGCACTACAATTTGTGACTCAACAGGAGAAGTTAAATCAGAGGCAAGTTAAGTGGGTCGAATACATGAAGAATTTCACTTCTGTAATTAAGCATATTTCGGGTACTACTAACAAAGTGGTTGATGCTTTGAGTAGGAAATGTTTGTTGATGCAGGAGTTCAAAGTCAAGACGTTAGGTTTTGATGATCTCAGGGACATGTATGCCAATGATCAGGATTTTAAAGAAGCGTACGGAGCAGCTAAGAACCCAGTTCTCTGAGACAAAAGCCAGTGGATAGAGTACGTGATTTAGGAAGGATTTTTGTTCAAGGGAAATCGATTGTGTATTCCAAATTGCTCCATGAGGGAGAATTTGTTAAAGGAGAAACATAGCGGAGGCTTGGCCGGACACTTCGATCATGATAAAAAATTTGCAAAGCTGAGAGAGTCATACTTTTGGCCAGGGATGTGGTCAGAGGTCAAGAGGTTTGTAGATAGATGTATAATTTGCTAGCATGCAAAGGGAAGAAAGAAGAATGCAGGATTCTATCAACCATTACCCATACCAGAAAGGCCGTGGGATGCAATCAGCATGGATTTCATATTGGGATTGACAAGGACGCAAAGAGGATTTGATTCAGTCTTTGTGGTAGTGGATACGTTTTCCAAGATGGCACATTTTATCCCATGCCATAAAACCAATGATGCGACTCACATCGCAAATCTATTTTTCAAAGAGGTCATTTGACTTCATGGCTTACCCAGAAGTATAGTTTCGGACAAAGATACAAAGTTCATAGGGCACTTTTGGAGGACATTATGGAAGAAGCCGGGAACTAACTTGATGTTTATTTCTTCCTATCATCCTCAAACGGATGGGAAAACAAAAGTGGTGAACAGAAGTCTGCGAGACTTACTGAGAAGCTTGGTGATAGAGCACCACAGCCAGTGGGATAGTATATTGTCGTAGGCAAAGTTCACATATAATGACTCAGTGAACAGGAGCACAGGTCAGAGTCCATTCTAGATTGTATATGGCATGCAGCTGAGAGGATTTTCTGAATTAAGGGATTTGGAATAGACTGCGACTAGGAGCGCAAGTGCCGAAGAGTTCGCAGAGGCGATGAAATAACTTCATGGCCAGGTGAAGCAGCGACTGCTAGATTCAAGTCATGAATATAAGCGTAGAGCCAACCAGCGGAAGAAAAAACTTCAATTTGAGGTTGGTGAATTAGTTCTAGCACACTTGAGGAAAGAAAGGTTCGCGAGGGGAACATACAATAAATTGAAAATGAAGAAAATCAGGCCATGTAAGGTCTTGAAGAAATTGGGGGAAAATGCTTATGAGATTGAATTACCCGATGAGATCGGAATATCTCTGATATTTAATATCTCAGATTTGTATCCATATAAAGCTGAGGAAGTAGGAACAGAAGGTGAATAGCCAGAGGTTTAGTGGAAAAAGTAGATGCTAATTGCAGAGAATCCGTAGATGGAGAACATACTGGATAAACGAGTAGGCAAGAAGACTAGAAGGAAAGAATACTATGAGTGTCTGGTCAAATGGAAGGGCCATCCAATTAAAGATGCCAGCTGGGAGAATGAAGAAGAGATACAGAAGCATGGATACACCATGCAGGAGCTCATGGATAGGAGCCCATGAAATTTTTCAAGCGAGGGAGTATGATGTAGGAGCATCGCAAATATCAAGCGAGCGTGGAGCAAGCGCAACACAATTTTTTTGAGCACATGATAATTTCTTGAAAACTATTTTTTTGAAATTGATGCGCCAAATATTTAATGAAGCCATTTATGAAGGGGTTCCTTTGTATATTGTATTGGACCTTGAGTGATTTTCTCTCGTCCTTAGTAGATAGGAGGCATTTAAACTAGTTAATGCAGGTAGATAGAATTGAATTCATAGATTAGACAGTTTTAGAAAGAAGGAGGGAAAAATGGATATAGACACCCTCATTGTACATTGTAGTAGGAGCATGATAGTTGAAGCAGGAAGAGCACAGGAGAAGAGAAGAGAGTTGTAGAATAACATCCATGTATAGATCTTGAATTAATAGAAAAAGTTGATTCAAATCCATGGTTTTTGTGTCTTTTCTGTGTGTGTTGATGTTAAATGATGTTCTCATGATTGTTTGTTTTCCTGTTATGCAATTGTTTTATTGTTGCGTATGTGATTTCATGGTTAAGTTTGAAATCTAAAGGGAAGGAGAAATGAGTTTTCAATTGTTTCTCTATCTAAGCAAGGATTCCTACAAGGAGTGCAGTTGAAGTCGACCGCAAGGAGTGCATTAACGGAGGCTCGGATAGTTTAACTCTTGTTCTCATGCACCCAGAAGTGAAATTGGGTTACTGGAGCCATGTCAAGGAGGGTGCAGGTTAAGGGGGAGTCTCAGTGGTGAATCTGAGCAGAATTTTTGAAGGACTGCTGCTGCAGGTGTGCACAACATTAGAGAAACCCAAACACTTGAAGTGTTTGCAGGCTGCTGCCAGGAGGGCATGCAAAGGGTTTTTTTTTCTAAAAGACTAAGGAGTGGAAGAAAGCTCAAGAAGGATAGGCCTTTGAGTTCATTGAAGAACAACGAGGACAAGTTGTGACTTGAAGTTCGAGGGAAGCGTCGCAAGTTTGTGAGCAGGCGAATGAGTCCCGTGGAAAGGAACACTTGGTCCTTTCACAGAATTCATTCGGAAGGAATGAACTGTCGGTATTCTCCGAGGAGAATCCATGAATCTCCATGAGTCATCAGATCTTGTGGATATGCAGGGGAGATACAGTGGTGTATTCCTATAGGTTTAAGTTAAGGACAGATAGANTATTGGGGTTTCGTAGATCGAACCTCCAAATTATTGCAATAGGAATTACAATATCGTGACTCGCGATATCCCGACGAGTCCAGAACCATCCATCTTTTCGAACAGGCATCAGAAGATCCAAGAGGAGTCGGGGTTCGGCGTATTGGGTTCCCTGAGTACAAAGAAAACGTTGCATTAGGAATCGCGAAACTTCGAAACACGATATCCCAACAGACTAAAGGGACAGTGTGGGGTCATAGTGGAATTAGAGGAGGATAGGTGGAGTATCGTATCGGGGTTCGGGAAAAGGAAAGACCCGAAACATTGGTATTAGGATTCGCGATCCCACGAAGTCTGAAATCCTGATAAGGTCACGAGACCATTGAATACTCAACCCATGTGTGCATCGGAGTATCGACACATCGGGGTTCAGAGTTCAGTAATTCCATTTGTTGACATCGCGAGTGGAGAAACCGCGATAGGAGAATTTCCGATAGGAGGAACCCCGATAGAAAAGTAAAAGGTCAGCATTGACTCACGTCAGATTTCGGGGAATCATGAGGCACAAAACATGCGACCACAGGATCGTGAAGTCCAATTTCTCGATCATTAAGGGAGATCTTTTGAAGAATTGTTGTGGGTGAGGAAAATTCCCGATAGGGAATTAGAAGAGATTTCAGTTCTTCAGGCTGAGGTAGGAGGAGGTCCTGGAAGCGAATGTGTCGGAGGGCGTGTCTGCGTCAGGTGGTAGGGTGGTACAAGGAAGGAGACTGAAGTCTCCTTTAGTTTAGTTCCTGATAAACAAGGGTGGTTGGGTGGTGCACAACAATAATGGTGTCTTCGTATAGTAGGTTGATGCTTGTAGGGGAGTTGCATATTCCTTTGAATTGGTGCTCATAAAAATAGGGGTTTGGAGCCTCCTTCCAGTCGTATTTGGAGAATCTAGGGAGTTGTTTCTTCCTTTAAGTTGGAGTCTGTAAACTAGGGGGTTAGAGCCTCCTTCCTATTGGATCTGGAGAATTCAGAGAGTTGTAGCTTCCTTCAGGTTGGAGCCTATAAACAGGGGATTGGAGCCTCCTTCCAATTGGTGTTGGAGAATCTTGGAAGTTAGTGTTTCCTATGGATGTAATTCTTGATATGATATAAGAAAAGTGTTATGTGGTTTTCTCCCATTTGATTTTCCACATAA
>ML776899.1:1645141-1722958 GCA_009831015.1 Picea engelmannii | reverse complement strand
CTCAGTATTGGTGAATATTCCAATAGTTGATTTAGCTTCAACTCCACTCACAATTGCTCATTTATTGTATCCTTCCAAATTAATTTGGATTCTAATATTTCAATTTATACAATTCAATCAATAACTTATTTTATTCATTTATATACAAATCCATTAGATTTTACATGGCTAAGTAGAAAAATAAATAAGAATAATTTATCTACAATAAAAAAAATTTACTAGCACACAACAATTTTCACAATGTTGTTACAAACACGCCATTCAACACATTAAATACATGACATGTCTTTCAAGGCACTGTGTGCAATACATGTTAAGCATGGTTTTTGAATTGACCAACCATGAGTCATATTATTTTAACTGTTGATTCTATAAAGAAGAGGATTCATTTATTAACAAAAATAAGATAGATATATTCTAGTTCAAGTCCAAAACAATAATGAAAATAATAAGAGCATAGATTAATTCATTCACAATCAAACACCTATCACCTATGGTTTCATTCTCAATTAGTAGCACTTCCTATGATGCAGTCATTAAGGACTTAAAGTAAATATAATTAATATTACAAACCAAATTACAACACATATATAAACAATCTACAACACCTTACCTTGAGTGGGGCCCCTCAAGGGTTTGGTCTACGCGCTAGCTACAAGGTCACCACAAACTTAAAATGAGATTATGCACAGGTAATAAAATCAAACATGTATTGTAGTGATTTCAAACCGATAGAAAAAGATTGGCATCCCAAGGACGAGGATGCCTCTTAATTATACTGATAAACAAAGCATTTGTTCATTTAAATATAGAGAGGACAAAGTTCCTTGATTCCTAGGGTTTACAGTTTTATTACAACAATATTTGGAGCACTATGATTCATATGATCATATCCTCCTTAAACAAAAAAAAATTAAAAAAAGTGAAATGTATTTTATTGCAACCACCAAATCTCATGAGTATCATGCTCTGATCTCAGTTGGCCACTAATGAATTCCTCTGGGATTATTAATTTCAATTTCCTGACTAGCGCTCGTCTCCCATTGAGAGTTCAGAAAAATTCTAAGGCAATCCTAGGGTCTGATCCCTGGAACCTCTCAAAAAAGGAAAGCCACCCAACCTTTTAAAAAATTTACATGGCCACAAGCTTGGCCAAAATTATTGTTGTGTTCTCTGGCTCTTCCATATCTACCAAACCCCCAATATTGTATTATGTTCAGAAGTGAATGTGTGTAGTTAGGATGAGTGAAGGTTTAAAATGGAGATGAGTGCAGAGTCGTAATTATTTTAGGACAAATGCTTAGTTTATCATTGAGGGCTATTAGATATAGAAATAATCAATAGGAGTGAGAGGTATGTACAGATTTTGGTGAAATTATGAGGGAGTAATGGGTGTGATAGGGGTAGAAATCATGGGTAATCCATCTATATCACGAGAGAATAATCGTTGGAATGGTGACAATTGATTATAGAATCTTGACTATGATTTTTCATACATGTTCGTGATTAGCTCTATAAACTCAGTATTTCCTAAGTTCATAGTTTTCCATTGTGATACCAAATCATATGATCGAAAAAATATAATCCTTAAGTGCATAGGTGAAGGTGGGGGTTAGTATTATTTTGATAACATAGGTAATGGTGAGCCCTTGATTAATGGAATTGCATTTTAAATTCTTTTAAGTCTACATAAAAATTTAGAAGAGAGGTTAGAAACAACCTGAATATTTTCATGAAGATACTTAATCTGTAGGTACCATGTTTTTCCTTGATCTAATTCTAGTGGAAAACGTAGTTGCAAAGAATGGGTGTTATAAAAAGAAGAGTTGAGATAGCCTTGAATCTTTACACAAAGCACATTGATTTCCAGGAGGTCAACAGATGCTACTATATTGAATCGGCAAGGGGCACTTGTTGTAAAGAAACTGCAGAAGTAATGATATAACATAATTATAACTTTTTTTCTTCTATATTACAACCAAGTAGTGTTTCTCTATCCAATATGCTACAAAAGCACTATACTTAAAAAAAAAAAAAACTTAATATTACTCTTATAAAACATGGAATAAGGTATTCATTATGAAGCCCTATGAGTTTTATGTTGGATTGATACAAGAGAGAAGCTAATATATCCCTTTGTACTTCAATGGAACAAAATAGAGGCTATCCTTGATTCCATGACTGCTTGCAAACCTAATGTATTTTTTTTCTTTTTTATTTTTCTTTTTTTCTCAGACTTTGCCCACTAGTAAACTCGTTTTCAAGCAAGGCATGTTGAATTTTTCCTCGAAAGAGGTTTTCATGATTGGAATTTTAATCATGCTTGGTGATACCATTCATTGGCCTGGTTTTCTAATACCTCCAAGTCTAGCAATGCCTAGAACCAGGTTTTCATTGCTAGCTTTATAATTTTTATTTTTTTATTTTATTTCAAAAATTGAGCTAGAAATAAAATCAAGAGTGCAAAGAGATCAGTGAAGTGACCACCTCACTTACAACCTCGAGTTATTCTTGTTTAACCAAATCCTAAATAAATTTATATTGGAGTTGGGCTTCTGGTACAATCTCAAACTAGGGCCATTGGCCATCAATGGGGTCCTTTTCTTATTGATGGTGCACATATTTATAGATCCATTTTCATATACATTATAAACATCATATGTCCCCATCCATCAAGTGCGAAATTTCCCCTTGAAGTATTTGTACTAGGAGTGAAATAGGAGAGACCAATCCCCGTATTTAAACTTATTTTTCTTGATGAATCTGTCGTGCCACTTGGCTCTCTATTGTTGGATGAGAGTATTTTTGTATATAGTATCTTAACGAATTTAATCAAGTTCATTAATTTAGCTGAGTCAATGTTGTTGATCCATCGAGAGATCCAGACCCACTTGTATTGCAGTCTTGAATGTCTTGATTTCTAATTTTATTGAGAGGACTAGATGCTTCCCATACAAAAACTCATATGGATTGAAACTTTTGGTGTTTCTCCAAATGGTTAGGTAAGTCCAAAGAGCATATTAAATCCTATCAACCCATTCCTTTTGATATTGTTCGATTGTCTTGGTCAGAATCACTTCCAAAACCTTGTTTGTGATTTCCACCTATCCATTTTGCTGGGGATGGTATGGAGTAGACATCATATTCTTGATTTTGAACTACTGAGTGATTGAATGGATGATTTGAGAAGTGAACTGGGTCCCTTGGTTGGTAACAATCTCTTCAGGGACCCTGAAGAGAACAAAATTTACTTCATACAAAAATTCAACCACTTCTTTGTAGATTTTAACCTTGTACAATTATTTACTGCAAACAAATTTTCAATAAAAGAATAGAAAAGAGACAATTGAAAATACACACATTAGACATATATTTTTCTCCTGGAAACCCAAACCGGGAAAACCAACATATTCTATATTAATTCACCCATATATTGTTTACAATAAAATACACATATAGGAGCCAACAAAATCCAAAACCCTAATTCAATGACCTAGATTAGTAAACAACCCTAATTCCTTAACTGGAAATAGAAAACCATCGGCGAAAAACCATGTGCCAAAAAACCTCCCAAAAATGGACATGAAAACTGAGAAAAAAAAAATCAAGGGAATTTCCCCCAAACCCTTGCAAACCCCCGAGGGGGGGGTGCGCCTCTTACCCCCCTATGCACCCAGCATAACGTAGACATTATTTCTAGTCATGAAAAGAATATAACTCATATCCAACATTCTCCCACTTGTTTTCTTTTCATACAAGGGGTTATAGGGTTACATAGTCAACAATCCAGGGTAGCAATGCCCATAGATCCTCTACACCAAGAGAACTTCTCAGTGCTCACATATTTTGTTAATGAATCTACAACATTCTTCAAAGTATCCACCTTCATCAACAACACCTTCTTTTATTCAACCATGTCTCTCACAAAGTGATATTGAACATCATTATGCTTTGTCTTTGAATGATAAGTTGGGTTCTTTGCCTGAAAATTTTCACTCTAACCACCACACTCTCTCTTTACAACTTGTTTTACCAACCCAATACCTAGACACAATATTTTTAACCATATTTCTTCCTTTCTTTCATGAGTGGTTGTCATGTATTCAACTTCTATAGTTGAAAGTGCCACAAGAGACTGTCTTTTGCTCATCCAATTGATTGTTTCTCCAAACAGGTTAGACACATACTTGATTGTAGATCTTCTATGATCCAGATCTCCATCCTAGTCTGCATCCACAAAGACATGTATTTATGACACTCTCTCCAAACTTGGTCTTCCTTGATAGCATAATCCATAACTAGTAGTGCCACAAAAATACCTGAAAAATCTCTTTAATGTTGTCCAATGCTCCTTCCTTGGTTTTGACATATACCTACTCAAAACTCCCACTGCATGTGCAATGTTTGGTCTAGTACAGACCATTTCATACATCAAACTTTCAACAACACTCGCACATGGAACACAATACATGTCCTGCTCCTCTTCCCGTGTCTTAGTACACTGATCCACAAATAACTTTACACCTATAGGAATAGGGACCCTGACCAGTTTACATTCCTGCATATTAAACCTCTGCAATATTGTCTCCACATATTTTCTCTAATTTAACCAGAGTTTCATATTTTTCTGATATCTTTTAATTTCCATGACCAAAATGAAATTTGTTGCACCAAGATCCTTCATGTCACATTTAGAGGACAACTGAGTTTTCAAATCTTGGATAATCTTAGTGTTGTTTCCTATCAGCAACATGTCATCCAGATACAAGACCAAATACATAAAATAATCACCAATTAATTTAAAATACACATAGTGATCCTCTTTGCTTCTTATGAAGCCAAGTCCCAACATATAAGTATCAAATTTTGTATACCACATCCTTGGTGATTTTTTAAACCATACAGGGAATTTTTCAGCTTGCATACCAGCTCCTTCTTTCCCTTCACAGCAAATCCTTTGGGTTTCTTCATGTATATTTATTTTTCTAGATCACCATGTAGGAATTTTATCTTCGCATACATCTGTTCTACTTCAAAATCAAACGTATCAGCAATATATAACAAAAATATAATAGAATTTAACTTGGAAACAGGAGAAAAATATCACCAAAATCAATTCCCTCAACCTAGGAATAACCCTTTGCTACTAATCGAGCTTTGTATTTCTCCACTTTTCCTTATGCATTAAGCTTATTTTTAAATACCCATTTGCTCCCAATGAGATTCCTTCTATTTGGAAACTCCACTAGATCTCTAGCCTCATTCTTATCCAAGGCTTCAATTTCTTCAACCATGGCTTTTTTCTAGAGTTTCCCATCCTCTCAATCCATAGCCTCCCTAACAGTTCTAGGATCATCATCAATAATAGACAAAGAAAATTTTTAATGGAAATAAGATGGAGTATACCTTTCCGATAGCATTTTTCCCACACCGATCTCCTCAATACTGGAGTATGAGGATCTTCTTCTTCTAATTCTTTTTCTTCTCTAGAGTCTGATTCATCATCCTTTGCATCAAACTCTATTTTCTCTGGTTCTTCCTTACTTGGTAGGAATTCATGTTTTACAACATCCTTCATTTCTCTAAATACCAGATCTCGACTATCCACAACCTTCTTAGTTTCTGGGTTTCAAATATTACTACCTTTTAGACCATATTTATACCCAATAAAGATACACTTTTCAAACTTTATATCTAGCTTACGCATGTTTTCCTTTGGAACATGAACATAGGCCTAACTTCCAAATACCTTGGGTTGTATAAGAGAGGGTCTCTTACAAGTCCATATCTCATGTGGATTCTTGTCATCCAGTGTCGATGAGGGTGATCGATTGACCAAGTAACATGCAATACCCATTGCCTCTGCCTAGAATTCTTTCCCTAAATCGGCACCACTAAGCATACACCTTGCTTTTTCCATTAGTGTCATATTCATCCTTTCTGCAACTCCATTTTGTTGAGGTGTATATGGATTAGTCTTATTACTTTTTATGCCACACTTCTTACATAACTCTTCAAATTTATTCCCGTAGAACTCTCCACCATTATCTTTCCTCGACACCTTAATTATTTTCTCTGTTTGATTCTCAACAAGAGCCTTAAACTCTTTAAACATGTCAAAGACTTCATATTTCTTCCTGAGGAAATATATCCAAGTATTTATCGATAAGTCATATATAAATGAGACATATTACATAGGTTTTCCTAATGATGGAACAGTCACAAGTCCAAACACATCACTATGCACTCATTGTAAAATTCTTTCTTCTCTCGTTGCACCAGAGGGGAATATTACCCGATTCTGCTTCCCATATACAAAATGTTCAAAGAAATCAAAATCCAGAGAGAATTTAGAGATACCTTCAACCATACCTTTACCATGTAGTAGTTGAATACCCTTCTCTCCGATATTCCCTAGTCTTTGATACCACATCATAAATTTTTCTTCGAAGATTGTAGGAGTTTTTTCTTCTTCTGCTCCAATATTAGGAACAATGGAACTATTACACCCATTACTAATAGTGCTTCCTTGTATCTTATACAGAGTTCCAATACAAATTCCCTTCAACAATAACATTTCTCCTCAAACCATCCTATAGGTTTCCTTTTCAAATACTGTTTTTACCACTGCATCATCCATTTTGCTTACAAAAATCAAATTTTTGGCCAATCTTGAGATGTGCAGAACACCAAGCAGTGTTCTAATCCTTCAATATATGAGCCTAAACTTGAATTTTCTTTGTCCTATGATTCTGTTTGTTGATTCATCACCTAGGAAAACATTACCTCCATCATACCTTTCATATTCACAAAACCACTCCCTATGGGGAGTCATATGAAAGATGCACCTAATTCAACCAGTCATGTCGCATGATCTGCATGTGTTCTTGAAGAATCCAAGTACACATCTCCTCCTTCTTCCTTGGAGGTATTTTCTTCTGTAGAGGGAGAAAATTCATATCCCTTCATGTTCTCAATGTTTTTGAATCTACATTGCTTCTTGAAGTTCCCTTGTTTTCCACATCTCCGACATACCTTTACAAAATTTTCGAGAGATTTGGATCTACCCTTGGACTTAGATCTCCCACTTGAGGACATAGATATATTTCTTTCGTGGGAGCGTCCTCTTGCAAATAATGCATATGTGCTCTGGCCTTCCATGTTATTTTGTCCCATCTCCTCCGACAATAATGATGAGACCACATCATCGAAACTCAAGGCAGTTGTATTACTACCTATGGACACAAACAGACTATCCCACGAGTATGGTAAAAACAATAGTAAATTGATACATTTATCTTCATCTGAAATTTTAATCTCAATGGATAATAACTGACTTACCATAGTAGTGAAGGTGTTTAGATGGTCTGTCACCGAGTCAACATCTCTCATCCTCGGGTTATATAGATTTTTCCATAGGAACAATTTATTTACCAGAGACTTAGATGAATACAAGTTCCCCAACTTATCCCATAACTCCTTTGTTGTAGCTTCCCCTGGCACATTCAGTAATATTGAATCTGAGAGCCACAACTGCATTGTACTCTTTGCCTCTCGATCCAATGTTTTCCAATCATTTGTTGATGTTTCTTTAGGTGCAGTACTTGGATCCACCATGACCCACTGATCTATGTCTACCAAGAGATCTTCCATATTAAGCTTCCACAACTCAAAAATATTCCCATTAAATTTATTGATCTCTATTTTAAATTGTTCACGATTTCTCTTCACCTAAAGAATCAATACTGCATAACTCTCATTGTAACAAGGCATATCACAGTCCCGAGACAAAACCATGACCACAAAGACATCCCCTTGAAGCCAATAATTTCTCTGATACCAAATGTATATTTTAATCTTATACAATTATTTACTAAAAACATATTTTCAATAAAAGAACAAAAAAAATACAATGGAAAATACACACATTATAGAGATATTTTTCCCCTGGAAACATAAACTGGGAAAACCAACATCTTCTATATTCATTCACCCATACACTATTTACAATACAATATACACATAGGATCCATTAGAATACAAAACCCTCATCCAATGATCTGGATTAGTGAACAACCCTAATTCCTTAAAGGGAAATAGAAAACCATCGGCGAAAAACCTCCCAAAATATATACATGAAAACCGAGGACCACCCAAAAATGGACACAAAAACTGAGGAAATAATTTGGGGATGCTTCCCCCAAAACCTCTCACAAGGGGGATCCATCTGCATGCAGCCCCCCCCCTACCCCCTGAGTTCCCAACACAACATAGACACTACTTCCAATCATGCACAAAATATAACACATATCCAACATTCTTGATTTGTAGATGTTGGGAGAGTCTTATCCTCAACCCACTTTGTCAGATAATAAATGAACACCAATATGTACACTTTATGTGTTGATGGTGCATTAATTGTCCCTACAAAATAAAGGGCCCACTTCTTGAAAGGCTCCACCAAAACTTGAGGATGAAGTGGAATTTCAGCAGAATGGACTAGTTAACCCATTCGCTAATAGTTTTCACATCCCATGACATATTTATTGGCATCCCTAGAAATGGTAGGCCAATAGTATCCCAGGTGTAACACTTTGTTTGAATTCCTTTTATCAATGAAGTGTCCTCCACAGGGTTCATCGTGATAGGATTTGAGAATGTCATAAATCTCATCTTAACGAACACAACATTGGATAACAATATATGTCCCTGTGTAGAAATATGACCTTTGACCCATGAGTACATGGAACTATCTCTGACCACCTTCTTGCATTATCTTGGTGATAAGTATTGCACGATATTTCCTGTAGCCAGATTGTTATCAATGTATACAAACCAATATTTGTTAATATAAAAAGAAATTAGATGTTCATTTGAGAAACTATATTCTACAGTAACAGATTCTCCTTCATTGGTAAGCTTTGAGAGGAAATCAACAACCACATTTTCACTCCCAAATTTATCGAGGATTGTAATGTTGAACTCTTGGAAAAAAAGTAGACATCTATTCACCCTACCATTAGTAACGAGTTTACTCATGAGATAATGAATGGAAGAATTATAGATATGTATTCATCAACTACTTCATATGATTTATACTCATAACTCTTGCCTCTTCTACTTAAATTTATGCTCAATCTTGATACTGTATCTATAGGTCGTGCCCAATGAGACAATGTCCAAAAAATCCATTTCTGTTTGAATGTATCTATGAAAACATTCGCGGTATTTGAGTACCAGATGACGCTCCAAGTCTTTGATACCCAATTTGATGCACAAGTTATGGAAAATATTGGTGAGATATGGTACTGTTTGGTCCCTTTCTTGACGCAGGGTGGTCCATCTAGTGTACCAGTCCTTGTAGCTTCTATTAGCAATGAAAGTCACACTTTGAATGCTAAAGTGTAAACTCATCACCCATCAAAATGTAAAATATAAGTTTTGGTTTAAATAGGTGGATACACAAGATGGAGAAAGAAAGGGAGAGGGTAGTGAACTGTAGATCAATAGGCTACACCAATGGGCAATGGATTCATACACATTCTACTCATCGAAGGAACTAAAGATGCTCAACAAAAAACAAGATTATATGCTGATAGATGAAAGAATTAATAAGGAAAACATAAGATAGAATTTTCA
The DNA here is from genome assembly GCA_009831015.1 of Picea engelmannii. Taxonomy (NCBI): domain Eukaryota; kingdom Viridiplantae; phylum Streptophyta; class Pinopsida; order Pinales; family Pinaceae; genus Picea; species Picea engelmannii. The sequence goes on along the minus strand of ML776899.1, from coordinate 1,713,319 downwards.
CTAAACAAAGATCCTTTCGGTTTAATAAATCAACAAATACTTGAATAAAACAAGGATTGATGGGAAAAATTACAACAAATCCTATGCTACTTAGGGATCCATAAATCATTAGTAGCCTTTGATCCTCAAATATGCAATATATTCAAAAAATAAGATATATAAAACACAATAATTACAATCTGAAAATCACATCTCTCATGAGTCTTCAATAGCAGTAATGATTACAATCATCAAATGCCCTCAGACTTACAAATTAACACACACAAGGAAATTGCCTGCTCCTACTCTCTCTAGCCTCTCTTCACTCATTAATACAACCCCTCTCCAAGAGCTCCCTCCTCTATTAAATAGAAAAAAACATCAAAATATCCTTAGGAGTTCGAATCTCATCTCTTTCATTGGATTCTAGGCCTTGGAGCTAGGTGGCAATAGTCAAAGAGACAAAAATCCAACAAACTACTAATTTCAGGAAATTGTTGGAAGTCATTAATAAATTGTTTCAAAATCACTACATGAGGTCTTTAATGGAGCTAAAAATGAGGTGAAGGTGTCCCTTGATATCTAACTGATCCATGGGAAGTCATTTGAACACTCCTTGACAGGTGGAAACCTCCCAACAAGGCGAATATCCAACAACTATGCAAAACAAAGAATTTGCAGCACATTTCGTAGCGCACTCATGTTTTAATTGTTTCTCTCAGATTCCAAATTGGGTCAGGCTAAAATTTGGTCAACAAGTCAACAAGGATATCATCTTCCTTCAAAACACATTTCAGAGAAACCCACATCACCTTTTGAGATTTATGATTAAATATGTAAAAGAAGTTGCTACAGGAAATTGGGAAGTGCATTTTGTAGTGCTTGTCTCAATTCGCAGTGCTTGAGCCAGTTTGCAGCGCCAAAGGAAAATAAAGTATCCAAACCCTTCCTGACCTCCAAAAAAGACAAAAAATCTCATGGAATACCTAATGGCTATGAGGGGTTGATGCTCGTAATTTCAGATTTGCACTCAAATGCCTGCAAGTTGCCTAACCTGCAAACCTCTTCCTTAACTAGGTCTCAATGCCAGTTCGCAGTGCCAAATCAAATATAGCTTGCAAAATTTTAGGAGGTTGTTATTTGATGGCACAACATAATACCTGAAGATATGGTTAAATGTAGGCTCTAAAAACCATAAATCCTCCTTTACATGATCAATCTTATGTGTTAACAACTTCCAACAGGGTAGTATAGTTCTTTAATGGCGTCCTAGAAAGAATCCCATGTAGGGACCACCACAAATATTGCGGATTCCTCTATGGCCCTTTTCTCAGAGTAAGTATCCCACCAGTCCTTAACATGGGGGATGACCTTGAGGAGTGCAAAACTAATCTTTTCCCTATCGGAAAAATTGTGGACCAAAAAATACCCTTCGAGCAAATTCAACCATTCATCTACAACATACACATCTATTAGTCCTTCAAATAATGGAATATCAAAATTTACATGTACCTTTAAGGGGGTTTCATGGCTTCTTGATGAATATGCTTCTCCTGTGGGAAGTTGTTGAAGGATTTGTGCAAGTTTGTCCATCATTTTATTCCTTCGTCGCACGAGGGATTCCTCGAGAAACATTTTAATAGTATCTCCTGCTCCATCATATTTATTTTTGTCCCCCATGGGTTGTTGTCAATATCGGCACGATCGATATTGCAATGGATCGGTTGGTTCGAGTCCCAACTTATTGTACCTAGATATTGTCGAGGACATGCATGAAGAAATATAAATGAAGAGAAGATCGCTCTGATACCACTGATCCATATTTAGGAGCAGAATGAATTGATTAATAGTATGAATACAATAAACACATATATATGAAGAATAACACATACATCCAATGAAAAAATCTTCTACTGATTAAATGAAATAGGTTGAAACTATAAAACTGCAGAACTGAAACACTTGCTCGAATGGTGGTAGTTATCTCTGAGAAAAGATGTGGCTGCTACATGCAACCGTCTGAGTAGAATGAAATAAAATGAGGTTCCAAAGTCCTTTTTGATATTACTCATGAATTCCAAAACCATAGACATCCAAAAACCTAACCCTAGGAGGTGAAATGCCAAAATTCATGTGGGCCCCTATGGGTAAGTTGGTACCTCAACTTCCCAGGGTCATAACTTTTGCATATGACCTCTTTTTTAGGCGCTTGATAGCCCATTGGAAAGGTATTTCATAGAAATATACATTCCACCATCAAAATCTGACTTTGTCTACAGTTTGACTATGGAGAGCCAAAAAAACACTATTTAGGGCTCCAAAACGGCCTTGGAAGTACAACAAGATGTGATGACATGAAAACATACAAAATAATTTAGTTCGATTAGGTGAGAGGCCATCATTATCCACCTGGAAGATGTGTATAGATTCAAACAACCCCAAAAGTGTAGAACCCACAATTACAAAGAAGTACAGAAGAACATGTTGAACTAAAAACAGACAAGAGGAGAAAGTTGGAATAGGTGGGTGGCTACCAATATCCAACTAGATCACTCTGACTCAGAATATTTCATCTCAACCACTAATGACTACTTGGAACAACGTTCTTTGATGTTGTTCCAAGGGATTTTATGATATTCACACCATTTTCTTATGTCCTTCTTCGAATTCTCATTACCCTTATTTGGTTACGGCTTGGACTGGTTTTCCTAAGAGAGTCCATAATTGCTATGTCCCTTTTTTTTGTGGATTCGGGCCACCTTTTCGCTACTTCATTTATGAGGAGTTTTCAGATCCAAACTCTCACCTCTTTTTCTTAAATTCTTGCTCGATCTTGAAAGCATATCTATAAGTTGCACCTAATGATGTGATGTCTAGAAACTCCATTTTTTTTGAATATATCTATGCAGACAACCATGCTATTTGAGCACCAGATGTTATTTAGAGTCTTTGATACCCAATTTGGTGTGCAGGGTATGGAAAATATCAGTGAAATTTTGTATAGTCTGGTCCCTTTCTTGAATCAACATGGTTTATCTTGTGTATAGGTCCTCGTAGCTTCCAACATGGTATTATTATTATTTAATGAAATCCCTGAAGGAATCCCATGTGTGGGTGACCACAAATATTGCATATTCCTCTATGGCCCTTTTCTCATATTAAGTACCCCACTAGTCCTTAACATTGGGGATGACCTTGAGGAGTGAAAAAGTAATATTTTCCATGTCAGAAAAATTATGAACCGAAAAACACCCTTCGAGAAGATTCAACCATTTATCTACATCATTCGCATCTATTAGTCCTTCAAATAATGGAATATCAAAATTTACTTGTACCTTGAATGGGGTTGCATGGATGCTTGATGAAGATGCATCTCCTATGGGAAGTCGTCAAAGGATTTGTACAAATTTTTCCATCATTTCATTCCTTTGTCGCGCAATGGCTTCCTCAAGAAACATTCTAAAAGGATATCCTACTTCATCATCTTTTTTCTCGTTCCCCATGGTTTTTTCTCGGGCTCAGTGTGGTCAATCTTCCAAAGGCTCGATTGGTTCGAGTCCCATATTCTTCTACCTAGACATTGTCGAGGACACACACTTAGAAAAATAAATGAAGAGAATACCACTTTGATACCACTGATAGATATTATGAGAAAAACAAAAGGAATAACAGACTGAATACAATAAAAAAAAAGATACAGATAACAACAAAATATATCCAGTGAACAATAACCTCTATTGAATAAATAAAATAGGTTGAAACTATAAAACTACATAACTGGAAACAACTTGCTCGAATGGTGGTCTCTACTTTGAGAAGAGATGTGGCTTCTATGCACATTCGTCTGAGAAGAATGATTACAATGAGGATCCAAAGGCCTTTTTAACATTACTCATGAATTCCAAAACCCTAGACATCCAAAAATCTAACCCTAGGAGATGAAATGCAAAAAATTATGTGGGCCTCGATGGTAAGTTGGTACCTCAACTTTTTGGGGTCGTAACTTTTGCATACGACCTCCGTTGTAGGCATGTGGTAGCCTTTTGGAAAGGTATTTTTGACAACTACACATTATGCCTTCAAACTCTAATTCCATCTAAAGTTTGACTAGGGCAAGATAGGGCCCCAAAACAGCCCTGGAAGTGAAAAAAGATGTACTGACATGGAAAATTTCAAAACAAGTCAGTTGGATAAGGTGGGTGGCCACCAATCTTCACCTGGAAGCTATGTAGGGCTTCAGACAACCTCGAAAGTGTAGAACCCACAATTAAAAAGAATTATAGAAGAACGTGTTGAACTAACAACTATCAAGAGGAGCTAGTTGGAATAGGTACGTGGCCACCAAAATCCACCTGGATCATAGGGGTTCTTCATTTTCCTAGGGAGTTGGTTCCCTAAAGGAGTTTTATTGCAATTTTTATGTAATTTCCTAAGTTGCTATAGAATTCTAGAATGTGTGAATTGGGTTGTATTATTGTAACTGGATCTGCTTTGGAACATATCTCGAGATAATTGTGAGTATGTTGGGAGGTCTTAGTGTGAGTAGATCTTGTAAGTATTTGTAGAATCCTAAAAGTAGGACTTTATGAGTCATTTGTGAATCTTAGAGGATCCTTATGGATTGTGAGAGAAGTTTGTGGATCTGAACTAATTTCAATTCAGTATCATTTTGTACAAAATATGTAAGCCTTGAAGGAATTCAGAAATGTCCAAGGTAGATCAGGCCAGGAGAGATAGAATACCTATTGGATGAGATATAGGTCTAAGAGGAATTGAAATCCTTATGTAATCTATGTGTATAGTGTGTAAATCCGAGTAACAGAAATATTATGTTTCGAGTATTAAAGAGGAAATCTCTATTTCATTAAATGAATATCTTTGTCATGGGATTATTAGGATATGTTTATAGGTGTTAAAAGGCCTTTGTATATATGATAAATTTTTCCTTGTAGGTTTAAGAATAACCGAATCATCGAAGTTTTTCATCGAGATGATCATCGATCAATATAAAGGATCAATGATTTTACCCGGTTAGAAGGTAAAGGATTATTGGCTGTGGGAGATCTTTGCATATGGTTGTAGTTATGATATTTTAGGTTCATATAGTTTTAGGTTAAAGGATTGAGGATATCTCAATGTAAAGTGATCACCAAGGATCAATCATCCATACAATCGCGTATAGGGTCCGGAGGAGGGATGTTCGTTCTAAAGGAGGCTTCGATCGAGATAAAGGCGATATAATCATACAAGTCAGTGGGGAAGAAATCAAATACCATTGAACCAGAGAAAAACTACAGAATTCATTGGATATTTATTGGATCTATATCAATTGTTAGATAGACTGCAATGACCGGGACTATACCTATCTGTTGATCATGCATAAGGAGGAAAATCAAAGGTCACATTTTACCTTGTATGATGGAGTAGCTCACATCTTAATTCTAAGTTGGGATTCTAAATTATCGTAGTCATCTGACACTCCAACATGTGTCACCACAACAATTATTTTATCCCCCAAATAGCATAGAGATTCGGCCAAGACTCATCCCCCTGAAATATCTAGTACATGGTCACGGGATTAGTCCACATGGTGAAATTTTTTGAGAGGAGCTAAACGCCAAAAGAATAACCCCGAAGTCATAGATTTATGGTCATATGAAAAGGGGAAGGCCATTGGTTAATCACTTTTCACTATTTGAATTGTATATGCCCTAGGACGCCAATTAAGTGCATCAGAGAGAGAATTTAATCCATAGGTAGCTTGACATGTAGATCAACATAATGAAGGATTGAGATGAGTATTCGATCCATACTATGATCAAATGTGTCAGAGGAAATAAATATGGATGCAATTTAGAGGAAATGGTAATTTAGTCTCTTTCAATCGAGACTATATTTGCAAACATATCCTTGGGTAGTCTAGTTATAGATTTATAGATCAGCCTGAGCATAAATAAGGTTTGATTATAAGTGTGGGTAGTGACCATTAAGGTCATCAACTCTCAAAAAAAATCATTTGGAGCAAGAAGAGAACTATTTAGTTTACTGCATATTACACTAGTATGGAGAGTAAATGGTGTATGTTATGGAATCTCCAAGGCTACCTCCATACCATCATCTCTAGGGTTACCAAAGAGTCCTCTCCTTAATTTTCTACAAATAGGGTCAAAAGCTAATTGTACCACAACATTGATAGTACATTAATAAGAAGAAGATGGGGTTCCCTCTCTTCTATTACTATGTTCATGATGCTCTCATGGTTTCCACGAACTTGCACATAAGTAGAGCATGACTTGACGCCAAGGATACATACGTTGATTGGTCACATGAAGATATTAAGTGTTTGAAGGTGTTATCACATGAAAATTTATTTTTTATAAATTTTGTAAAAAATTGTGAGTATGAGAAAATAAAAAAAGGGGGTTGATTTTATAGGATCATTGTTCTCTTGGGCTTTCTAGAGTTTATATGCATGGTTTTATAAAATATTTGTCCTGAGGTGCAATCTCCTATCTTCTATTATATTACAAATATCCTAAGTCCAAGAGCTAGCCACACATAAATTCTAAATCTCACCCGATTCAAATATCTAGTATCCAAATCTCTTTCAGGTGTCAAAGGGGTATCCAAATGCCAAGAATACTCATCAAATGCACCAAGGGAAAATCTCAAACCAAATAACAAGTTCTTGGTTCAAATCCTGTAAGGAACACAATGGCTAAGTATTTAACATGAAGGTGTCTAGGGAATTTCCATATATAACTAGATCATCGACAACTAAAATTACAAGACAGTCATACCTGAGAATCACTTCCAAAACCTTTCTTGTAATTTCCACCTATCCATTTTCATAGGGATGGTATGGCGCAGACTGTTGGATTGCTAAGAAGGGGGGTAAATCAGTAATAGAGAAATTTAATCCTTTTTAACCATATAATCCAAGTGTTTTATCAATGTAGCATTATCATCCAATAACTGTAGAGTAAATAAGCAATGAACAAATGAACAATCATACACATACACAATACACCAATATTTTACATGGAAACCCAAAGTAGGAGAAAACCACGTAATGTTTTTTCTTATATTTTTTGAAGAATTGCATTCATTGGAAGCACCAACTTCCTTTGTTTTCCAGTTGCAACTGGAAGGAGGCTCCAACCCCCTAGTTTCTCAAGCTACAACTTGAAGGAAGCTCCAACTCCCTCTTTCTTTGGCTACAACTAGAAGGAGGCTACAACCCCCTATGTTCTCCAACTACAACTAGAAGGTGGCTACAACCACTTGTCCTTTCCCTGTCCAAACTCCTTGACATATAAGTAGAATGATGGAACCCATGTCACACTATCACTGAGAGATATATTGTTGTAAACCTGTACCAATCAACCTGTACCATAAACAAGTGCATCAACCATGCACCAACTTGTACAAAACATGTACCATGAACAAGTGCATCAACCATTCACTAGACCTATACAAAACCTTTACCATGAACAAGTGCATCAACCATGCACCATACCTGTACAAAAGCTATACCATGAACAAGTGCATCAACCATGCACCAAACCTGTAAAAAACGTGTACCATGAACAAGTGCATCAACCATGAAAACCCAAAGCGAGAGAAAACCACATAATGTTTTTCTTATATTTCTTGAAGAATTACATTCATTGGAAGCACCAACTTCCTTTTTTTTCCAGCTGCAACTGGAAGGAGGCTCCAACCTGCTAGTTTCTTAGGCTACAACTTGAGGGAAGCTCCAACTCCCTAGTTCTCTAGCTACAACTAGAAGTAGGCTACAACCCCCTATGTTCTCCAGCTACAACCGGAAGGTGGCTACAACCACTTTTCCTTGCCCCGTCCAACCTCCCTAATGTATAAGTAGAATGATGGAACCCATGTCACACTATCACTGAGAGATATGTTGTTGTAAACCTATACCAATCAACCTGTAATCAACCTATACCATAAACAAGTGCATCAACCATCCACCAACCTGTACAAAACATGTCCATGAACAAGTGCATCAACCATTCACTAGACCTATACAAAATCTGTACCATGAACAAGTGCATCAACCATCCACCATACTTGTACAAAACCTGTACCATGAATAAGTGCATCAACCATGCACCAAACCTGTAAAAAATGTGTACCATGAAAAAGTGCATCAACCATGCACCAAACCTATACAAATCATGTACCATGAACAAGTGCATCAACCATGCACCAAATTTGTACAAATAACATGTCACAAAAACCTGTCCAAACAAACTATCACAAGAACTTCTCTAATCAATCTTATCAACCAAATCAGATCTACTCACCAAGATAAATCACCAAGACAACTCTCAAAGATGTGCATCAAGTGCCTCTGATAATATACCAATAGAAGGCTACATCATCCATAAACCATGTTTCAACAATACTAATAACAACTACCTCCATCCATGTACCAAGTATGTACCAATCATGTATCAACTACTCATCAATATGTACCAACATCATCAACTATACACCTCATGTATGTGTGAACTCATCAACTACTTGTCTCAGCCATTGACCCAACATGTACCTTAACCAAAAGCCCTCATCAATTTCATCATCCAAATATGATTTGTAACTATGTAATCGACTTGGTTTATATGATCACATACCTACAAATCTTCCTTAACTTTCACAATAAGATACTGGCATTTTCATCAAACTTTTCTTTAGTCTCACATGACTAGTTTGGGATTAGTCAACAACCTTAACTTGAAATAATCATAACTATGTACCTGTAATGAATAAATATATGAAAATATTACACAATATTCTTCAGTTTGTTTTATACAATTCCTCCAAGTGTCACTACTTGGAACCTCTCGGAAAAGGATTTATAGCAAAAATGGCATACCTTGCTGAATTCTGGATTATTCTAGAGAGAGACCTTGTAGAGTGTTCCCCTCATGGAATATTTGTTGAATGAATCTGAAAATGTTACACCAAATACTAAATAATGTACTCTAACCAAAAACTTTGGTCTTACTAAATTTTGATCTGTTATGAAGAAGTTATGATGTTTTTACCCAAAACACCTGTTTTAGACTAGTTTCAGGACTAGCCACAAACCCTATTTTCCACGGAGTGTAACTCCAAAAATGCAATGGCCCACAAGATGAGATTTTTCAACAGCCCACTAGTAAACTCGTTTTCAAGCAACTCATGTCGAATTTTTCCTCAAAAGAGGTTTTCATGATTGGAATTTTAATCATGCTTGGTGATACCATTCATTGGCCTAGTTTTCTAATACCTCCAAGTCTAGCAATGCCTAGAACCAGGTTTTCATTGCTAGCTTTATAATTTTTTTATTTTTTTTATTTCAAAAATTGAGCTAGAAATAAAATCAAGAGGGTGAAGAGATCGGTGAAGTGGCCACCTCACTTACAACCTCAAGTTATTCTTGTTTAACCAAATCCTAAATAAATTTATCTTGGACTTGGGCTTTTGGTACAATCTCAAACTAGGGCCATTGGCCATCAATGGGGTCCTTTTCTCGTCGATGGTGCACATATTTATAGATCCATTTTCATATACATTATAAACATCATATGACCCCATCCATCAAGTGTGAAATTTCCCCTTGAAGTATTTGTTCTAGGAGTGAAATAGGAGAGACCAATCCCCTTCTTTAAAATTATTTTTCTTGATGAATCTTTCGTGCCACTTGGCTCTCTATTGTTGGATGAGAGTATTTTTGTATATAGTATCTTAATGAATTTAATCAATTTCATTAATTTAGCTGAGTCAATGTTGTTGATCCATCGAGAGATCCAAACCCACTTGTATTGCAGTCATGAATGTCTTGATTTCTAATTTTATTGAGAGGACCACATGCTTCCCATACACAAACTCATATGGATTGAAACTTCTAGTGTTTCTCCAAATGGTTAGGTAAATCCAAAGAGCATATTAAATCTTATTAGCCCATTCCTTGTGATATTGTTGGATTGTCTTGGTCAAAATTGCTTCCAAAACCTTGTTTTTGATTTCCACCTATCCATTTTCCCGGGGATGGAATGGAGTAGACATCATATTCTTGATTTTGAACTACTTAGTGATGGAATGAGTGATTTGAGAAGTGAACTCGGTCCCTTGGTTGGTAACAATCTCTTGGGGGACCCTGAAGAGAACAAAATTTACTTCATACAAAAATTCAACCACTTCTTTGTAGATTTGCCCCCCCTCATCAATAAGTAACTTGGACAAGCGATTTCGTTCCTCGCCCCTTTTGGTCGAGTCACTTAACGTACCTTTCATTAGGGAATTGGCCACTTGACCCTATTCTATTTTCTTTGAACCATTACCAGTCTTACACTTTACGAGGAGAACAGTCAAAATCCCGACCGGAAAGATAGGAAAAAAGAAGGTTTCCCCATCTAGATGAATTCATTCGACACTCGCACGGGTAATTTACTTAAGAGGTCTCCCTTGCCTCAAGAACCTAACCTATCACAGGACAGGTTTAGCTAGCTAGTCATAATAGGAGAAATGGACATTGACAATAAATAGTTCATCATAGGCACGTCTCTCTGAGCGAGGCATAAATGGGAAAAACACAATGATGGATGAGCTGTTCGAGATAAAAAACCTGCTAATGTCGATGCCTCCCTTGTCACCTTCAAAGTCAGTCCTCTAAAAGGCCCTAGTTCTAGAGTCTAATAATTAGCAAAACTCAACCTGTTGGGATTATTGTCAATGTCTTTCATCAGAATAGAAGTGCTTTTCAGGTACCTTTCACCGATCTTCAGGGATGCTTTGGACCTCCATTTCGCTTGTCTTTCTTCTGGACAAGAAGACCTTAATGAAATGGGTAGGAGTCTATAGAGGGCACCTTGTACAATTATTTACTGCAAACAGATTTTCAATAAAAGAATAGAAAAAAGACAATAGAAAATACACACATTAGACATATATTTTTCTCCTGGAAACCCAAACCGGGAAAACCAACATCTTGTATATTAATTCACCCATACATTGTTTACAATAAAATACACATATAGAATCCAGCGGAATCCAAAACCATAATTCAATGACATGGATTAGTCAACAACCCTAATTCCTTAATCTGAAATAGAAAACCATCGGTGAAAAACCATGTGTCAAAAAACCTCCCAAAAATGGACATGAAAACTGAGAAAAAAACAATTAGGGGCATTTCCCCCAAACCCTTGCAAACCACCTAGGGGGGGGGGCGCCTCTTACCCCCCTACGCACCTAGCGTAACATAGACACTATTTCTAGTCATGCAAAGAATATAACTCATATCCAACATTCTCCCACTTGTTTTATTTTCATACAGGAGGTTATAGGGCTACATAGTCAACAATCCAGGGTAGCAAGAACCCCTGAATTACCTATGGGGCCTAGCACAAGCTAGCTCTTTCTCTGTTCCCATGTGATCATGGGTCATGATCATGGTTCAATTAAACGCAGTGCCTATCTGTATTTTGTGCCTCAGTGCTACAGTGATGTCAAACCGTTCGAATTTGTAACCATTGAACCCCGACAGGGCTAGCGACCGACCAATAGGGACAAATCCCCACAGGGTTAGCAAATGGCCAATAGGAAGAAATCCCAACAGGGCTAGAGAACAACCAATGAGAACAGGCCCCATAACCCAATTAAGTGGAGTACAGGTGGTAGAGGGGGAAATGCGACATGGTAGTCGTCAGGACAGGAGGTGGCCCCACTTCACACACCACACTATTCCAGACCCCCCCCCCCATTAAAGGTAGAATGGTAAGGGGAGTCTGGAATCCACTTGAGCATCGTTGACCATGATGAGTTAATCTTGATCGTTCAAGAGTTGCGTGTCCAATACCGGACCCCCCCCCCCATTAAAGGTAGAATGGAAAGGGGGCTCCAGAATGAATCCTTGGTTGTAGATCTGAGCATGTGGACTCTGGCCATCCATATCTGCTCACTACTTACCTTTATGCGCATTCGCACCCCAGCGTAAAGCTGGCATCTCTACCTCACAACAATTGGTCATCCCAGACCCAAGATCCTTTGAGAGGATCCTGACCATTCATCAAAGCCTAACCACGTGCTAACATCTCAAGGTTTATAAGTCTGGACTTTGGGGTTTGAGAGCACGGGGTAACATGTCCCTTCGGTATCCCGAATGCCGAAACGCCAAAGTGTTGAACGAACCTCAATCGGAGATTAGCCCCTTGGGTTAAGCATTGGTCGATATGACCTCTTCCCATATGACCACAACCTCTCTTCCATCGGGATTGATCAAGGCGAGAGCCCGACCTATTGTCAACAGGACTCCCAAATCCCCAATTCCCAATTTCCTGAAACGGGTAATCTCTCGACATGTCACCTCCTTAAATCAGATGGCCCACAACTGCTCTGGGGTTTCCACCTTGGAGAATTTTTATCCCTTGTCACCAAGACTCCCAATTCTGCGATCCCCGATTTCTTGTAATGGGAGATCTTATGACACGTGGCCTCCATCAATCGGACGGCTTAGATCTATCCCGGGATTTCCACAATGGAAAGTCTCGATCTCTTGTCAACAGGAATCCCGATTCCACGATCCCCAATTTCCTGTAATGGGAGATCTTACAACACGTGGCCTCCGTCAATCGGATGACTTAGATCTATCCCGGGATTTCCAGAAGGGAAAGTCCCGATCTCTTGTCAACAAGAATCCTTATTTTGCGATCCCCGATTTCCCGTAATGGGAGATCTTATGACACGTGGCCTCCGTCAATCGGATGGATTACATCTATTCTGGGGTTTTTTCACCCTTATACATTGGAGTCTTGACCCTCAGGTAACTCCCGACATATCCAATGGCTGTCGGGTTTTTCAGCCGAGATCTGACGGCTCATATTGATTCTTACCCATGCCTTCTCCCACAGCTCCCTAGGCATGGAAAAGATCCACGGTCCAGATACTCTCATGAACCTTGGGGATCTATGGTCCTAAACTCTTCGCTACCCACGAAGACACAGGAAAACATAGTAGTAAGGCATTTAACGCCCTACTTTATCCTACCAATCTAACGGTCGTGGGTGACCACAGATTCCCCGACGAAATCTCGTTTGTCGGTCAACACCTATCAGGGACAAGTTATTTAACTTTCCAGCTTCCTCTTACCAAATCTAACAGTCATGAGTGACCACAGATTTCCCGATGGTATCTCATCCGTCGATTCGTTACTTCATCCTTAAGCTATCATCTTGGTTTTCAAGAGGATCGTTCCTCCTTATGCAGGGTTACTAAGGCCTTACGCCTTCACAACTGCCTTCTCGGTTCTTGATGGGTTTTTCAAGGAAGGTATTTCTATGGGGAAATTTACTCAGGGTACTACCTGAGGTATGTAAGGATGTCGTCCTCCCAAGAACCAGACGTGAAGTCTGAATTTGATTAGTACACACACAAATAATAAATTCATGAAGACATAAATCATATGTAGTCTTTCCATATAAATACACAACTACTAGTACTGATCAAAACACCATATAGTCATTCTTATAATGAAATCATTCACAGTTTCACAAATTTTGAGCATAATTATCAGAATAAGCACACACACACACACACACACATATATATATATATATACATCAAGATGCCAGAGGCAAATGACTTATCATAGATAACACCAAGGTCAAACAACTGCTGAGAGGGGTGCTCGTTTCCACCCAACCGTAGGCTTAGCGACTCCCAGCAGATTTACCACTAGCCACCCTCGAGCTGAGACCACGATGTTGTGAGATTGCGTCTCTGTTTTCTAGTGACCAGGAGAAAAGATTGCAATCCTTCCTCTTTCCTATCACTCACTCTGCATAATGTCAGAGTTCTCCCCTCACATCTACCCTCATAATCGCTTCTACCCCATGCCTTATCATCTTGCGAGGTTGCGTGTGGCGCGATTACCCTCACGCTAATCAGGCCTGATGGTTCTACGAATGGGAGGTTCACCTCCCATCCCTCATTAAACCATCTACCTACCAGCCTGTGAGGCATTTAATTCAGGGCCAGCAAGCTGCTTTTGGTTCTCCGAGCCAGTGGAGTCCAAATACGGTATTAATTGTCGGTGGAAGTTAACCCCACCTTTTCAGGTGCCTTCCACTGCCATCGTGGTCTCTTTTTCTGCACATCCCCTCTCAACAGTCCTGCAATAAATTCAAAATGTTATTCACATTCATTGACCTTTTCCTCAAGGTCCATTTACATCACATATTCACATTTGTGAGTTCACCATAGTTCTTGGCCAGTCTAGTTATATTTACAAGCTGGGGGAAACAGGGTGTTACAATTCCCTCCCCCTTAAAAGGAACATCATCCTCGATGTTCTTATCTACTAACATGAATGGTATGTACAGAAGTAAACAAAATCGGATATGCCTATCTCATGGCATCCTCCATTTCCCATGTAGCCTCATCTGGGCCAAAATGCTTCCACTGCACCTTGACCTATGCAATGGTTCGGTTCTAGAGCGGGGTTTCTTTTCTATCCAATATGCATTGGGGTTCTGGTAGAAATTTTCCCTCCAGTTCCACCTAGATTACAAACCAGTAAATTATATGATTAGCATCATGTACATATTTCTTTAATAATGAAACATGGAAAACATTATGTGCTTTTACTGTGGGAGGAAGTGCTAGCTGATAGGCTATAGGTCCCACTCTATCTAGAACCTAAAAGGGTCCACAATACCAGGGTGCCAACTTGGCACAAGCTCCCATTTTCAGGCAACTCCTTCTAGGCTTAATTATGAGATATACATGGTCTCCCATTTTGAACTCTCTTGGAGTTCTCTTTTGATCAGCATAACTTTTCTGTCAATTCTGAGTGACCTTTAGATTTTTTTTTATCTGAGTCACTTGATGTTCCATTTCTTTCAACATGTCAGGTCCAAAAGAAATCCTATTTACAGGATTAATCCATCTGACTGGAGTATTACACTGTCTACCATAGAGGACCTCGAATGGACTCATCTTTAAGGATGCCTGATAGCCGTTGTTGTAGGCGAATTCTACCAATGGCAGGTAGTCTTCCCATTTCCTGGGTTGATGCATTACATGCATCCTTAACATATCCTCTAATATTTGATTCACTCTTTCTGTCTATCCATCGGTTTGAGGGTGATAGGCAGTGTTGAAAAACAATTTGGTCTCCAAACCAGCCATTAGTGATTTCCAAAAATTGGAAGTAAATTTTTTGTCTCTGTCAGATATTATCTCTCTCGACATACCGTGCAGTCTGAACACCTCTTTCATGAATATCTGGGCGATATCTATCACCTTTTAGGTTGATTTGACGTGGATGAAATGAGAAGACTTGCTCAGTTTATCCACCACTACCATAATAGCATCATTTTGTTTGGTTGAAGTTGGTAATCCAATGATAAAATCCATGGAGATGGTTTCCCATTTCCAGTCTGGGATGGGTAAAGGGTGTAATAGTTCTACTAGGTG
Organism: Picea engelmannii; assembly: GCA_009831015.1. Taxonomy (NCBI): domain Eukaryota; kingdom Viridiplantae; phylum Streptophyta; class Pinopsida; order Pinales; family Pinaceae; genus Picea; species Picea engelmannii. The sequence continues at coordinate 1,697,857 of ML776899.1, read as the reverse complement.
TCGATGTTCTGCTTTAACCTGTTGGCACTCTATGCATTGGGCCAAATATTTGGCTATGTCTTTCTTCAATCCAGGCCAATAAAATTGTTTCTGGGTGGAAGTGATCATTTTCTACTATCCTGGGTGACCAGTGTAGGGTCTTTTATGTATTTCATCCATGATGAACCTCTTCAAGTCGTCACGATTTGGAATGTACATTCTATCTCTGTAGGTGAGCAGACCTCCTTTGGTCATCTGGTAGCCTTCATATTTTACTCCAGTGGGTTCTTGTTGTAGGTATAGGGTCACCGTTTGAACGAAGGAATTTGTTTCTTGTGCATTTTTTACTCTGTTCTTGACATATGTTTCGCAGGTACTCACCGCTGCCAGGTGAATCATTTTCATGCTTCTGCTAAGGGCATCGACCACCCTATTTTCCTTCCCTTTGATGTGTTTGATCTCAAAATCAAATTCAATAAGGAGGGCCATCCATCTAGCTTTTCTAGCATTGATCTTTAGTTGATCAAACAAATACCACAATCCATAGTGATCCATCATAAGTACAAATTTCCTTCCCAGGAGGTAATGCCTTCACATTTTCAAGGCATGCACTATGGTAGCCAGTTCTAGATCATGAGTCACATAGTTGACCCTCATGTTCATTCAATTTTTCAGAATTCGTAGCAGATCACCTTTCCTTCCTGCATAAGGACTCCTTCGAGCCCTTCCTTACAAGCATCTATGCACACAAGGAAGTCATCTTTTGGGTCAGTAATTTTCAACACGGGTGCATGGGTTAGTAGATGTTTCAAGGTTTGAAATATTTCTTCACATTGCTATGTCCTCAGGAATTTTGTCCCCTTCTTCTGGAGGGCAGTGATTGGACAACCAATCTTGGAGAATCCTTCTATAAATCTCCTATAGTATCCTGCCAATCCCATAAAGGATCTGATGTATGAAACATTTGTTGGGGTAGGCCATTCCATGATAGACCTGATCTTTTCAGGATCTACTGCTACCCCTTCCTCAGACAGAACATGTCCCAAGTAATGTATTTTCTTCTGAAAGAAGTCACATTTGCTGAATTTAGCATAGAGATAATGCTCTCTTAGCATTTGCAGCACAAGTCTAAGGTGCTCTTTATGTTCTTCTCTATTCTTAGAGTATATTAATATGTCATCAATGAAGACTAGTACAAATTTATCTAAAAATTTACTGAGTACATTGTTCATTAAGCACATGAAAGTGGCAAGGGCATTGGTTAACCCAAATGGCACTACCACAAACTCATAATGACCATACCGCGTCCGGAAGGTGGTTTTATGGATGTCTTCACCCTTGATTCGGACTTGATGGTATCCTGACCTTAAGTCAATCTTTGAGAAAATAGATGCACCTCCAAACTAATCGAATAGATCATCGATCCTGGGCAAAGGGTACTTGTTCTTTATGGTTACTTTATTGAGTTGTCTATAATCGATACACAGTCTAAGGGTGCCATCCTTCTTTTTCACAAACAGGACTAATGCTCCCCACGGGGACACAGTGGCTCGAATATAACCCTTATCCATCATTTATTTCAATTGAAATTTGAGTTCAACTAACTCAGGTGTGCTCATCCGGTAGGGTGTCCTAAACACTGGCACTGCTCCTGGTGTGAGTTGTATCCTGAAGTCAATGTCTCTTCTTGGAGGTAGACCTGGTACCTCTTTTGAAAACACATCTCTGTATTCTCTCAGGATAGGGTGATCATCAGGGCTTGATTTAGCACATTCTGTTGTTTTCAACACCTGTATTGCATATAGGGGACATCCCTTTCGACAATACTTTCTCATTTGCAGGGCTGATATTTGTCTCACCGAGACTGGTTTTTGGATCCCTTGGAGGGTTATCCTTTTTCCTTCTTTGCTCACACATTCTAAGGTTTTATGGTAATAGTCTAGTCTGGCTTTATGGGTGGACAACTAGTCCATACCAATCAATAGATCGTATGATCCCAGGGGTAATACGTTAAGGGTTGCTTAGGTGGGGAATTCACCCAACATTAACTGGCAGGCTGGTATGGCCTCTACCACCTTTTTTTTAGTGCCAGTGGATAACTGTACCAACCATGGCTTGGTTTTTTTTTGTGGCTATAGCTTACACTTATCCATAGTCTTAGGGGCTATATAACTCAAATTTGAACCAGCGTCAATCAAAATAGACACTAGATGGTTGAAAATCATACCTTCTATTTCCACCACTGAAGCCTGGTGGTCAGCTTGGTTATTATCCAAGGTTGCATAAATCTGCGACACACTCCTTGCCACATCATTGACTGTGGTAGCTTCCTGAATGTTATAAAATTTCCGACTATTCTATTGTCAGTGTGGACAGTCTCTCAGGAGATGCTCTTCTCCGCAAGCCCAGCATTTTAGAGGTTCTTTCTTTGGGTTATCAGTCTTTACTGGTATAGGTCCAGAAGTTTTATTTCTGTCCACCAAGGGAAAGTTCTGCTAGAGTACACTCCGAGTTGGAAAGTTCATTCTGGGGTTCTTTTTGTAGTTTTTAAATCCTAAGGATTTGCTCCCCTTTTTCTGAAATATCTAACCACTCTTCTATTTCTAGTCTCCATGAGACTCTGCCCGATGTCCATATTGTTCATGACAATATGTTTCTTTTCGAATAGTGTCTTCTAGGGTCTTTGGCTCATCGAATTTGATTCGGTTCCGGTATTCCTTGGGTAACCCGCTGACGAAGCGTTGCGCCTTTCTCTTCTCTGCTTTGATGTAGGGTACATATCTTAATAAGTCAAGGAATTTGTTGACATATTCCTCTATAGTAAGTTGTCCCAGTTTGAGTTCATAAAACTCTTTAGCCTTCTCGTCGAAATATCTTTTCGACAAATACTTCTTCTGGAAGTACTTCTCAAAACATTTCCAAGACAAGTCCTCCTCGCGGACCCGTTTCATATTCTTAAGGTCTTCCCACTAGATGGAAGCCTTTCCATTCAGATTGAAAGTGGCCACTCAAGCCTTCAAATTCTCTGAAAAATCATGGACTCTAAAGTATTTCTTCAGTCCAAGTAGCCAGGCCTCAGCTTCCTCTCCCTACTTTATCTCACCATCGAAGGAGGGAGGTTTGGCCTTTCTGAATTCCTCAAATTTATGACTCTTGGAAGTCTTTTGCTTCTTTTGTTTTCTTTGAGAATAGGAACCAGTCCTACTGCTGGAAGAGCCTTCTAAATCGCTAGCTTCCTTCTCAGTGGAATTGTCTAGCACTGGTCCTTTACCTCTGGGGCAGACCTTTCTTGAGGTGATTCTCTCATTATGGCCACCAATATAATGTTTCTACATCTCGGGTTCATGTTTCAATTGTCGCTGTAGATTGGATAAGCTCTACAGTAAAATTGCATTAATTCCGGTTTGCTTTTCTTGTTCTTTCATCATCCTTTTGTTGTCGGCCTTGCAGCTTTGCAACTCAACCATGAGACTCCTCATAGTCTCGGCTAGATCTGGAGGGGGTCCTATTGCTCTTCTTTCCTCAGACTCTTCGTCTCTGTTGTGGGAGCCTTCTCCCACCTCTTGGTGAGTTACCATACTCTACATCTGTAAATTCCCATGGATGATCATCCACTTAGGTGAAAAGTCAAACGCTGGTTGTTAGTCAAGAGTTAGATATATTTTTATAATCTACGCATAATTTATAACTCTTTCACATGCATACACAATCAGGTTCTCATTTCCAAGTTTTCAATCCTGGATGAGAGAGTTACGTTAAGGGGTTTCTCTTCGTAGGAGTACTTTGAACAGAGCTTATGAACAACTCATTCATGAGCCCAATCAGGTCGAGTATTGTAACCATGCTCTGATACCACTTTGTCACACACCCACTACCTCAATCAAATTTTTCATTGATTTCTGTCGAATCAGAACCCCCAAATTACCTATGGGGCCTAGTGAAAGCTATCTCTTTCTCTCTTTCTTCATTCCCATGTGATCATGGGTCATGATCACGGTTCAATTAAATGAAGTGCCTATCTGTATTTCTCACCTTGACGCTACAGTGATGTCAAACCGTTCAACTTTGTAACCTCTGAACCCCGACAGGGCTAGCGACCGACCAATAGGGACAAATCCCCATAGGGTTAGCAAATGGCCAATAGGAACAAATCCCAACAGATCTGGAGAATAGCCAATGAGAATAGGCCCCGTTGCCTGGTTAAATGGAGTACAAGTGGTAGAGGGGGAAATGTGACACAATATTCATCAAGGCAGGAGGGGGCCCCACTTCACATGCCACACTATTCTGCCCCCCCCCCATATTAAAGGAAGAATGGCAAGGGGGGTCTAGAATCCACTTGAACACCATTGATCATAATGAGTTAATCTCGATCGTTCGAGAGTTGCGTGTCCAATTCCGGACCCTCCCCCATTAAAAGAAGAATGGAAAGGGGGCTCCGGAATGAATCCTCAGCCATATATCTGAGTGGGTGGACTTTGGCCATCCAGATCTGCTCGCTACTTACCTTTATGTGCATTCACGCCCCAACGTAAAGCTAGCATCTCTACCTCACAACGGATGGTCATCCCAGACTCGGGATCCTCCAAGAGGATCCTGACCATTCATCAGAGCCTGACCACGTGCTAACATCTTGAGGTTTATAAGTCTGGACTTCGAGGTTTGAGAGCACGGGGTAACATGTCCCTTTGGTATCCTGAATGTCGAAACACCGAAGTGTTGAACGAACCTCAATCGGAGATAAGCCCCTTGGGTTAAGAATTGGTCAATATGACCTCTTCCCATATGAACACAACCTCTCTTTTGTCGGGATTTATCAAGGCGAGAGCCCGACCTATTGTCAAAAGGACTCTTTTATCCCCGATTCCCAATTTCCCGAAACGGGTGATCTCTCGACACGTCACCTCCTTAAATTGGATGGCCCACAACTGCTCCTGGGTTTCCACCTTGGAGAATTTCGATCCCTTGTCACCAAGAATCCCAATTCCACGATCCCTGATTTCTCGTAATGGGAGATCTTATGACACATGGCCTCCGTCAATCAGATGGCTTAGATCTATCCCAGGATTTCCACAATGGAAAGTCCCGATCTCTTGTCAACAAGAATCCTGATTCTGCGATCCTCCATTTCCCTTAATGGGATATCTTACGACACATGGCCTCTGTCAATCGGACGACTTAGATCTATCCCAGGATTTCCACAAGGGAAAGTCCTGATCTCTTGTCAATAGGAATCTTGATTTCGCGATCCCTGATTTCCCATAATGGGAGATCTTACAACACGTGGCCTCCGTTAATCGGACGACTTAGATCTATTCTGAGGTTTTTTTGCCCTTATACACTGGAGTCTTGACCCTCGAGTAACTCCTGACAGATCCAATGGCTGTCGGGTTTTTTAGCCGAGATCTGATGGCTCATAATGCTTCTTACCCATGCCTTCTCCCATGACTCCCTGGGCATGGAAAAGATCCACGGTCTAGATACTCTCATGAACCTTGGGGATCTACGGTCCTAAACTCTTTGCTACCCACGATGACAAAGGAAAACAAAGTAGTAAGGCATTTAATGCCCTACTTTCTCCTACCAATCTAATGGTCATGGGTGACCATAGATTCCTCGACGAAATCTCATCCGTTGGTCAACACCTATTAGGGACAAGGTATTTAACTTTCCAGCTTCCTCTTACCAAATATAATGGTCACGAGTGACCACAGATTTCCCGATGGGATCTCATCCGTCAATTCGTTACTTCATCCTTAAGCTGTCATCTCGGTTTTCAGGAGGATCGTTCCTCTTTATGCAGGGTTACTAAGGCCTTACGCCTTCACAACCACCTTCCGGGTTCTTGATGGGTTTTTCAAGGAAGGTATTTCTATGGGGAAATTTTCTCAGCGTACTACCTGAGGTATGTAAGGATGTAGTCCTCCCAGAACCAGACATGAAGTCTGAATTTGATTAGTACGCACACAAATAATGAATTCATGAAGACATAAATCATACGTAGTCTTTCCATATAAATATACAACTACTAGTACTGATCAAAACACCATACAGTCATTCTTAAAATGAAATCATTCACAGTTTCACAAATTTTGAGCATAATTATCAGAATAAGCACACATATATATATCTATATATATATATATATATATATATATATATATATATCAAGATGCTAGAGGCAAAACACTTATCATAGATAACACCAGGTTCAAGCAACTGCTGAGATGTGTGCTCATTTCCACCCAACCATAGGCTTAGTGACTCCCAACAGATTTACCACTAACCACCCCCGAGTTGAGACCATGATGTTGTGAGACTGCGTCTCTGTTTTCCAGTGACCAGGAGCAAAGGTTGCAATCCTTCCTCTCTACTATCACTCACTCTGCATAATGCTAGAGTTCTCCCCTCACGTCTGCCCCCGCAATCGCTTCTACCCCATGCCTTATCCTCTTGCGAGGTTACGTGTGGCGCGATTACCCTTGTGTTGATCAGGCCTGACGGTTCTACAGATGGGAGGTTCACCTCCCATCCCTCATTAAACCATCTACCTACCAGCCTGCGAAGCATTTAATTCAAGGCTAGCGAGCCACTTTTGGTTCTCTAGGCCAGTGGAGTCCAAATACGGTATTAATTCTCAGTGGAAATTAACACCACCTTTTCAGGTGCCTTCCACCGCCATCGTGTTCTCTTTTTCTGCACATCCCCTCTCAGCAGTCTTGCAGTAAATTCAAAATGTTATTCACATTCATTGACCTTTTCCTCAAGGTCCATTTACATCACATATTCACATTTATGAGTTCTCCATAGTTCTTGGCCAGTCCAGTTATATTTACAAGATGGGGGAAACATGGTGTTACATCTACCCATAATTCTTTCCCTAACTCAGCACCACTAAGCATACACCTTGTTTTTTCCATTAGCATCGTATTCATCCTTTCTGAAACTCCATTTTTTTGAGGTGTATATGGATTAGTCTTATTCCTTTCTATACCGCACTTCTTACATAACTCTTCAAATTTATTCCTGCAGAACTCTCCACCATTATCTGTCCTTGGCACCTCAATTATTTTCTCTGTTTGATTCTCAACAAGAGCCTTAAACTCTTTAAACATGTCGAAGACTTCATATTTCTTCTTGAGGAAATATATCCAAGTATTCCTCAATAATTCATATATAAATGAGACATATTACACAGGTTTTCCTAATGATGAAACAATCACAAGTCCAAACACATCACTATGCACTCGTTGTAAAAAAAATTCTTCTCTCATTGCACCGGAGGGGAATATTACCCGATTCTGCTTCCCATATACATAATGTTCACAGAAATCAAAATCCAGAGAGAAGTTAGACATACCTTCAACCATACCTTTACCATGTAGTAGTCGAATACCCTTCTCTCTGATATTCCCTAGTCTTTGATACCACAACATAACTTTTTCTCTGAATATTGTAGGAGTTTTTTCTTCTTCTACTCCAATATCAGGAACAATGGAACTATTACACCCATTACTAATAGTTCTTCCTTGTAGCTTATATAGAGTTCCAATACAATCTCCCTTCAACAATACCATTTCTCCTCAAACCATCCTGTAGGTTTCCTTTTCAAATACTGTTTTTACCACTGCATCATCCATTTTTCTTACAAAAATCAAATTTTTGGCCAATCCTGAGATGTGTAGAATACAAATTAGTATTCTTATCCATCCATATATGAGCCTCAACTTGAATTTTCTTCGTCCTATGATTCTGGTTGTCGATTCATCACCTAGGAAAACATTACCTCCATCATACCTTTCATATTCACAGAGCCACTCCCTATGGGGAGTCATATTAAAGATGCACCTAATTCAACCAATCATGTTGCATGATCTGCATGTATTCTTGAAGAATCCAAGTACACATCTCCTCCTTCTTCCTTGGAGGTATTTTCTTCTGTACAGGGAGAACCTTCATATACCTTCACTTTCTCAACATTTTTGGATCTACATTGCTTCTTGAAGTTCCCTTCTTTTGCGCATCTCTGACATACCTTTACAAAATTTTCGGGAGATATGGATCTACCCTTAGACTTAGATCTCCCACTTGAGGACTTAGATATATTTCTTTCTTGGGAGAATCCTCTTGCAAATAATGCATATGTGCTTTGTCCTTCCATGTTTTTTTGTCTCATCTCCTCCAACAATAAGGATGAGACCACATCATCGAAACTCAAGGTAGTTGTATTACTACCTATGGCCACAACCATACAATCCCATGAATATGGTAAACATAATAGTAAATCGATACATTTATCTTCATCTGAAATTTTAATCTCAATGGGTAATAGCTGACTTACCATAGTAGTGAAGGCATTCAGATGGTTTGTCACCAAGTCAACATCTCTCGTCCTTAGGTTATATAGATTTTTCTGCAGGAACAATTTATTTATCAAAGACTTAGATGGATAAAAGTTCCCCAACTTATCCCATAACTTCTTTGTTGTAGCTTCCCCTGACACATTCAATAATACTGAATCTGAGAGACACAATTGCATCGTACTCTTTGCCTTTCGATCCAAAGTTTTCCAATCATTTGTTGATGTTTCTGTAGGTGCAGTACTTGGATCCACCATGACCCACTAATCTATGTCTACCAACAGATCTTCCATATTGAGCTTCCACAACTTAAAAATTTTCCCATTAAATTTCTTGATCTCTATTTTTAAATTGTTCACGATTTCTCTTCACCTGAAGAATCAATACCGCATAACTGTCATTGTAACAAGGCTTATCACAGTCTCGATACAAAACAATGACGACAAAGACATCCCCTTGAAGCCAATAATTTTTTTGATAGCAAATGTATATTTTAATCTTGTACAATTATTTACTAAAAACATATTTTCAATAAAAGAACAAAAAAGATACAATGCAAAATACACACTTTATAGAGATATTTTTCCCCTGGAAACCTAAACTGGGAAAACCAACATCTTCTATATTCATTCACCCATACATTGTTTAAAAAACAATATACAGATAGGATCCAATGGAATACAAAACCCTAATCCAATGACCTGGATTAGTGAACAACCCTAATTCCTTAACGGGAAATAGAAAACCATTGGCGAAAAACCATGTGCAAAAAAACCTCCCAAAAATAGACATGAAAACCAAGGACCACCCAAAAATGGACACAAAAATTGAGGAAGTAATTTGGGGATGCTTCCCCCAAAACATATCACAAGGAGGATCCATCCCCATGCAACCCCCCCCCNGAGTTCCCAATGCAACATAGACACTACTTCTAGTCGTGCACAAAATATAACACATATCCAACATTCTTGATTTGTAGCTATTTGGAGAGTCTTATACTCAACCCACTTTGTCAGATAATAAATGAACAAAAATATGTACACTTTATTTCTTGATGGTCCATTAATTGTCCCTACAAAATTAAGGGCCCACTTCTTGAAAGGCTCCACCAAAACTTGAAGATGAAGTGGAATTTCAACAGAACAGACTAGTCGACCCATTCACTAATAGTTGTCACATCCTATGACATATTTATTGGCATCCCTAGAAATGGTAGGCCAATAGTATCACAGGTGTAATACTTTGTTTGAAGTCCTTTTATCAATGAACTGTCCTCCACAAGGTTCATCATGATAGGATTTGAGAATGTCATAAATATTATCTTAACGAACACAATATTGGATAACAATATATGTCCCTATGTAGAAATATGACCTTTGACCCATGAGTACATGGAACTATCTCTGACCACCTTCTTGCATTATCTTGGTGACAAGTATTGCAGGAGATTTCATGTAGCCAGATTGTTAGTAATGTATACAAACCAATATTTGTTAATATAAAAAGAAATTAGATGTTCATTCATGAAACTATATTCTATAGGAACAGATTATGCTTCATTGGTAAGCCTTGAGAGGAAATCAACAACCACATTTTCACTCCCAAATTTATCGAGGATTGTAATGTTGAACTCCTGGAAAAAAAGTAGACATCTATTCACCATACCATTAGTAACGATTTTACTCATGAGATAATGAATGGAAGAATTATAGATATGTATTCATCAACTGCTTCATATGATTTATACTTGTAACTCTTGCCTCTTCTGCTTAAATTTATGCTCAATATTGACAACGTATCTCTAGGTCATGCCCAATGAGATGATGTCCAAAAAATCCATTTATGTTTGAATGTATCTATGCAAACATTTGTGGTATTTGAGTACCAGATGATGCTCAAAGTCTTTGATACCCAATATGATGCACAAGGTATGGAAAATATTGGTGAGATCTGGTATTGTCTGGTCCCTTTCTTGACGTAGGGTGGTCCATCTAGTGTACTGATCCTTGTAGCTTATATTAGCAATGAACGTCACACTTTGACTGCTAAAGTGTAAACTCATCACCCATCAGAATCTAAAACATAAGTTTTGGTTTAAATAGGTGGATAAACAAGATGTAGAAAGAAAGGGAGAGGGTAGTGAACTATAGATCAATAGGCTGCACCAATGGGCAATGGATTCATACACATTCTACTCATCGAAGAAACTAAAGATGCTCAACAGAAAACAAGATTATATGATGATATATGGAAGAATTAATAAGGAAAACATAAGATAGAAAGTTCACTAAACAGAGATCCTTTCAGTTTAATAAATCAAAAAATACTTGAATAAAAAAAGGACTGATGGGAAAAATTACAACAAATCCTATTCTACTTAGGGATCCATAAATCATTAGCAGCCTTTGATCCTCAAATATGCAATATATTCAAACAAGAATATATATAAAACACAAGAATTACAATCTGAAAATCATATCTCTCATGAGTCTTCAATAGCAGTAATGATTACAATCATCAAATGCCCCCAGGCTTACAAATTAACACACACAAGGAAACTATCTTCTCCTACTCTCTCTAGCCTCTCTCCGCTCATGAATCCAACCCCTCTCCAAGAGCTCCCTCCTCTATTAAATAGAAAATAGCACCTAAATATCCTTAGGAGTTCGAATCCCATCTCTTTCATTGGATTATAGGCCTTGGAGCTAGGTGGCAATAGTCAAAGAGACAAAAATCCAACAAACTTCTAATTTTTCAGGAAATTGTTGGAAGTCATTAATAAATTGTTTCCAACTCACTGCATGAGGTATTTAATGGAGATAAAACTTAGGTGAAGGTGTCCCTTGATATCTAACTGATCCATGGGAAGTCATTTGAACCCTCCTTGACAGGTGGAAACCTCCCAACAAGGCGAATATCCAACAACTATGTAAAACATAGAATTTGCAACACATTTCACAGCGCACTGATGTTTTAATTGTTTCTCTCAGATTCCAAACTGGGTCAGGATAAAATTTGGTCAACAACTCAACAAGGATATCATCTTCCTCCAAAAAACATTTCATAGAAACCCACATCACCTTTTGAGATTTATGATCAAATATGTAAAAGAAGTTGCTACAGGAAATTAGGAACTGCATTCCTTAGTGCCTGTCTCAATTCACAGCGCCAAAGGAAAATCAAGTAGCCAAAACCGTCCTGACCTCCAAAATAGACAAAAAATCTCATGGAGTACCTAATGTCTATGAGGTTGATGCTCGTAATTTCAGATTTGCACTCAAATGCCTGTAAGTTGACTAACCTCCAAAGCTCTTCCTTAACTAATTCGCAATGCCAGTTCATAGTGCCAAATCAAATATAGCTTACAAACTTAGAGGAGGCTGTTATTTGATGGCACAACATAATACCTGGAGACATGGTTAAATGTAGGCTCTGAAAACCATAAATCCTCCTTTACATTATCAATATTATGTGTTAACAACTTCCAACAGGGTAGTATAGTTCTTTAATGGTGTCCCAGAAAGAATCCCATGTAGGGGCCACCACAAATATTGCGGATTCCTCTATGGCCCTTTTCTCAGAGTAAGTATCCCACTAGTCCTTAACATGGGGGATGACCTTGCAGAGTGAAAAACTAATATTTTCCTTATCGGAAAAATTGTGGACTGAAAAATACCCTTCGAGCAGATTCAACCATTTATCTACAGCGTCCACATCTATTAGTCCTTCAAATAATGGAATATCAAAATTTACATGTACCTTTAAGGGGGTTGCATGGCTACTTGATGAATATGCTTCTCCCATGGGAAGTTGTTGAAGGATTTGCACAAGTTTGTCTATCATTTTGTTCCTTCGTTGTGCGAGGGATTCCTCGAGAAACATTTTAATAGTATCTCATGCTCCATCATATTTCTTTTCATCCCCCATGGGTTGTTGTCAAGATCAGCACGACCGAGATTGCAATGGCTCAGTTGGTTCTAGTCCCAACATCTTGTACCCAGATATTTTCGAGGACATGCATGAAGAAATATAAATGAAGTGAAGACCGCTCTGATACCACTGATCCATATTTAGGAGCGAAACAAATTGATTAACGTTCTGAATACAATAAACACATATATATGAAGAATAACACATACATCCAGTGAAAAATATCTTCTATTGATTAAATGAAATAGGTTGAAACTATAAAACTGCAGAACTGAAACACTTGCTCGAATGATGGCAGTTATCTTTGAGAAATGATGTGTCTGCTACATGCAACCGTCTAAGCAAAATGAATTACAATGAGGCTCCAAATTCCTTTTTGATATTACTCATGAATGCCAAAGCCATAGACATCCAAAAACCTAACCCTAGGAGGTGAAATTCCAAAATTCATGTGGGCCACTATGGGTAAGTTGGTACCTCAACTTCTCGGGGTCATAAATTTTGCATAAGACCTTCGTTTTAGGCACTTGATAGCCCATTTGGAAGGTATTTCATAGAAATACAGATTCCACCATCAAAATCTGACTCTGTCTATAGTTTGACCATGGCCAGCAAAAAAAACACTATTTAGGGATCCAAAACGACCCTATAAGTACAACAAGATGTGATGACATGAAAAAATACAAAATAATTCAGTTTGATTAGGTGAGAAGCCATGATTATCCCCCTGGAAGATGTGTATGGATTCAAACAACCCTAGAAGTGTAGAACCCACAATTACAAAGAAGTACAGTAGAACATGTTGAACTAAAAATGGACAAGAGGAGCAAGTTGGAATAGGTGGGTGGCTACAAATATCCAACTGGATCACTCTGACTCAGAATATTTCATCTCAACCACTAATGACTACTTGGAGCGACATTCTTCGGTGTTGTTCCAAGGGATTTTATGATATTCACACCATTTTCTTGTGTCCTTCGAATTCTCATTACCCTTATTGGGTTACGGCTTGGACTGGTTTTCCTAAGAGAGGCCATATTTGCTATGTCCCTTTTTTTGTGGGTTGGGGCCACCTTTTGGCTACTTCGTTTATGAGGAGTTTGCAGATCCAAACTCTCGCCTCTTTTTCTTAAATTCCTGCTCAATCTTGAAAGCATATCTATAAGTTGCACCTAATGATGTGATGTCCAAAAACTCCATTTTGTTTGAATATATCTATGTAGACAACCACACTATTTGAGCACTAGATGTCATTTAGAGTATTTGATACCCAATTTGGTGCACAGAGTATGGAAAATATCAGTGAAAATTTGTATTGTCTAGACCCTTTCTTGAATCAACATGGTTTATCTTGTGTATAGTTCCTCATAGCTTCCAACATGGTATTACTATTCTTTAATGGCATCCCTGAAGGAATCCCATGTGTGGGTGACCAAAAATATTGCAGATTCCTCTATGGCCCTTTTATCAGAGTAAGTATCCCACCAGTCCTTAACAATGGGGATGACCTTGAGGAGTGAAAAAGTAATATTTTCCATGTTGAAAAAATTATGGACCAAAAAATACCCTTCGAGAAGATTCATCCATTTATCTACAGCATTCGCATCTATTAGTCCTTCAAATAATGGAATATCAAAATTTACTTGTACCTTGAAGGGGGTTACATGGATGCTTGATGAAGATGCATCTCCTATGGGAAGTCGTTGAAGGATCTGTGCATTTTTTTCCATCATTTCATTCCTTTTTCGTGCAAGGACTTCCTCGAGAAACATTCTAAAAGGATCTCCTACTCCATCATATTTTTTATCGTCCCCCATGGTTTTTTCTCGGGCTTGGCGTGGCCTATCTTCCAAAGGCTCGACTAGTTCGAATCCCAGCTTCTTGTACCCAAATCTTGTCAGGGACATACACTTAGAAAAATAAATGAAGAGAATACCACTCTGATACCATTGATAGAGATTATGAGCGAAACGAAAGGAATAAAATATTGAATACAAAAAAACAAAAGATACAGAGAACAACAAAAGATATCCAGTGAACACTAACTTGTATTGAATAAATAAAATAGGATGAAACTATAAAACTGCATAACTGAAAACTACTTTCTCGAATGGTGGTAGTTATCTCTAAGAAGAGATGTGGCTGCTATGCACATCCATCTGAGCAAAATGATTACAATGAGGATCTAGAGGCCTTTTTAACATTGCTCGTGAATTCCAAAACCCTAGACATCCAAAAATCTAACCCTAGGAGATGAAACACCAAAATTTATGTGGGCCTCGATGGTAAGCTGGTACCTCAACTTCTTGGGGTCGTAACTTTTGTATACAACCTCCATTGTAGGCACATGGTAGCCTTTTGGAAAGGTATTTTTGATAACTACACATTATGCCTTCAAACTCTATCTCCATCTACAGTTTGAATAAGGCAAGCTAGGGCCCCAAAACGACCCTGGAAGTGAAAAAAGATGTATTGACATGGAAACTTTCAAAACAAGCCAGTTGGTTAAGGTGGGCAGCCACCAATCTTCACCTGGAAGCTGTGTAGGGCTTCAGATAGCCTCAAAAGTGTAGAACCCACAATTAAAAAGAATTATAGAAGAACGTGTTGAACTAACAACTGTCAGGAGGAGCCAGTTGGAATAGGTGGGTGGCCACCAATATCCACCTAGATCATAGGGGTTCTTCATTTTCCTAGGGATTTGGTTCCCTAAAGGAGTTTTATTTCAATTTTTATGTAATTTCCTAAGTTGCTATAGAATTCCAGAATGTGTGAATTGGGTTGTATTATTATAACTAGATCTGCTTTGGAACATATCTCGAGATAATTGTGAGTATGTTGGGAGGTCTTAGTGTGAGTATATCTCGTAAGGATTTGTAGAATCCTAAAAGTAGGACTTGATGAGTCATTTGTGGATCTTGGAGGATCCTTATGGATTGTGAGAGAAGTTTGTGGATATGAACTAATTTCAATTCGGTATCATTTTGTACAAAATATGTAAGCCTTGAAGGAATTCAGAGATGTCCAAGTAAAGGTAGATCATGCCAGGAGAGATAGAATACCTATTGGATGAGATATAGGTCTAAGAGGAATTGAAATCCTTATGTAATCTATGTGTATAGTGTGTAAATCCGAGTAATAGAAATATTATGTTTCGAGTATTAAAGAGGAAGTCTCTATTTCATTAAATGAACATCTTTGTCATAGGATTATTAGGATATGTTTATAGGTGTTAAAAGGCCTTTGTATATATGAGAAATTTTGTGTTGTAGGTTTAAGAATAACAAAATCTTCGAAGTTTTTCATCGAGGTGATCATCGAT
The DNA here is from genome assembly GCA_009831015.1 of Picea engelmannii. Taxonomy (NCBI): domain Eukaryota; kingdom Viridiplantae; phylum Streptophyta; class Pinopsida; order Pinales; family Pinaceae; genus Picea; species Picea engelmannii. Next base: position 1,682,266 of record ML776899.1, on the reverse strand, counting down.
CACTATAAAGGATCAATGATTTTACCCAGTTAGAAGGTAAAGGATTATTAGGTGTGGAAGATCTTTGCATATGGTTGTAGTTATGATATTTTAGGTTCATATAGTTTTAGGTTAAAGGCTTGAGGAGATCTCAATGTAAAGTGATCACCAAGGATCAATCTTCCATACAATCATGTATAGGGTCTGGAGGAGGGATATTCGTTCTAAAGGAGGCTTCGATCGAGACAAAGGCGATATAATCGTATAAGTCAATGGGGAAGAAATCAAATACCATTGAACTAGATAAAAACTACAGAATTCATTGGATATTTATTGGATCTATATCATTTGTTAGATAGAGCGCAATGTCTAGGACTATACCTATTCGTTGATCATGCATAAGGAGGAAAATAAAAAGTTGTGTTTTACCTCATATGATGGAGTAGCTCACATCTTAACTCTAAGTTGGGATTCTAAATTATCATAGTCATCTGACACTCCAACATGTGTCACCACAACAATTATTTTAGCCCCCAAATAGCATAGAGATTCAATTGAGACTCATCCCCTTGAAATATCTAGTACATGGTCATGGGATTACTCCATATGGTGAAATTTTTTGAGAGGATCTAAACACCAAAAGAATAACTGCGAAGTCATAGAGTTATGGTCATATGAAAGGGGGAAGGCCACTGGTTAAGCACTTTTCACTATTCGGATTGTATATGCCCCAGGAAGCCAATTAAGTGCATCAGAGAGAGAATTTAATCCAGACGTAGCTTGACATGTAGATCAATGTAATGAAGAAATGATAGGAGGATTCAATCCATAATGTGATCGAATATGTCAGAGGAAAGAAATATGGATGAAATTTAGGCTAAATGATAATTTAGTCTCTTTCAATCGACACTATATTTGCAAACATATCCTTGGGCAGTCTAGTTACATATTTATAGAGGAGCCTGAGCATAAATAAGGTTTGATTATAAGTGTGGGTAGTGAAAATTAAGGTCATCAACTCTCAAAAAATTTCATTTGGAACAAGAAGATAACTATTTAGTTTACTACATATTACACTAGTATGGAGAGTAAATGGTGTATGTTATGGAATCTCCAAGGCCACCTCCATACAATTATATCTAGGGTTACCAAAGAGTCCTCTCCTTAATTTTCTACAAATAGGGTCAGAAGCTAATTGTACCACAACATTGATAGTACATTAATAAGAAGATGGGGTTTCCTCTCTGCTATTACTATGTTCATAACACTCTCATGGTGTCCATGAAATTGCACATAAGTAGCGCATGACTTGACACCAAGGATGCATACATTGATTGGTCACATGAAGATATTAAGTGTTTGAAGGTGTTATCACATGAAAATTTGTTTTCTATAAATTTTGTAAAAAAATGTAAGTATGAGAAAATAAATAAAAGGGGGTTGATTTTATAGGATCATTGTTCTCTCGGGCTTGCTAGTGTTTATATGCAGGGTTTTATAAAATATTTGTCCTGAGGCACAATCTCCTATCTTATGTTATATTACAAATATCCTAAGTCTAAGAGCTAGCCACACATAAATTCCAAATCTCACCTGATCCAAAGCTCCAGTATCTAGATCTCTTTCAAGTGTCAAAGGGGTGTCCAAATGCCAAGAATACTCATGAAATGCGCCAAGGGAAAAAATCAAACCAAATAACAAGTTCTTGGTTCAAATCCTACAAGGAACATAATGGCTATGTATTTAACATGAAGGTGTCTAGGGAATCGCCAGTTATAACTAGATCATCGACAACTGAAATTACAGGACACTCATACTTGAGAATCTCTTCCAAAACCTTGCTTCGGATTTCCACCTATCCATTTTAACGGGGATGGTATGGAGTACACTATTGGATTACTAAGAAGGGGGGTAAATCGGTAATAGAGAAATTTAATCCTTTTTAACCATATAATCCAAGTGTTATATTAATGTAGCATTATCATCCATTAACTACAGAGTAAATAAGCAATGAACAAATGAACAATCATACACATACACAATACACCAGTATTTTATGTGGAAACCCAAAGCGGGATAAAACCACATAATGCTTTTTCTTATATTTCTTGAAGAATTAAATTCATTGGAAGCACCAACTTCCTTTGTTTTCCAGCTGCAACTGGAAGGAGGCTCCAACCCCCTAGTTTCTCAGGCTACAACATGAGGGAAGCTCCAACTCCCTGGTTCTCTGGCTACAACCAGAAGGAGGCTACAACCCCCTATGTTCTCCAGCTACAACTGGAAGGTGGCTACAACCAGTTGTCCTTGCCCCGTCCAACCTCCCTAACGTATAAGTAGAATGATGGAACCCATGTAACACTATCACTGAGAGATATATTGTTGTAAACCTGTACCAATCAACCTGTAATCAACCTATACCACAAACAAGTGCATCAACCATGCACCAACCTGTACAAAACATGTACCATGAACAAGTGCATCAACCATTCACTAGAACTATACAAAACCTATACAATTAACAAGTGCATCAACCATGCACCATAACTATACAAAACTTGTACCATGAACAAGTGCATCAACCATGCACCAAACCTGTAAAAAATGTGTACCATGAAAAAGTGCATCAACCATGCACCAAACCTATACAAATCATGTACCATGAACAAGTGCATCAACCATGCACCAAACCTGTAAAAATAACATGTCACAAAAACCTATCCAAACAACCTATCACAAGAACTTGTCTCATCAATATTATCAACCAAATCAGATCTACTCACCAAGATCAATTTCCAAGACAACTCTCAAAGATGTGCATCAAGTGTGTCTAATAATATACCAATACAAGGCTACATCATCCATAATCCATGTGTCAACAATACTAATAACAAGTGACTCCAACCATGTACCAAGTATGTACCAATCATGTATCAACTACTCATCAACTATGACTCATCAATATGTACCAACATCATCAACTATACACCTCATGTATGTGCGAACTCATCAACTACTTGTCTCAACCATGTACCCAACATGTACCTTAACCAAAATCCCTCATCAATTTCATCATCCAAATATGATTTGTAACTATGTAATAGACTTGGTCTATATGATCACATACCTGCAAACCTTCCTTAACTTTCACAACAAGATACTGGCATTTTCATCAAACTTTTCTTTAGTCTCACATGATTAGTTTGGGATTAGTCAACAACCCTAACATGAAAAAATCATAACTATGTGCCTGTAATGAATAAAGATATGAAAATAGTACACAATATTCTTTAGTTTTTTTTATACAATTCCTCCAAGTGTCACTACTTGGAACCTCTCGGAAAATGATTTATAGCAAAAATGGCATACCTTGCTGAATTCTGGATTATTCTAGAGAGCGACCTTGTAGAGTGTTCCCCTCATGGAATATTTGTTGAATGGATCTAAAAAAGTTACAACAAATACTACAGAATGTACTCTAACCAAAAAATTTGGTCTTACTGAATTTTGATCTGTTATGAAGAAGTTATGATGTTTTTACCCGAAACACCTGTTTTAGACTAGTTTCAGGACTAGCCACAAACACTATTTTCCACAGAGTGTAACTCCAAAAATAAAATGGCCCACAAGATGAAATTTTTACCATAGATACTTGGATATGTTTCCTCAATGGCCTATCAATTTCACGGTCTGAATCATTCTAGAAAAAACGTTATTGTGAAAATGGTGAGATGACCTGTAAATAGCATACCTTAGAAAGCATCATCAAAAGAACTTATCCCCCCTTGAATTCCAGCCTTCTTTTCTTCACCTTCCCTCTAAAATTCGGCTTAGCTATCCTTTGGTTACCCCTGTCAACTATAGATATTCAATATGCTCAAGTGTGATATAAAATCAGAGAGCCTTGCCTCTTATTTATACTCTCCAAATATCTTCCTTAGAAGCATCTTCTAGGTCAGTTAAGCCATTTCTAGGTCACTTAACCCATTTCTAGGTCACTTAACCTATTTTCCTTGTTTTTAGGGTTAACCACTTTCCATAATTAGAAATTTATTTATTACTTTATCATTTAAATATTCCTCATTGACTTTGTCACCTCACTTTATCATTTAAATATTCTTCTTTGATTTTGTCACTTCACATTATTATTTAAATAATCCTTCTTGACTTTGTTAGTTTACTTTATCATTTAAATAATAATTTCTTCTTTGCAATCTCTTTGACTTCTTTGACCTTTTGGGGCTTCAAGTCAACATATGAGGGTCCTCCAACTTTTTAAGGCCATAACTATCAAACCGTGAGGAGTTATGTGACATTCCACATACCACCAAAAATGGAATGAAATGTACTATCCATATAGAATAGTATTACCTTAAAATATATTAAAAATCATACCATTATACATGAAACAAACTTGGGTCCATTACCCAAACCTTTGTGCTACCATAATTCACTACCAAACTTTCTCCAAGGGTTGACATCAATCACTAAGGGTTGACATCAATCTACAATATCACTCTCCAATATTTGAAATCAATGGCAACCAACAATCCATACCAACTATACATCATCCTAAGCCAATTGTCTAACATAGACATTAGATGCTTGATTTTGAACTACTGAGTGATGGAATGGATGATTTGATAAGTGAATTGGGTCCCTTTGTTGGTAACAATCTCTTGGGGAACCCTGAAGAGAACAAAATTTACTTCGTACAAAAATTCAACCACTTCTTTGTAGATTTTAACCTTGTACAAGTATTTACTGCAAACAAATTTTCAATAAAAGAATAGAAAAGATACATTGGAAAATACACATATTAGAGAGATATTTTTCCCCTGGAAACCCAAACCGGGAAAACCAACATCTTCTATATTAATTAACCCATACATTGTTTACAATAAAATACACATATAGGATCCAGCGGAATCCAAAACCCTAATTCAATGACCCGGATTTGTCAACAACCCTAATTCTTTAACTGGAAATAGAAAACCATCGGAGAAAAGTAATGTGTCGAAAAACCGCCCAAAAATCAACATGAAAATCTAGGACCTCCCAAAATGGACACAAAAACCAAGGAAACAAAAATCAAGAGCATTGCTCCCAAACCTTTGCAACCCCCCGAGGGGGGGGCATCTCTTACCCCCCTGCATAACCATCGTAATGTAGACACTACTTCTAGTTGTGCAAAGAATATAACTCATATCCAACATTCTCCCACTTGTTTTCTTTGCATACAGGGGGTTATAGGGTTACATAGTCAACAATTCAGGGCAACAATGCCCATAGATCCTCTAAACCAAGAGAAATTCTCAATGCTCACATATTTTGTTAATGAATCTACAAAATTATTCAAAGTATCCACCTTCATCAAAAACACCTTCTTATCTTCAACCATGTCTCTCACAAATTGATATTGAACATAAATATTCTTTGTCTTTGAATGATAAGCTGGGTTCTTTGCCAGTAAATTTTCACTCTGACTATCACACTCTATCCTTACATTTTGTTTTACCAGCCCAATACCTGAACACAGTATTTGTAACCATACTGCTTAATTTCTTGCATGAGTGGTTGTCATGTATTTAGCTTCTGTAGTTGAAAGTGACACTAGAGACTGTCTTTTTTTCATCTAGCTGATTGCTTCTCCAAACAGGCTAAACACATACTTGATTGTAGATCTTCTATGATCCAAATCTCCATCCTAGTCTGCATCCACAAATCCATGTATTTCTGACACTCTCTCCAAACCTGATCTTCCTTGATAGAAAAATCCATAATTAGTAGTGCCACACAAATATGTGAAAAGTCTCTTTATTGTTGTCCAATGCTCCTTCCCTAGTTTTGACATATACCTACTCAAAACTCCCACTGCATGTGCAATGTCTGGTCTACTACATACCATTGCATACATCAAATTTCCAACTGTGATCGCATATGGAACACAAGACACGTCCTCCTCCTCTTCTTGTTTCTTGGTACACGGATTCATAGATAACTTTACACCTACAATAGTGGGGATCTTGACCAGTGTACATTCCTACATATTAAACCTCTACAATATTGTCTCCACATATTTTCTCTAATTTAACCAGATTTTCCTATTTTTCTGATATCTTTTAATTTCCATGACCAAAATGAAATTTGCAGCACTAGGATCCTTCATGTCAAATTTAGAGGACAACTGATTTTTCACATCCTAGATAATCTCCTTGTTGTTTCCTATCAGCAACATGTCATCCACATCCATGACCAAATAAATAAAAAGATCACCAATTAATTTAAAATACACACAATGATCCTCTTTGCTTCTTATGAAGCCAAGTCCCAACATATAAGTATCAATTTTTTTATACCACATCCATGGTGATTTTTTTAAACCATATAGGGAAATTTTCAGCTTACATACCAGCTATGTCTATCCCTTCACAACAAATACTTCCAATTGCTTCATGTAGATTTATTATTCTACAACCCCATGTAGAAATTTTATCTTCACATCCATTTGTTCTACTTCAAAATCAAACATATCAGCAATAGATAAAAAAAATATAATAGAATTTAACTTGGCAACAGGAGAAAAATATCACCAAAATCAATTCCCTCAACCTAGTAACAACCCTTTTCTAGTAATTGAGAATTGTATTTCTCCACTTTTCCTTCTGTATTCAACTTATTTTTAAATACTCATTTTCTGCCAATGGGATTTCTTCTAGTCAGAAACTCCACTAGATCCCAAGCCTCATTCTTATCCAAGGCTTCCATTTCTTTAACCCTAGCCTCTTTCTAGAGTTTTCCATCCTCTGAATCCAAATCCTCCCTAACAGTTCTAGGATCATCATCAGTAATATACAAAAAAAAAATTGAACACAAATCAGATTGAGTATACCTTTTTGGTATCCTTTTTTCTCACACTGATCTCCTCAATACTAGAGTATGAGTATCTTCTTCTTCTAATTCTTGTTCTTATCTAGAGTCATATTCATCATCCTTTGGCTCGAACTCTATTTTCTTTGGTTCTTCCTTACTTGGTAGGAATTCATGTTTGACAACATCCTTCATTTCTCTAAATACCACATCTTGATTATACACAACCTTCTTAGTTTCTGGGTTTCAAATCTTATAACCTTTGAGACCATCTTGATACCCAATAAAGATACACTTTTTAGCCTTTGTATCTAGCTTACTCATGTTTTCCTTTGGAACATGAACATAGGCCTCAAAACCAAATACTTTGAGATGTGTAAGAGATGGTTTCTTACCAGTCCATAACTCATGTGGAGTCTTGTCAACCAGTGTTGATTAGGGTGATCGATTGACCAGGTAACATGTGGTACCCACTTCCTCTGCCTGGAATTCTTTCTCTAACTCGGCACCACTGAGCATGCACCTTGTTTCCTCCATTAGTGTCCTATTCATCCTTTATGCAACTCCATTTTTTTGAGGTGTATATGCAGTAGTCTTTTGCCTTGCTATAACAAACTTCTTACAAAACTCTTTAAATTCATTCCCGCAGAAATCTCCACCATTATCTTTCCTTATCACCTTAATTCTTTTCTCTTTTTCATTCTCAACAAGAGCCTTAAACTCTTTAAATCCGTCAAAGAATTCATATTTATTCTTGAGGAAATATATCCAAGTATTCCTCGATAAGTCATATATAAATGAGATATACTACACACATTTTCCTAATGATGGAACTGCCAAAGGTCCAAACACATCATTGTGCACTTGCTATAACATTCCTTCTTCTCTCATTGCACCAGAGGGGAATATTACCAAATTTTGCTTCCCATATACACAATGTTCACGTAAATCAAAATCTAGAGATCAGTTAGACATACATCAACCATACATTTACGATGTAGTAGTCGAAGACCCTTCTCTATGATATGCCCTAGTCTTTGATGCTACATCATAACCTTTTCTCCAAAAGGTGTAGGAGTTTTTCCTTCTTCTGTTCCAATATCAGGAACACTGGGACTACTACACCCATTACTAATAGTGCTTCCTTGCAGCCTATACAAAGTTCCAATACGAACTCCCTTCAACAATGCCATTGCTCCTTGAACCATCCTACAGGTTTCCTTTTCAAATACTATTTTTACCCCTGCATCATCCATTTTTCTTACATAAATCAAAATTTTGGCCAATCTTGAGATGTGCAGAACACCAGGCAGTGTTCTAATCCTTCCATATATGAGATTTAATTTGAATTTTCGTTTTCCTATGATTATTGTTGTCGAGTCATCACCTAGGAAAACATTGCCTTCATCATACCTTTCATATTCACAGAACCACTCCCTATGGGGAGTCATATGAAATATGCACCTAATTCAACCAACCATGTCGCATGATTTGTATGTGTGCTTAAAGAATCCAAGTACACATCTTCTTCTTCTTCCTTGGAGGTATTTTATTCTGTAGAGGGAGCATGTTCATATCCCTTCACTTACTCAACACTTTTGGATCTACATTGCTTCTTGAAGTTTCCTTATTTTCTACATCTCCAACATACCTTTACAAAATTTCCAAGATATTTAGATCTAGCCTTAGAATTATATATCCCACTTGAGGACTTAGATCTATTTCTTTCTTGGGAGCATCCTCTTGAAAATAATGCATATGTGCTCTGTCCTTCAATGTTCTTCCATCTCATATCCTCTGACAACAAGGATGAGACCACATCATCAAAACTCAAGGTAGTTGTATTACTACCTATGGCCACAACCAGACTATCCCACGAGTATGGTAAAGAGAATAGTAAATTGATACATTTATCTTCATATAAAATTTTAATCTCAATGGATAAAAGCTAACATACAATAGTATTGAAGGCATTCAGATGCTCTGTCATCGAGTCTCCATCTCTCATCCTCAAGTTATACATATTTTTCTGCAAGAACAATTTATTTACTAGAGACTTAGACGGATACAAGTTCCCCAACTTATCCCATAACTTCTTTGTTGTATCTTCCCCTGACACATTCAGTAATATTGAAACTGAGAGATACAATTGCATTTTTCACATTGCCTTTTGATCCAATGTTTTCCATTCATCTTTTGATGTTCTTGTAGGTGTAGTAATTGGATCCATCGCGACCCACTGATCTCTATCTACCAACAGATATTCCATATTGAGCTTCCACAACTCAAAAAATTTCCCATTAAATTTATTGATCTCTATTTTCAAATTGTTCACCATTTCTCTTCACCTGAAGAATCAATACCACAGATCTCCCATTGTAACAAGGCATATCACAATCCCAGTTCAAAACCATGACCACAAAGGTGTCCATTTGAAACCGAAAATTTATTTGATACCAAATGTATATTTTAATCTTGTATAGTTATTTAATAAAAACATATTTTCAATAAAAGAATAGAAAAAAATATACAATGGAAAATACACACATTACACAGATATTTTTCCCCTAGAAACCTAAACCAGGAAAACCAACATCTTCTATGTTCATTCACCCATACACTGTTTACAATACAGTATACATATAGGATTCAGCAGAATCCAAAACCCTAATCCAATGACCTGGATTAGTCAACAACCATAATTCCTTAACCAAAAATAGAAAACCATTGGCAAAAAACTATGTGCCGAAAAACCGCCCCAAAATGGACATGAAAACTGAGGACCTCTCAAAAATGGACAGAAGAATTGAGGAAAAATTTTGGGGTGCTTCCCTTGAACCCTCGTGCAAGGTGGCTTCGTCCCCGTGCAACCCCCCCCCCTGTTGTGAGGGAAATATCCTTACGGACTAGTAAATAGGATTAGACTTTGCATACAAATATGACCTAGAGAAAATTTACTTTCTACCTTCATCCCCAGACTTAAATCCCATTTCTTTTCAGTAAATGTAATGGCTAGATCAACCCACCTCGTTCTGGGCATTCGATGTAGATCCCTTGTCATACTTGATTACTTGTTCATAGTTCTCCTTTCTAATGCTAATCTACATACAAGACAAGAAACAACTACACATGCATACTACCTATAGAATTACAGGTTAGAAATTCAAACATGTACTTAGAAAATTATGAATAACTCATGAATTAGGATGGGAAAAGAACTTTCTTTATTACTTTGAATGAGTCAACTTACAAAAGTTGAGATCGGCCACCACTCCACGATCCTGATCCTGGGCTCCTCTTCGACTGTCCTCCAACTGCTTTTCTTTTTATCTCCTTTGGCACAAGGAAGGCTAAAGGGTTGGGACAATGGGAATACACAAATGGGAAGAGTTTCTTTGTTATATTTCCCCCCCTTTCAAATGGGACCCCTATCCCTTCTATTATAGGCTAGAAGGAGCTAGGTATTTGGACAAACCCTTGTCCATGCATGGCCAGGAGTTTCAGTTAAGTCACCCATAGCTTTTGTGTTCCGTTGACAACTTTCCTTTTTTCGTGCTTTTGTCGGTCCACGCAGGTTGTCTTAGGTCAACCAGCATGTACACACATGTAGTAATGGATTAGGGCATGTGGGCATTTATAAAAGAGGTTTTTTAAAGAGTTGTTTAGCAATGCTTTGTCAAAGAAGGGATATGAGATGGCCTGATGCTAGGTAAGCATGTGTGGTGCAATTTAGGGTTATAACAGATGCCCCCTAATGTGTGAGGTCAGAAGAGCATCTGATGGTCGAAATACATTACCAATATTTACTGATGTGTCAAACAATTGAGCCCAAGGATCAGGAACTGGGAGGCGCCATCTGCAAAATAACAAATGTCTCACTGAGGCGGGCATACCCATGCTCGGGATAAAATAGAATCATGGCTACCAATCAAATACACTGTAGATCCCATGTCATATAACTATATAAAGAGTAGCCGTGAACAATACACAGTGGAGCTACATATCAAAATAAAAAAGATATACATATAGAGTATCCATCTTCTAGAAGTTGATACAGCCTGATGGCTAGAGATGAGGTCTTCAGAGCTCGAGCAACTACTTCAAAATATTCAAAACTAAGGTCGGAGTGTAATATGAGTGTACGATTGCACTACCCAAAGGTCTTCGATGGATCGTCGGTCATGGACTTGATGATTAGACTGAAGGCTTCATTGATTTCGAACAAGGACTTGATTGGACATTCAGGATGGACAGGTATGAGGGAAAGAGACAAATTGCGGAGGGGCTGACTCAGGCTTGGTGACAAACTTCCCTTGGATAATAGCACAACAAATGATGAGACTCAGGTAGCATGGCATTAATTATAAATCTACGAAGCAAGAGGAAACAAAAACTCTCCATATGTTTGGAAGGATAACCAAACGGTGGAGGACACAACTCTATATAGCAAGAACAACTTCCTAAGATCGTACTACATCCCATTGTTTGAGGAAAAAATGGACAGATGTGCTTTATCCAAGGGAGACTCATTATGCTGCCAATAAAGAAAATATTTTTCCCTTCCTCTTTTTGGGGTATATTTGATTTTTTTGTCTTTTTCAATAATTCTGGAAAAAGAATAAAGGAATATTATAGTACAATGGAGGAACGAGTGTTGCAAACATACAAGTTCAAGGCATAAGGACAAGAATGATGTTCTAGTATAATGATACTCGGTAAAAGTCCTTCGGGGGCCAAGGGTGTTAAGATGCAAAAGAAAATTGTTACCAGACTGGCATATAAGGTATGCAAATGCGGTTAACAAAACATGCAATGGTAATGTCCTTCAATGTAAGTTTAACGAGCCTAGAGAAGGTAAGCTTAGTGGTTTTGCATATTTAGAGAGTCTGAAAAAACATAAAAGGAGACTCCATTGGGGTACCTTTTTCGAAGATAATCTAGTCAGTTCGAAAAAGGGGTAAACTAGCACCGACAAGACGTCTATTCAAAACCATTTTAACGAGTGTGACAAGGACAAGATCACTCGGCCATTTTTTCATTTTTAAGGAGTCTGAAAAAAGCTTAACTATGGACTCCATCAGGAATGTTCTTCTGGACCAATTTAACAAGTGTGAAAGAATAAGGTCACTCGACGATCTTTTCAATTTTGGGGAGTCTGAAAAGAGATTAACTATGGACTCCGTGGGAGTTCCTTCTTCGTAAGTTTAGTCCCTCAGGCCCGAAAAAGTGATAAAATTATACCTGAGAGTACTCTTTTATAGAGTTGAAGTTCCATAGAGTATACCTTTGTTCATATAGTTGACTGTCCGGACTGAAAAATGGGTAAACTACCGCCAGACAGACGTGACTTCAAATTTCAGTTTAACGAGCATGAAAGGCCACAAGATCGCTCAACAATCTTTTCATATTTAGAGGGTCTGAAAAGGGCTCAAAAGAAGACCCGTTATTTTTTGGGAGTCATGAGGGTGAGGTCAAGAGTGAAGAAGAATCATGCAAATGAAGATCAAACTCATAATTAGGAAAAACTACAAGGACTCCCAAGCCTACAGTGTTTTAGAGACGGCATGGACACCATAATGCAACCAGGATCTTCCTAGGGAATCCATGTTCTGGTAAGCCCTGCCACCAAGTTGTGACACTTATAAAGAAAATATGATGGTTCTATGTCACAACCTGATGGGATAAATCCTATGGTAGAGGAAAAGGACAATGAGATACAAAAGTCAGGGTAGTAACCTAACCTATAAGCTCCAGTTGATTCTTGGAAAAAATTTCATGGACCATCGAAAATTACTCAAAACTCCCAAAAATTGTACCAATACCTGATCAAATACCTCCAATGCAACTCTTGAATCACTCTAAATGGTTTTTGGTATAAAGAAAATGATAAGGGAGGCCAAAAAAGTGACAAAAAGAGGCCAAAAAGTCTATAAATAGAAGCTGGCAGCTCATTATCACCATTACTGATTTGGAAATTGACTATGGAGCCAAAAGGCCCCCTTTGATAAAAACAATGATTCTAGGAGCTACAGTGGATGAAACGAACTTCCATCTGGACCAAGTAAGTACAAACTCCCCTATCTAGCTATTCAATTCTTTATTTTTTCTTTGCATTTCATTTTTTGGGTGGGCGTCGACCTTTAAAAGGTCGGCCCTAGGTCCACGCGAGCTATCTTTGGACAAGCCGCATGCACACTCAGGCAGAGTAAAACTTGCCTGCGTGTACACATGACTTTCACCTAGACAGCACGCGTGGACCACATTTTATAGACAAAAAAAATCAAAAAGCATTCACCCACCCTCTTGAACCTTGTTGTTTTGGAAGGATGTATGTCCACTGGAGGGAAAGGGAGCATGAAGAAGTTGGTGAGTTTGTTGCGGAAGATTTGAATGTTGTGGCCACATTAATGCAATGTGGTTTGTTAAAGTTCTTCCTATGTCTTTTTATGTGGGCGCAACCGAGGTTACTGGATGCCTTGGTTGACTATTGACACTCTGATGCAGAGGATTTCATGCTAGAGGGGAAATCACTGGTGCCCACCATCGATGATATCTAATTTTTGACTAGCCTCTTAAGGAGAGGGGAACCAGTCAACTTCAGGATGTTTCCATCGGGGACGCATAATATAATGGAACTGATAGCCCTGTACTGTGAGGCTCAGACAAATCGTTCGAGCTCCCAGGTGCCTATAAGTAAGATCACTAACCTATCGCTACAAGAGATATTATTGCTCATTGGGAGGATTACTAGTTCAACGACCTTGCATCAGGCATCCTGTGCATAGATGAATTGTGTTGTCCAATGCTTGAATGCACAAATTTCTGGCTGGAGTACTAGACTGTTGGAGTGTATGAAGAGGCAATTGATAGATTGTCATCAGCAGACATAGAGGAACTTCGGGTTCGGGAGTATTTTGTGTTTGTTCTTTTTCGAGAGAGTTCTGAGTTTTATTCCTCGGGTAGTGGTATGAGGACACCAGACCTCTTTTCCTGCTATGTGTAGATGGGAAATATTACTGCCGCAACAGGGTGGTGGAAGGACCAATGAGTCCTTCAATGATGACTTTTTTGCATGGCTGTCATGGGAGATCTCGGTTATAGAGGACTACCCCTATGCCGAGATTGATTTTTCGAGAGACCCGGAGATACCAGTACCTCTTGGCATGGAGCGAGGGGAGATGGGTAAGTCTCCACCTTTGTATTTTTTTGGTTGTATATGTAATTTTTATGTCATTTTTATTATATATCATCATTTGTTTATATGCCAGAGTATTTGACGGATATATGTTTGTTGCATGCAGATGTGGGACTAGTGCGACCTGTCGATTATGCAAGGAACAGGCATCATCCTCGGCCAGGGGCCACAGCCGCCGCTGCTGGGGGACCAACAGTAGCAGGAGAACTCCCAGCTAGGGAGGCTGAGAGGGTACTTAGATGAGTTGAGCGGAACTTTACTGCACTCACTCGCATAGTCCCGATGGTAGAGATTGAGGACCTGCCGCCTTCCATGCAGCCACATGTAGTGGGGGCCCTGAACTTATTTAGACATTTTACATGCCATGAGCACTACTTGTATATATTTTTTGAGGGCATAATCCCTGTGACTCGTTATTGGTCCTATTTTTTAGGCGCTTGTGTCCATCTATGTACTCTGGTTACTTTATGATATTATATATGTGTTTTTGGTCTTTTGTGTCTTATGGATCATGTGTACAAATAACATATTTACATGCTTATGTTAATGTTATTTCATATGTGTGCAAGATGCCAATCTAAAATTTGATTAACTAGAGTATCTGTAACTTGGTTTAATCTCCTAGGAACATGAAAATATGTAATATAATCAAAGTTTCATTCTAAGAGACGTACCCTAAGGAATCGTCGGTGTAAAGTTGGATCATGAACCTGGTACACTCTGCTTAACTAAGACACAACCTGTTGAGCATTGAGATAGACCCAGAGATGAGAGATACCCAATGACAAAGTGTCACGAAGTAATTCAATAACTGCACTATACTCGGCGACATTATTTTTGGTTTCACCTAAGCATATACTTCTGGAATATAACAACTGGCCTTGAGGTGTAAAGATTACCCAAGCTATGGAGGCATGCTTCTGAGTGTGTCGACTAGCACTATCCACATACCCAACGAACACCTCGGAATCACTTGAAATATACCACAGTGATGAAAGATAACATCAATGATATGTCCATAACACTTAAAAGAATCTAAAAAGTAATAGTACAAAGACTATACATATGTTACAAAAATTTACCCACAATGACCTGCCTATGAGTAATACTTCTTGAGGTAGAGCCCATTTTTAGGCTCCGCCAAAGCATTCCCTTTGAAATCAACCAGATGATAGGCACCCTTTTTTAATACCTCTTTTATGATGAAAGGCTCGAATCACATGGGTTTGAATTTTCCTGCCCCCAGGGGGTCCTTATCTTGGTCATAGACCAAGACAAGGTCGCCTTCAGAGAAAATCCGAGGATGAATGGACCTATCATATTGACACTTGACCTTATGTTTGTGAGCCTTGTTGGCCAGGGCCGCATCACGACACTGTTCATTGAGCTTCTCAAGGTATACTAACCATTCTTCGAGTGGAGAAGTGTCTGGCAATAATTGTAGTGCCAATTTTAGAGACGGGATATGACATTCGATGGGCAAGACTGCCTCTAGCCCGTAAACGAGTTGAAAAGATGAGAAACCAGTTGCAGTCTTAACAGATGTTCGGTAAGCCCATAATTTTGAGTATAACATCAAATGCCAATTTGACTTGGCTGAGTTGATAGTTCGTTGTACAATAGTTTTAAGAGTTTTGTTTACAACTTCCACCTTCCCATTAGCCTGGGGGTAGTAGGGTGATGAATGTTCTTTCTGTAACCCAAGCTTTGATGTTAATTTAGTCATCATCTGATTCTGAAAGTGGCTGCCATGGTTAGTGACAATATTCCTTAGGACACTGAACCTTGCTATGATCTAGTTGAATAAAAAGAGAGCTGCAGTCTCTCCATCATCTTTAAATGTTGGCATAGCTTTGACCCACTTTGTGAAGTAGTCTACAACTACGATGATATAGTGATGCCCCCTTGCTGAAGGGGGGTTGCAAGTAGTGTAATCAATCCCCCACTTGGTGAAGGGTCCAACTGTGATGACAGGAAACATGGGAGCGGGATGTGCCCTCATCTTCTGAGAGAAGATTTGGCACGGATGGCACTTCTTGACTAATTCGATACAATCTTTGATATGTGTCAGCCAGAAGTAAGCTACTCATAGAATATTTTGGGTTGTTGCCAACCCAAACAAATGACCACCACAAGCTCTGGTATGGCAATCGTTAAGCACGATAACTACCTCCTCATGAGTGAGACATCAGCGTAGGATGCAATCTACACCTCTCCGATACAACGTATCATCGAGTATGAGATAATTCTTAGCCTGATGGCGTATACGTCGACGCTTATCATGAGAAGAAGAAGTGGGGCACTTCAAAGTCTAGAGATAGATAAGTATATCTCTGTACCAGGGATCGGAAGATGTGATAAAAAATATATCTCCCTGGATAGGCGATTCTTTAGGCACAATGTCACCTGACTAAACTGGAAGTTCTGAAATAAGCTTTGTGAAGACCAGTGACTTTTTGGACTTTGTTGAAATGAAGTCTAAGTCAAGCTCCTGGAGGATGACTATCCATCTACTGATTTTTCTGCCTATTACCCATTGTGTCAACATGTACTCAAATGGATTCATGATAGCAATGATGGTGGTCTTGCGAAAAAGAACGTAATGATGGAATCATTGAACAACATGAATTGTTGCCAACGCAAGTTTTTTTATATGAGAATAATTGAGTTCCGGTCCTACAAGGCCTCGACTCAGGGAATAGATCACGTATTATGAGAACAAGTCATCTTCCTAAACTAAAACTATGCCAATGGTTGACACTGCTGCAACCAGATATAATAAGAAATCTTTGTTATAGTTAGGTGGCCAGAGCAGAGGGGAAGTAGTGACGGAATGTTTTAATGCATCGAAATAGAATTGAGTGGCATCATCCCAGTAAAAAGGAACATCTTTCTTCAGTAATCGCATAAAGCCCTTGGTGATTTCAGCATAGTTTGAGATGAAGCATCATAAAAAGTTTGCCTTGCCTTGTAGACTCTAAAGTTGAAGGATTGTGCATGGGGGGGGCAACTGGATTATTGCCTCCACTTTAAGAGGATTGACCATGATCCTTGTTGTTGATACGATGAAACCTAACAAATGTCCTGACGTTATGCAAAAGCTACACTTGTTTGGATTCAAGTGAATCTGAAAGTAGAGACAATGTTCAAATATAAGTCTAAGGTGTGTGGGAAGATCCATTCTCTTGCAAGATCGCGATGCTAAATCATCGAGATAGGCCTCGAATATATGCTTGAGGTCATGGAAAGTGAAAGACATGGCTCGCTAAAAGGTTGCTACAACATTTTTAAGACCAAAAGGAATTTTATGATATGCGAATGTACCCCAAGGACAAATGAATGCCATTTTGTGTTGGTCTTCGGGTTTGATTTGTATTTGATTGTATCCCGAAAAATTGTCCATGAAAGAAAAGGCTTCACAACCAGCACATTCATCAATGATCTAGTCGATGAATGGTGTTGGAAAATTATCTTTGGGACATGCCTTGTTCAAATCACGAAAATCGGTACATACACAAATCGTGCCTTGTTTTTTATTGATCGACATAGGATTTGACACCCATTGAGTCAAGTGGATAGGATAGATAAAACCTACCTTTAGCAATTTCTCAACCTCAACCTTAATGGTTTCTTCTTTCTTAGGATTAACTGGATGAAGCTTCTTTCGAACAAGCTTGGCATTAGGATATGTTGTAATCTCATGTTCAACTATTTTTGGATCAATACCTGGCATTTCCTCATAAGACCAGGCAAAAACATTGTGGAATTCTTTGAAAAGATCTATGTAGATTTGAATCTCTTCAGGGGAGAAGTTAGCTTTGACAAAAACATTATCCACAACACCATGGTTTCAGGAGATATTGATCGGTATAGTTTCAACTATAGTTGCCATATTTCCCTCAGCATAAATCTCATGTGTAGCTAAGATATTAATAGGGCACGACTGATCTCCCGTCATGGTCACGATGAATTCTCCTGTTTCGATTCGGCTTAACTCTGGGAGAAAATATGATCTGTGATGAAGATCTTCCCAAGGTTTGTCCGGACTAGTCATTGCTTCAATTACTGCTTTGTCAGAAGGAAAGACTAAGTCTAATGAATCAATGTTAGAGAGAGAACCCTGAGCCCAAATAGGCTCTAGAAGTGGATCTAACTCTTGTGTAGGAGTCAGATCAGTGTTAGTTGAAGCTTGCTGGACTAAAGAGTACGCTACTTCAGCTACAGAAAAGGGCATGGACATGCCCAGGTGCCCTGTCTCATCCATTGTGGCCAATGGGGAAGGAAGTATCCATGGATCCTTGAAGTAAGTCATGCGGAATGACGAAAATTGAAAAATCTCAACCTTATGGTGATTGGATATAAATTTGATATTGCCATGAGGGTCAGGTAATCAAAGGTACTGATCAAGGATGGGCAAAAAACAACTCCTACGTTGACGACACCTAGTTGAGGATTATCAATCATCGGGACCGTGGATGCCCCTAAAGCAAGGTCAGGTCTGGAGAAAGACAATTGATAGATGGTCACTATCTGACCCTTGTGTGGAGACAAAAAGACATAGAAAATTGTAGCAACCATAGCTTACATAGCATAAGTCCAACTCCTTCCTAACAAGAGGTTATAATCGAGGGGAGCATTGACTACCTCTACTTCGACACACATGGTCTTCCCTCCTAACCACATAGGGAAATAAGGAACGATGCCATGTGGTCAGAATGAATGACCATCGAAAGTGGGGAAGAGAGTAGGTGATGGAGAAAAAATAGGCTGGCCAATGGCCTTCCAACATGCCAATGACATAATGCATGTTGAGGCACCCTCATCAACCACCGTGCGGAAGATATTTTGAGTAAAAGTTTTTGTGGGATAGGCCACTACTATATGAAATGCTATGTGGTAAGGCAGACAAGGTTTTAAGTCGGTTGTATCCAAAATGATTGTACTCGGATTACAAGTCTCAGTAGAGCCTAAAGCAGTTAGCAAGGCTTTCCTCTGAGAAGGGTAGCTTTGGAGGACCTCCAAACCAGACATCGCACAAGGGGTTTGTGATAAATCTTCCACCACAAAGTAGTTCTGGGCGGCCCTTACGTTTGGATTATGAGAAGATTTTTTAAATGCGCCTTTTGGAATGCATTTCATTGTTTCACCCAACATCTTATCAATCTGTAGAGGAAGAGAGGGGAGTTCAACTTCTTTACCTTTCTCAGAAGTTCATGGTTTACTATAGTCATGTGCTCTAGTTGATATAAAATAATCACCTTGCACCATGTATACGTTCGTGGATGCGGGGTTGTTCGCAGGTGGAGGGGGTTCTTGGCCACCCCCTTCTATGCTTGCTAAGTCTTGGGTTAGATTTTTCCCATGCTAAAATGGATTAGTCAACACAGTAGGTTGTTGTTGTTTCACAAAATTTTGGGCCTCTACAAGCCGAGGACACAGATGGGTCGGGTGTTCTTCCATGCACAAGTTACATGGATACCTCACCTTCTGTTTCTTAGTGTTGTCCCCACCAGCATTATCGATAGTTTTTTTATCCACCTTACCATTCTTTCGTTGTTTTTTCTTCCCTTCAGGTTGTTGGGTGGCTTTTGGGTTAGTCGACTACACTGTGTGTACCTCCGATGTTTTGGTAGGGAGAGTAGACAAAGCAGCAGTTTGGTTGGCCCTTGTGTGTTGTATAGATAACTGCTGCAACTACTTCGCCAATTGCTCAGCGGGCTTTGTTTGTGCTGAACCAACAATACCATCGACATGTGGTCCAACTCTCTGTCTAGTTTTATCCAGTATTGAATGTGGCACATCTGACAAGATGTTGTATAATAAACCGAACTGAGAATAGATGAGCTCAAACTATTGAGCCCTCATGATGGCGTCTTCTTCAGAGAAAACTCCAAAGATGTCATGACATATTTAGATAAATGCGGGACTAAAGACTTAAGGAACCACTCAAGAAGGAATGTGGGTGAGACTCGCACCTTGATTAAACTCTTCCACCATCTCCATTCTTCGATGTGATCAGAGATATGGTCCACTGTTGTCTGTTCAAAATTGGCAAGCAATTTTGTGCCAGCATCGTATCTCACAGGTAACTGGAAATGGTTCAGGAAATCCATCGCCAGTTCACCAAAAGAAGAGTATCTTGAGTGATTGAGCTCAATGTACCATTTTGCAGCACTCCCAACGAGAGTATGTTGAAACAATAGCAACTATATGGAGTCATATTTCAATGAGTTAGATGAGCACCAAAGATGAAAGGTAGTCACATGATCTCCTAGATCTTCATTAGGTTTGGCTTCGAACTTTGGGATGTTAGAAGGAAACTTCGTTGGCATAGGAGGCCAACGTGGATCATGACAAATAGGGTCATTCAACAACCTTGTCAGATATGGCAAGTGCAAAGTCACCAGGAAAGGAAGTTTGGGTTGTTGGTGATAATCTGGGAAAAAGGGGCCTGGGGTTTGAATGGCACCAAGTTTCCAGGAAAAGTTTGGCTGCTGGCCAGGATTCTAGTAGAAACCATGGCCCTAGCCAGTGTATG
The DNA here is from genome assembly GCA_009831015.1 of Picea engelmannii. Lineage (NCBI taxonomy): Eukaryota > Viridiplantae > Streptophyta > Pinopsida > Pinales > Pinaceae > Picea > Picea engelmannii. The sequence continues at coordinate 1,661,684 of ML776899.1, read as the reverse complement.
GATTTTGCATATGTGGAGACATCATCGACTGATTTCCCAAATAGGACATAGATTGTTGGGCATGCATTATATTCAAAGGACTTTGGGAAGGGTTACTCCATGTTGGTCTTGTGGGGATAGGAATAGTAGTTTGTCCAGGGTTCCATTGATTGTGGAAAGAATTACCCCAGATCAACATTCCAGATGAGGGAACAAATCCCTACCAAGAATTCCAAGGCCCTGATGCGGAAGAAGTTCCTAGGTTTTCCCCCTGTGTAGGAATAATACCCTGCATAGGAGTAGATTGTCCAAAAATAGGATTGACCCTAGTTGGTAAAGTGACTGATGAGAAGGCATTGTTACCAAACATTCCATTTAAATAAAATGGTGTCAAACCTACTGGCATACTATGCGAAGGTGGTCCTTGACTCCCCACTCCAAATGGACTATGATGTGTAGGTTGCCCGACGTACTATTGATGTGAGCCACCGAGTGAAGGGGACGAAGGAGGTATATGACCCTCTCCGTAAGGGAAAGCATTAAAAGGAGTAGGAGTGCCCCCCATGTGACCTTGCAGAGGAGTGCTAGAGCTCCCTTCCCCTAGACCTAAAGTCTGTAAAGTGGAGTAGGAAAGTGTAGGACTTGTACCCAAACTAGGCATCACATATGAGAATGAAGGGCCTGTTGCACTTGGTGTGAAAGGGGGTGTGGCCATCGCTGAAGATGGTATCGAACCACTGTGAGAGGTATTTGCGGCTGAAACATGGTGGTTTGGACTAGTGACATTGGTTTAGGATGTGGAAACACTCTTGTGGTGACAACCGTAGTGGGAATTGAAGAATTCCCAGAAGAAGTAACAACATTTGTTTCCATTGTTGTGTTTGACACTGTCTAGCACTCATAAAATTGAATTGGTACAATGAAAGGTGCTAAGAAATTAGTGGTTGGGGTTTCAACTGGGCCAGAGCATTTGCACTAAGGTCCAAAATGGTCGATTCCTCCAGATGTTGGTCAGGAACAATTGCTTGTGACTCGGTCGCTTCAAAAGACCCTTGTTGGTCCAGCTTTCGCCTTAAGGGTGGTGGGGGTGGCTCCAGTGTAACCGGCGGCAGGCCAAGAAGCCTTTGTGACCGGCGGAGCTCGGGATCCTCCACTGTGTGAGAAGATCCAAGACACTCTAAGGTAGTCTAAACGTTCAAAAGTAACACACACTAAAAACATTCCCTAGAATATAAGACATGCAAACACTAAATTAATTGGAAGAACAATTACAAAAACCAACACGAGAGCAACTTACTGGTGCAAGTGCAACTCGAACATGGAAGCACCCTCCAGGTATACTCTGCAAAGCGTGGCCCGATGTCTATCCTAATGTACTAGGAATGGTGGTGGAATAAGCTATCCCACTAATGGATGGTAAGGAATAATTCAAAGAGACCCCTCCTATAGCACTAGGTGATGAAGGAACATGTCCTCCCATACTAGATGAAACACCCACACCTGATATCATGTGAGAATGGATAAAGTAGGAAAATGATGACCAAAATTTTTATTCACCCCAATGAGTATAGGTTTGAAAGGCCTAATCAAAGGAGGATTAAAATTTTATGCAGGTATTTCATCAACGACTTCAATCTTCATGTGATCAATCCCCTCTAAATCTAGTGAGAAAATTTCAAAGTATACTAGGTTAGTGTCATACATTGTGGACAATAACCTCCTCCTAGTGGATGGTGGATCTTCCCCCTCGAGAGAAAGTCCTCATTGTCTACATGAACAAGGAAGATGTTTGTTAGCCACGGTGAAATATTATGTTTTATCCAAGAAAGCAAGTATCCTACGGGAAAATAGACACCAATACCATAGAGAAAACCCCTATAAAATCTCATCTTTCAATAGGAAAACCTTTGGACAAAAGGAGCCTTTAGAAAACCAATCCTTGGGGGATTTCAAGTCCCCAAAAATTGGTTATAAAAGGTGTGTAGATAGTTATGGTAACACACATGTAAAAACCCTTACTAATCCAAGTACCCTCATATTTTTCATAAAAGTTACATAATTTGATCTTAAGGTTGTCACCCTCTTTTTTTCTCTTTTAAAGGAAAATGTTGGCACAGGGGAAAACCTAGGGTTCAATGCTACAAAAACACACCAAAAAAATCCTAACTACCAGCCCTTTCGGCAACACCTCTGAAGCAAATGAAGTCTCACTCAAGGTAGAGGTAGGGGTGGTTGCAGGACTCCAGTGTTTGCATCCTTAGCTGGGACATAGATCTGTGATTGAAACACCTTAATAGAGAAATTAGTTATTACAGTTCATTTATATTCATCCTTAGTTCACAATGTAGCTAAACCCTAACAGGATATATGTGCAGTATTCAACCAAATATAGCATCTAGCAGCACTTAGCATAATGAAACAGATCAGATCTAGCAGATTCAAGAACTAAGCACCTTCACATAGGTCAGATCTAGCATTCACTCTCATTATTAAGTGAAGAGCAACATCAGATTTATCTATCATTCATCTATATCAAAGCACTTAAGAAAGTCAACACATAAACACATCAATACATCTCACAAAGAATAACAACACATGATATACGTGGTTCACCCCCTCCCCAGGGATACATCCACCAAATCTTTGTCTTCTTTATTAGCTTCAGTCAATCTTCTTACATGCACAAAGATTCATAATCAACTCCATGGAGGACAGGAGATCTTCACACCTCACTAGATCCTTCTTCCTTGAGTTATATCACAAAGCCTTCCACAACCTCTTACAATCACTTTCACTTAGCTCTGCAAGCCTCACACAGTATGCACAAAAAAATTACCACTTAACACTTAACACACTTGCAACTTACTAGTCTCTACTAGTCACTACTCACTACTTCTTACTTCGCCTAGACTTCTATTTATACATTACAAAATAGGCCTAAGCATGGGTAAACCCATGGGCTGACATTCCCATACCCATTACATAATCGCAAAACCCAAAAAGGCTCTAAAAGGGGGCCAAGATCCTGCGATCTCCGCTTCAACTTGCACTCCACCTTCGACAACCTATCGAAGTCCCCAAATGGTCCAAAATGACCAAGGATCCTCAAAACTTGGTCAAGGGACAATAGAGCCCCAACACTCACCTTTGAATCATCCCAAGTCACTCTACTCTAGGTAACTCTACTTCAAAATCCTTGAGCTTGTCTCGAGTTGCTTCGACCTATTGTTGTGCCATGGCCTCCTATTTAGTGAACTCTTGGATGAATGCATCGTTGATAGGTCCCTCTAAGCGTTTTTCAGCTGTAGAGACAACTTACTCTAGTTATGATCCTCAACCTTCGATCTCTGCAAACAGTTGGAAATCCCTTGAGTCACTTCCATGACTCTGCTCTAAATGGTATGAAACATGTTTCTGGGTAGTGCATTGTTCTTGGCATCGCTTCATCCTCTCAATGGATGATAGGGGCTTCAACTGTGTCTATATTGTTTCTTCTTATTTCTTCGCTTCCTAGAGCTATGACTCCAGTTACTTCAATTCAAGATCCTCAGTGAGTCGCTCGTAATTATGGGAACAATGATCACTTAGTTGCTTAAATTCCATGGAAAGGGCCTTTATTCTCTCAACTGCACTTCAAGCAATTGCTTCTCTTTAATCTCGTACGTCCTGTGGAGTGTTGGGAACTATTCGTAGCTCTAAGTATGTTATTCTTTGTTGTAGCTGCTAGATGGATTCTTTGAGCTGTGCTACTTGGTGTTCTATTGGTTCTTCCTCCTTCTTCTCCAATCCCATCATAGAGTGAAGTTCTCTATTGATTACTTATTTTATTCCAAACTGCTCCATGAACAACATTTATTTCTCCTATTGGATCTGTTCTCTCTCTTCTTCAAACTTCACTTGGGGAGAAACCTCAAGGGATCAGCCTCATCATCAGGATCCCTGGGCTGTGTTTCTTCACCTTGCTTCTATTGGTGTTCTTTGTCATTTGTCTCTTCTACTTTATCATCACCCCCTTGTCCAGGTGATACTGAAGTAGTCTCTTCTGATGCGCTGCTCAATTCTTCGACTTCTTTGATCTTCTTCCTTCTGTTGGGTCTCAATGTGTCATGTTCTTTGTGAGTGGCCTCCAATATGTCAAGTTCATGATTAAACATCTCTACAGGGTGAGCAGGGAGAAGGAGGTCTGCTTACCAATCCTTAGTTATCTCCTCAAGTTCCTCCTTTATGAGCTTGTAGTATGAATGAATCTCCTCCTTATGCTCATTTTCTCGTGCAATGATATAGATGAAGTGTCGATCAACACAGAACTTCATGAGGGGTCGAAACCATTGTAGGGTGTTTGGCATCATGCGAGGTTCAACTTCAATGGCCCTCTTCAATTAGAGATAATATGTATGAAATACCATGTTCGACTGCCACTGTTTTCCCATATTTCTTGAGTACCAGAGCGTGGTGAACTTTGCAGCAAGCAGCTCGAACAACTCAATGTTCGGGAAGGTAACACCTTCTAAAATCACCCAAGAAGTAAATGCGATGAGGATAAGAAGCCATCAAAAGTGGAACTCGTAGCCCTGATCTTGTTCTTCGCAATAGTATAATTCCAACTAGTTAAATAGGTACTTCACCCAGTTCATTGTAGGCCTTCCACGCATTTCCCAGTGTGGTCAACGACAAACCCTGTGACCTGCCTGGGTCTATTCTTTCTCACAATATTTCCTATGATTAATTAGCATGATAGGCACACTGTTCCATTCTGGATGGAAGATACCTTGTAGGGTCACATCCCCTTCTCAACATCGTCGTAGGTATCCTTGATCTTCTGTGCTAATGAGCGATCTGTGGCCTTGCTTGGATAGAAGTCTTATGGGTCGGGTCCTTGCATACTCAATCCGGTGATCCTATGGATCAAGTTGGATCGAATGTGATACATCGGTCTAGCCATAAGTAGCCGTCGTGGTAACATGAGAGTAGGAGCTTAACACAAACGTTAACCTCCTGGTGCCATCCCAAATGTGGGATCTTCATTAAATTCAACAGGGTGGACTACGCGAGGTTCATTTTCCACGACTGGGGGATTATTTTTTATTTCTTCCCCTTTGTCCTAGTCAATTATTTATAAGGAGCAAGCATACTATGGTTCTTGTGGTCTCCTAAGTTGAAGTCATTGAACTTCAACGTTGCAATCTTATCCTCCCGTGATTTAACTTCACGTATCCCCTTTGGGAGGTACATAGTAACCAGGGTGTAATCAAAGTCTCTAGGCACATTATCATGACTCACCGCACCGGCCAAAGGAGGGATGTAGTTGGGTAAGATGGTCGGGATTAGCTTCACATTTTCTAGGTCATCTCTATGCTTGGTTCTTTTTTCTTTTGTGACTCAGGATGGTCTGGTTCTATGAGAGGTCGACAGAGAGGCCTGCACTCCTCTTGTTGATGATGCTTGTACACCCACATACATTAACCTTTCAAACATTACTCTTTCATTCATGAGGTCGATGAGTACCTCCTTCATAGACTCTTCAACTGTGCTAAGTTCTTTGGACATACACGCTCGTGGTTGAATATCTCAGGTTTGAAGGGAAACTACTAAATGAAATGGGATGAATGGTGATAGCTTGATGATCATTGTGAAAAATAAACTAATCTGCGGGCTCAGATAATCATGGTTGGAAAAAGTGTTCTTGGTGTAATGCTCGACATAATAAGTAGGCAACTAGGTAACAAATTTCTCCAACGGGTGAGAAGCCTTCATTAATGTAGTTATGTCCATTACAACGCAGTCCCAATGGTCTGGTGGTGATATTTGTGACCATAAATGTCATTCTAATCTATTTGGCGTGTCATTCTAATGGTTATACTATTTCCAATGGCTATATTGCTTTACCAAGGCGAAGTGCCATGCTGTGTTTTTCTGATATCCTGACGAAGTTCAAATTCTAGAATCCTTCCTTCTATGAAGATCCCTCCAGAACCTTTTGTAACTTTTCGATCTTTTCTCTCTTCTTAATTATTTTTCTAGCCTTCTTTCTAGTGATCTACATCTAGGTATTCCTCTTTCCATTCTAATTATTGTCTTCTTTTGGCATTGTAACTTCACGTTGTTGAGATTCTTTCATAGGATTTAAGGGAAATACTTATTTTGTCTCTGGGGTAGGTGCTCTACTCGCCTATGATTTTGCTTGCATTCTTCAAACCTCGACATCCAAGTGTCTGGTTCTGAATAGCTTCGATCTGTTCTCTTGTTCTTCAATCAAGTGTGATATCCTTCTAGTCATGAAATATTTTAATTCTTCCTTCTTCTTCTCTAAGACTTCTTCTTCTTTTCTTCTGGTTTGATCATTTTCAATCCAAGATTTTCCTAGTAATATAGCAAATGGGGCATTGTTCTCAATAAATTTAATAACCTCAAATTATTCCTCTGTCAAAGTTCCATGAGAACTTATAGATATCTAGGTAAGTATTCCACATAGGGTTATCAACTTTCCTCTAAATAATCTTATTCCTCCCAATCAAGGAATCATAACAGGATTTCCTAAAGTTTCCCAAGTTCTTTATGTCATGATGTTCACCTATGTTTCTTCATCCATAATGTATTTAATTTCGAAGTCTCCTATTCTCACTTCTATGTATTCTTTTTCTTTGAATATCTCCGATGAGATGATATTTCAGTGATCATTTAGAGTTTCTTTCATTTGTAGCAATAAATCCTCTGATTTTTTTTGGGGTTCTGCCACGGTCTCAGTTTCTTTATCTTTCTTAGTGTTTTCTTGTCTCATATTCATTCTTTCAACTTTAGCAATCATTCTAGGGCAATCCAGAACTTTATGATCCATATCTTTACAACAAAGACAACTGGGTCTTCTACCAGGGAATTCCTTAGCAAGATGTCCTAGTTTTCTACAACTATAACAAAGAGTCAATCCTCTCTTCCTCTTAAATGATCCCCATCCTTTCCTGTACTATGCACTAGGATCATGGTAGCTAACTTGCAAAAACTTCTTTCTAGGATCCTACATCCATTTGTTAGTCCAGACATTCTTTCTATGCATAGGAATAACATATCTTTCACTATTCTTATCAGATCTACTCATATCAAATCTTTTTTCTTCTGTGCCCTAGTTTTCAGGCTAGGACAAAATTTATCAAACATACCTAGATCCATATTCTTGAAATAAAAATTTCCACTAATCTTACTTTTAACAGAGCACAAAACTTCTAGATCTAAAACTTTTCACTATTCTTACCTTTCTCATAGCACAAAGCTTCAAAATTTTACCTCTTTTATTCATATCGGACTTTTTTTCTTGGCATAGAGATTCAAAATCCAAGTAGAGTACTGTGCACTAGGGAAATATATCTATGCATGGAGCTTCCATAGTTTCAGGTCAGATCTTCGCATAGGGATTTCTTCTTTCTCAGTTCCCAGCAATCACAGTTTCAAGTCCCGACAACGTAACCATTTGTTGGCATAGAGGCATACCCGAGGTTCAATGCTATAATAGCACACCAAAAAAAATATAACTATAGGCCCTTTCAACAACACCTGCGAAGAAGATGAAGTCTCACCCGAGGTAGAGGCAGGGGTGGTTGCAGGACTCCAATGTCTGCAACATTAGTTGGAACACAAATCTGTGATTGTAAAACCTTAACAGAGCACTTAGTTATTACAGTTTGTTAATATTCATCCTTAGTACACAATGCAGCTAAACCTGAACATGATATTTGCGTAGTATTCAAGCACTAAGCACATTCACATAGGTCATATCTAGCATTCACTCTCATTATTAAGTGTAGAGCAATATCAGATTTATCTATTATTCATCTATATCAAAAAACTTAAGCAAGTCAACACATAAACACATCAATACATAACAAAAATCACAAGAACACAGGATATGCATGGTTCGCCTCCTCCCCGAGGCTACATCCACCAACTCTTTGTCTTCTTTATTAGCTTCGGTCAATCTTCTTACATGCACAAAGCTTCAGACTCAACTCTGCAGAGGATAGGAGATATACACACCTCGCTAGATCCTCCTTCCTTGAGTTATAGCACAAAGCCTTCCACAACCTCTTACAATCACTTTCACTTAGCTCATCAAGCCTCACACAATATGCACAAAGCAATTACCACTTAGCACTTATCACACTTACAGCTAACTAGTCTCTACTAGTCATTATTCACTACTTCTTAGTTCACCTAGACTTCTATTTATACATTACAAAATAGGCCTAAGCATGGGTAAAACCATGGGTCGACATTCCCATACCCATTACATAATCCCAAAACCCAAAAAGGCCCTAAAAAGGGGCCGAGATCTCGTGATCTTCGCTTCAACTTGCGCTTCGCCTTCGACATCCTGTCAAAGTCCCAAAATGGTCCAAAATGACCAAGGATCCTCAAAAATTGGTCAAGGGCCAACATAAAACTACTTGAAAACCAATTTCTTCCCTAGTAGGGTCACCAATTCTATTATAGAGGAAACTCTCCTATGGATAAGTGAGATATTTCAATGATTTAATATAGATCAGTGAAAAATAGGGAATATATCACTATGACTTTTCCACTAAATCTAATTTGTAAGTTCAATCTATGCTAATAAGTGAGGGTAATAAGCATTACATGTAATCGGTGTTTTTCCTATCGTATCGAGGTTGATGAAGTTCCCATATCCGATCCATTCTCCTGAAGGAAACCACCTATACAAATATAATATCATATACCTTTCTCAATCTTTCTTAGCATGAAAGAAATATAATCTATAGATAGATATAATCTAATTTCCTGAAGACAAATCTATTGGCAACAGTAATATAATTTCTATTGTTTATAAGTTGCCTACACAGGTTCTCTAAATTTTCATTACTCGTCATGAGAAACGACACTTATCACTTGTCGCTTTTTACATACCTTCCTTTCGATTTTTGTTTTCATGATTGTAAGCATGAAAACTTGCGGCTAGAATTCACACTTTGTTTCGATTTCTTATCAAAGGATAACTGTTCATATGGTCTATTATAGAATTGTCATATTTTTGTTATGAATGTGATTGTTTTTCTTGTTTATAACCCCTTGGTCCTAAATGTGCCTTGGTTACATAAGTGAAAGACCTCCACTCATTAATTTTCGATTGATATTGATGGAGCTTTGATTCATAAAACTTTTCATTATTCAATTTTCATTTGATACACTTACCTTTGTAATCAAGCTATGGATGTGCGTACTATGGTTTTCAAGTGTTCTGATCGTTATACGTACCCATAGGCCAAGGTGTCATATGAAGTACAATGCGATATTACTGCTCTGTATGGCCTCAGGCTTCACGATTTCATTCCCACACATGGTGATTAACACTTCTGCCTACCATTTTGAACTGTCATAGCATTGTTTTGTTTGGGGCTATGGCTCTGTGGTTTTTTATCAAACCCTACCTCCGAGTTCTGTGTTGATTCCCTTCTTTTAGCCATGGCTCCAGTGGTAAGGATTGAGCCCAATGGCATCCAAACCTTATTATCGTATGATAATGCCAGGGATGATTTAGAAAGGAACGGTTGGCGTCTGTTCATTGAAAATTTTAAAGGTTTCAATTTGAGAGTTGCCCAAGAGTTTTCATTGACCTTTGATGGCTACAGAGAAAATATCGGTCTGTGCAATTGGAAGTAACTGAAGACTTCTTAAGCTAACCCCATAATTGCCTCCTAGAGACATGTTTTTGCGTGAGCGATTATGAGAAAACAGTTTTGAATTAGATCAAACCCTTGAAAACCCAGAACTGAAATGAGCCCTTTTATCTTTATTGAGGTCAGTTTCCCTAGAAATTGGATCATTACAGAGATATAGATCATCCTTTAGAGGTAAAATCTCCTATTTTATCTGTGGCTGAAGGGAGCATTTTGGTTTGTTTGTAATTTTTGAAACGTTTGTTACCTCTCTAGGCCTATGCCTCAGCACCCCTCTCACCCATCTAGCCTTGTGTCTCAGCCTCCTACTATGAACCCTTGATCAATCTAGAGGATAACCCAAATTTCTCAAGAATTAGACTCTGTGATAAACCTACCTTTCACGTAGATGATTCTTCAACCCTTAATGCTGTCAATGCCAATGCACAGTCATTACAGCCACAGTGTGATGAATGTCGATCCTGTATCGAGAGGTATTACATGGATGTGCCTTTGCTACAGTCTCGGCTTAAATATTTGAAAGACCAAGTGGATTCATTGACAAATGAGAACAGTATAATCCAATCCATAACTGAAGCAAAGGAGAAACACCTCAAAACTATAGGATCTATCATTTTTAAGAATGTAGAGGCAACGACAACAATAGTAAACTCCAAGATTGCTTGATATGTTTTAATCCCATGATTAGTGGTATGATCTTTTTCAAGTTTAGCATGATTTCATCACTCTCAAATTAGGATATATGATTTGATTGGATAGATTGCCTTTCTTATAAAGATTAATTTGTTTTGTTTTTTGAATAACATATGATTGTAGTTGTAGTTATAGCTAGCTATAGATTCTGTAGCCAGTTAGAAAAAATTTGAATTGCTTGTTTTGATGATTGAAAATACATCTAAAATCTTCCCATTTTTATTTTTTAACAGGAACCCATGATTTCTAAGGAGATTTGAAGAACTGTTGGAATCTCCCAGCCATACCATCTTTATGTTTTTAGTAAATAGATTAGTCTGTTGGTTTTTTTTTATATCAAGTAAAATCAGGGCGGTTGCATCCCCCACATTTTTGGAACAGATTTGATGTTATCAACAGGAAACATTTTGTTCCTGGAACCTATATAAGCATGTTATTTTGTAAACATGTGATTATCTCTGCTTGGGGAAAAAACTATGGATTTCTCATTTACAAACTTGAATGGAATATAATATTTGTCACAACTTTAGCTTCTCCATATTGTATTTTTATTCAAGTCATGATTTTTTCAATTTGTAATTAGATTATGATTGCTTTCACTGTCATGGTTTACTACAGATTGGTATGATAAAAATTTATATATTTTCCATGTTTTATGTTCCAGATTTAACACACAGCAATCATTTTGTTCAAACATTGAATTAAGAGATTTATCTTTGTCCTTTATTAAACATTTATACACAAGTTCTCACAGCAGGATTTATCTTAATGTGGCTGCTTGTGAAATTATGAGATTGTTGTGATCATATCTCTTATATGTTCTGTCATTCAAATTCCATCATTACCGCTTCACATTTATGAGAAGCAATTGTAGGACTTGTTGCGGGTTTACCTCATCAAACAGGGAGATTGGATGCTACACGTTGAACAAATATTGGATGCGATAACAGGTCAGTTTGTTAGTTTGATTTCATTAGTTTAAATACAGAAGTTTTTTGCAGTTAAAACATCTTCTACTATCTGTTATTTATGTTTTCAATTAAATAGTTGATATTTGAATTCTTTTATATAAACATTATAAAAAAACAAATCATAAAAATTAGGTAATAGTTTTAGTGTTGTTTAAAAAATCAATTTACATTCAATTTTCATGGATTTAGATTAAAATTTGTATTTTGTATATATTATATATATCTTAGAATTAGAATTATTTGTATGTATTGTACATAGGATAAGTAGAGTTATTTTATAAGTATTAGTTAGTTAAACTGTAAATACATATTAGATCTATATATAGTTTTCAGCGATTGTTATTCATCAAGTTATTGCACTTTCTTTAGTTTTGTTTTTCGCTTTCTTTAGGACTTAGATCGACCAATGGAGATTTTAAACCCATCGGAGTGGATTAATCCAAACGTCTTAGGTTAATTAGACAACCCCGAACCGGATTCACTCCTCCAGCTGACGAGCGGTCAATTTCGCCCATCAACAAATGGCGCTAGAAGGAGGGCCGACTGACAAGCTGGCCTTGTAGGAGCCTTTATTTTTAAATGTATTCAATTTCCCCATGGCTCCCAAAATCATTGTGTTGGAACATGCTTTCAACTTCTCATTACCCGATGTTCCCAACAAGACAGTCTCTCGCTTGTCCAAACTCACCTTTGATGGTGGAGGCAATACATCTGCTAAAGACCGCCTTAACAAGTTTTGGTGCAAATGCATCAAACATGACATCTCAGATTTAAAAGCTTTATGCAGACTGTTCGATTTTACTTTTAGAGGATGTATTAAACATTGGTTTGAATCCTTTCCAGCATGTCACATTTTTTATTGGTTTCAAGTTGTAGATTAATTTCTAGATGCTTTTGAAATTTATGATTTCAATCAATTATGTGAAGAATTTCATACTTCGCTAATCAACGACGATTCATCTTTGGAAGACTTTTTGACAAGAGTCTATCATATCCTCTGTAAATTTAATCGCGATGACATGTCATTTGCATTAAATCTCTTCTATGATGCTTGCATCCCTTCAATCCATTCATATTCAATCATGAACGAAGAACCATTTGCAAATCCTATCACTCAACTGCAAGAAAAATTTTCTTCGCAAGATGAGAAGAATCCTTCCGATAATGTTGAACAAGCTAGGGAGGTAGAATCTATTGACCAGGTTCTTATTGACAACCAAATTGGTTTTTCCTCTAAATCATTGTATTTTCAGTCTACGACCAGTATGGAAGAAGATTCATTTCTGGCTCAAGGTGAATATCCTCATTCTTGTAACTCATGCTCTAATCAATATTTAAAATCAGTCATTGAAGAACACTTAAGCGACGAAAATCGTCTTGAATTTTCTAGTACTCCTATGAAACTGATTAGAGAAGAAGATATGCAACTAGAATAAGAAACCTTAAACCTTCATCCTCAAAATGCACTTTGTCCACAGGAAAGACTAGATGTTTGTCACATAAATTTTGAATTATCTATCACACAGAAGGTAAATCCAGATGATCATATTATGTTGAGGAATTCGTCACCAAAACAGAGTAAGAGTTTTAAAGGAAGTGAAGAGAAATGTCTTGAGAATACCATTGTTAAGTATCGTAGTTCAAGAGATTCTTTTCATGTGCTTATTTTTTATTCCTTTTATTTTTTATATCCTGATCTATTCCTAGACTCTGTTGGACTTGACATCTTACCTACAACATCCTACTCTTTTCCACCACAATCATATCCTTTCAATATGCTAAATTTTGGTCAAATTAATTCCTAACCTAACATTGATAAAGTTGGATTTGATACTTGTTCACTTTCATCACTCATATGGGAAAAGGACATGTTGCGAGATGATTTTACACTATTTATTGTTGAAAAAGACAATGCACTATATTTTATGGAGATCAAACATTCTACATTTCACATTCGTTCTTTGATTAGCTTGAATCTTAATGTTTATGCGTCACATTTTGAAATTATCAATCTCATCAAAGGAAGCATTCAAACCAATGACCTAATTGACGTCACGAATCCTCTTATGATGATTTCCCCATCGATATATTCATTTCATCCAAGTCATGGTTTGCATCCTCATTTTTGTGACAGGATCTTAGGATGGCTTGAATATTCATATATAAAAAAAATTCATAATAAAGATAAATTTATGCTTTCTTTCTTTTTACCTAAGTATCTTGGAGGTAGGCGTGACATATTTCTTTTAGATCCTCAATGTGAAGAAATTAATGAACACTTAGAGAATTGTCAGGAGGATGGGGCATTTTAGCCTTGGTTGATGGTTATTTCATTTCCCCGTAATCTTGACAATTTTTTCAAAATCACCTACACTCGCCCATGCCATTATGACCCTTATCACGACAAGATTGCACAATGGCTGGAGGATTCATACATCAAGAATATTTAAGGGAATGGTAAGATCATGCTTACTTTGTTTTTAGATGATGATTATGAAGGTAAGTGTGATATGTTTCTGTCATTTTTTGATATATTACCATTCTTATTAATAATTCTTGATTTTGTTTCCGTTGTAGGATTGGAGTTACTCCAATGGCTACATTGGAAGCATGACTTCACGTAGTATTTTGATTTGTTTAGTAGTTAGGGTAGGTTTAGGAATATGTTTTCTTTCAGTTTTATTTCTCACTATTTCTCTTTTTAATAATGCAGTCATGAACGCAAGTGGGTGCACCACGAGAACCATAGTACAACGGTTGTTAGGGAAGTCCGCTTGATCTTTTTCTCTTTTCTTTTTGTTGAATATTTATTTTCAAAAAAAAAACGCAGTATCGTCATGAAAATCTTAATTGGAGAATAAAGAGATCTGAATCATAAATTCAACCTTGACCCAAGATACCATGAGTAGGACTGCTTTCACATCAAATAGGATTTTTCTACTTCCTTTCAGTCTCCCAAGGGATTTTTTGCATGATGTTTTCAGATACACCTTCTATACATAAATTTTTTTTGTTTGGATTTCTTTGCTTTCCAATTTTTCTTCACTAGTGTGTTTTTTTTTCATTTTAGTTCATCGGTCCTTTTGAGTCAAACATCCTTGTATTATAGTCTAGTTCAGACAGAGAAAACAAAATACTTCCCCTCGAAAATAACTGCTAAAAGTTGTTAAAACATTAAGTGTTATATTTTGTGGACTAGTTAAAGATGACTTGTTGTTTGAAAAGCGTTTCTTGATTTCAATCTACAACTGAAGGTACTCATGATCATCCATAAAAATTATTCTTACGCTATCCCTGTTCCTTAAGAGAACAACTCAAAGATGTCTCCCCACTCTTGAAAGTTGGTTTTATTAACAAACTATTTCTAGATCTTAATGAAGGACAACTAAGAAATTTCTTCAAGGTCTGTAATTCACTAAGATGTGTACAAAAAACAGGATTTTTAGCGTCACCCCGCTCTATTAAATATCTTTAAAACTAAATAAACCTTCAGAGAGCTGTGGGAAGTGCTTGTAAACCCATCGAGATACTGAACAGGTCTGCTGGCAGAGGGTAAATGCATGCATGATGCCAAGATAACTTCGCCAGAGTACTGAACAGGCTCGCTCACAGCGAAGCAATGTCAAGTATATGAAAATTCTCAGATATGGATTCTGTTTTGACCTTAATTGTCCTTCGCTCTAATATGGAACTTCTTGATAGGATACATATATCAGAGTGGGTTAATTGACATCCTTGTCGAGGCTATGGATGCCTGCTGGCAACAACGGCCCTGTCAACAGTATTGAAGATTTTAACTTTAATATCGTGACTCTCTTTTGTTAAGATTGTCATCAGTTTTTGTCTTTTTAAAATAACAGTAATCTGAAACTGGAATTCATTATAATGGTTTACAATGTACAGACAACTTTTTGGTTGTTTTCGATTCAAAGTTTTTTCCAATTATCCTCATCTAAACTCGTTCATTTGGCAAAGATAACTGCTTCTCCCAGTGTGTTTCCATTGTTGGTAGCAATAATATAATTTCTATTCTTTATAAGCTGCCTACACAAGGTCTCTAAATTTTCATTACTCGTCATGAGCAACAACACTTATCACTTGTCGCTTTTTACATACCTTCCTTTCGATTTTTATTTTCATGAGTGTAAGCATGAAAACTCGCAGCTGGAATTCACACTTTGTTTCGATTTTTTATCAAAGGATAATTGTTCATATGGTCTATTATCGAATTGCCATATTTTTGTTATGAGCATTATTGTTTTTGTTGTTTATAACCCCTTGTTCCTAAACATGCCTTGGTTACATAAGTGAAAGACCTCCAATCATTAATTTTCGATTGATATTAATGGAGCTTTGATTCATAAAACTTTTCATTATTCAATTTTCATTTGATACACTTACCTTTGTAATCAAGCTATGGATGTGTGTACTATGGTTTTCAAGTGTTCTGATCCTTATATGTACCCATAGGCCAAGGTGTCATATGAAGTACAACATGATATTACTGCTCTGTATGGCCTCGGGCTTCACAATTTCATTCCCACGCATGGTGATTAATGCTTATGCCTATCGTTTTGAACTATCATAGCATTGTTTTGTTTAGGGATATGGCTCTGTGGTTTGTTATCAAACCCTACCTCTGAGTTCTGTGTTGATTCCCTTCTGTTAGCCATGGCTCCAGTGGTAAGGATTGAGCCCAATGGCATCCAAACCTTATTATCGTATGATAATGCCAGGGATGATTTAGAAAGGAACGGTTGACATGTTGTTAACTCCCAAAGTAAAACCGTCTTTTCGGTTGAACTTTGTAGAGGATATCCTAAGCTATTGATTGCATGCTCAGCTAATTTTCTGTTATCATAGTTCAATAAAATTCTTGATACATGGTTTATTCAAAAGGTGCAAAAGAGCAACTTTCGGTGGTTTGGGCGAGCCCTCGGTGTGCTCATTAACCACCGAAAAACGTTTGATTTCGTCAGCAAATTGGCCGATTTGAAACAACAAAGMAACCACCGAGGAGAGTTAAACTCCATCTAGTATGTGACTCAACTTGCGAAGAAGAATTTTCTGCTCAAAATCGCGTGATATTGCAGGCACTTTCGACGACCTTCCCGAGCTCCAAATCCAAATCTAAAGGCACCAATGGATAGCTTGTGTTCTGTAGATCAAAATCAACTATTTAAACAGGCAAAACGGACATCGGACGGCTGAGAAAAT